>VSDK01018932.1:140992-175488 GCA_009767595.1 Symbiodinium kawagutii
CGAAAAGTCGAAAAGTCAAAAAGTCGAAAAGTCGAAAAGTCGAAAAGTCAAAAAGTCGAAAAGTCGAAAAGTCGAAAAGTCGAAAAGTAAAATGTATACAGGGGAATGAACCCGAAAAGTCGAAAAAATCGAAAAATTCGAAAAATCCGAAAAATTTGAAAAGTCGAAAAGTCGAAAAGTCAAAAAGTCGAAAACTCTTTGACTTTTTGACTTTTCTCGAAAAGTTTTGTGATTTTCGCGCTGTGCTATTTACGGCGAGAGGAGCGCTTAGATAAAATTAGGGTATCCCCCAAATTTTCAACTATTGGTGGCTAATAGTAAGAAACCACTTATTGGTGGCTTGTAGGGTTCCTGTTTTAAGAAACCACCCGTTGGCTATGGGTTAAGAGTTGAACGAAGGAAGACTAGGGATTTGTCAATTGCAAATGATTACTACTTAATATACTAAAAGAAGATACATCAGCTAGATGGGGACATATGGTGGTTTCTCAAGTCATAGGGGTACCCTAAGTTATCCTCCATTATTAATCATTGGTTAAATTGATAGCAATAAACCAGCCACAACTTGGGGGTCCCCTACGGATTAAGAAACCACCATACCTGGTTCCTCCATCATTAACCTTTGTTTTCTTTATTATTGTTGGTTATTATCCCCATCAGTTGGTTGGTTAATATTGACCCATAGCCATATGTCTCATTGAAACTATATCAACTAAAGGGCTACGGGTCCATATCAAGCAACCAAGGGGGGTACGTGAACACATCCCACCAGCTCGACGACCAGTTGGATGATTTGGGGGATGTGAATAGCTTGGGTACAGGGAATCGCCCCACAACCAAATAGCAACGAGTATGATCATGTGGGGGTTTCTCAAGCCATAGGGAACCCATAAAGTGGTTGGATTATTACTAAAAATGACTAATAATGGATGATTTGGGGGTACCCCATTTTGAGAAGCACTCATGTGGAAAGATGATATTCTGATATACCACTAAAAATCATTACCATGATAGGACCGGATGATTATGAATTATGGTCACATGCTGGAATATTGCGACATATGGTATACCATGAAGTGTTAATCATGTAGTTTGTTAATCATCACTGGTATAATGGCTGGATGAATAATATATAGTCAGTGAATATATCACGAATCATACTAGATCACAATATTATATTTTGATTGGCTGCTGGAGAATTAGTGGCTTATCAACCATTGGTATGGCTGACAATCACTAAAGCCTAAACATGTGTACTAATAATCTGAGCGAATTACACCCCAATATTGACTCTTTAGAATCACTATTATCAATATCGTCTGGTTACTAGTGATTATCTGTGGCTGTACTGAAGAACAATCATCAGTCATCATTGGCTGGCCATGCTTGAGAATGTAGTCACCATGGATTAAGCATCCATCACAAAACAATGACACTTCGACGTCATTTCAGGCAGCAAGGCAAAGCATCAGTGGCCTTCAACCATCCTCCACTCACCATCAATCAAGGATTCCAGGATGGTTCCCTTAGCTACAAAGTGGGCCCCCAACCACTGAACTAACTTGGTTTATAAGCAACTTACCTGGGCCTAACTACTAGTTATAGGGGTTATAGTTATAACTAGTTATAACCCCACTTACAACTGCCAGGGGCCCACCTTGTATGACTTGTTGGTCGGTTGGTTGGTATCCCTGTACCCCTGGTTCCCTTATCGCTAACCATTGGTTTCCCTCTAGTTTTGTTGGTCATTATCAACCACTATTGGTTGGTTGACTGCTTGACCCATAGACACATGGTTGGTATATCCACTACTATTGTTGATTATCATTCCCTATTATCAACCATCATTGGTTGGTTAATATCACCTCAGTGATCCCAAACAAATCGCCGCTTGACCCCGCGACCAACGACCGGATCACCCACGTCACAGGGCGGCGCCTTGCGGAACCTTGGCACGAGCTCTGCGGATCTGACAACGTTTCGAAGGCAGCAAAGACCTCAGGGGCAGTGGTAACCAAGCAGCAACAGGTAACAGCTGGGCTGAAGAAGGGTTTAGAGGGGAGTTTAATGGTCAATCATAGGGAATAATAACCAACAGTAGGTATGATTAGGGAATACTAACCTAATAGTTGTTGGTTATCAATCATAGGGAATAATAGGGAATAATAACCAACAATAAGGGTAAATCAATTAGTTTAAGAGGTATGATTAGGTTATTATTCCCTATGATTGATAACCAACAACTTGGTTTATGGGGTTTCTTTAAGTAGGGTACCCTCTGGTAACATGGCTGGCTGGAAAATCCATCAGAAATGGATGATTTCCCAGAATTGTCCATTGCCAAAATGGTGGATGCTCCATTGTCGTGTTAGTTTACGAGAGGTTACATGGTTCTCTGGTTATCAGCATCCGAAGATGAAACCAGCTGCCAACCCATCTTTATCAGGTAACAGCTGTTGATGAAAATAAATGGTGATATGGTAAGATGGTTAGATGCTTAGATGGTTACATGGTAATTTAATACATGGTAATCAATGTTAGATGAATGGTTGGAACGGTTGGATGGAATGGTTGAATCATTTTCTGGAGAGTTGCAAAGAACATGCTGAAAATGTGATGGTTAGATGGTCAGCCAATCATGGTTGATATTCAGAAATCATGGTAAATGACTGTGATGATTGACGGTGGTGAAATGATGGTGAATCATGATGCTTAAAAGAAAATCTGGCGGAGGTTGATAATGACTGAAATCAGAAATAATGGTTATTGATGGTTTGTATGGCCAGTGGTCATGAATAAACAGTTGTATATTGATAAATATTGATAATCATAAACGTGCAACTCAACCATGAATTCACAATTCAGTTACCTGTATGATAATTATCAAGAAACTGGCATCAATCATTCATTGACCCTTGACTTGTTGAACTACCACAAGCAAAATATACACTGAGCTACGATTAGACAAGCCAAATAATTATATATCAAAAGTCGCAAATACGGGTGTTCCGTAAAATTGGGAAGCCAACAAAAATGTTGGTTTATTAATGAAAATGTTTCATATTGGATGATTTGAGGGCAGCCCTATGACTTGAGAAACGACCATATGGCAGTTGTGTAGCCCTTGTTGATGATTCTCCCTATTTATCCCCTATAATTAAAACTCTAACCCCCTGAAATCGCTATCAAAAGTAATCATACCAGCATTAGTCACTATCTAATCCCCTGAAATCACACGTTTCATCCCCTATAATCAACCATACAACCATCGGTTCTTTGCACATGGTCCGTGACACCGTAGCCAAGTGCTAGGGCCACTGCGCGAACAGCATGCGCGAACGGTTGACCAAGGGTTGAATGATATTATCGATCAATCATTGTTCATCTTCAGTCAAACATTGGTCAACGAGCGCATTCATTTATGATCATCAATTCATCATTGTTCATCTTAATGGTTGACATCGATTGAGCATTCAATTGATGATCAATAAAATGAATTGACATAAAAAATTGACAAGCATCAATTGATCGATCGTTAACAATTGAATGATGTTTGATCAATCATAACACGAATGCTGAGATTCACACGCAGTAAGTTGGCACATGGCAGCGTGTTCACTAGCTGCTGATAGCTTTCACCGTGAGTCTGTCATTGCGCAAGTGTGTATTCAAGATGATAGTGACAACACATTGTCAATGGTAGTGATAGTATTGGATAGTTGTGAATCACTATCAATCACAAGTGAATCAGTACCAATAGCAAGTACTACCAAATAGTTGAGTATGGGGATTTATGATGATTCATGATGGTACTTGATAGGAATGAATCACTATACATAAGAACCATTTTGACAACACATAGTAGTGAATTAACAACTTGTGTTTATGGTAGTTCATGTGTCGCTAATAATTTAAGTGATACATGGTAGCAAATGAACATAGTTATTAATGATCATAGTACTGGAGGTTAATAGTAGAGAATAACAACTAATAACATACAACGGGTGGTTAGTAGCCGTTGCTACTGATAGCGCTTGGTCGTTTCTAATGACAATGCTGGATTGCTTGTTGGCTAGCTTTTGATGGGTGAAATAGCGGTATAATAGAACTTACTGTCACAAAGGTTAATGATTCTTGGTTGATAATTGCTTAAAAGCTACTATAGATAGGAGAAGCTCACTTCAGGAAAAATAATGTTGTTGAACATACATGTCGGCCATTGTTTATGCTTGAAACTCAGCTGAATCAATGTTGAACTACCGGCAATCACCAACAATCACCAAATAATATACCAGTTAACCATGATTTACATTTAGTATCAGTTAGTTGATACGGATATTTACATTTAGTATCAGTTAGTTGTACCAATTAAAATACCAATTAACAGCATATCAGTAACATTTACGACTGGTTATTGCTGTTACTTCCCCACTGCCCCAGCTTCAGCATTGCTCCCGAGCACTCTGTCAAAGCTTTGACTGCTGCCACCCTGTTGAGGATGCGCCTGTGCGGAGACTCTGCTGAGAATAGTGAGTACAAAACCATACCGTTGAGGGTAAATGAGGGTTGCATAGGTTGGTTGATCAAACATAGGGGTTACATGCTTGTTAAATAGGTTGGTTGATCAAACATAGGTTTAATAATGGTTGATAATGGTTAATAATGGTTTGATCAACCTAGAATTGAGGGATAATGAGGGATAATAGGTATCTAATGGGGAATCAAACCATACCGTTGAGGATAATAAATATGGCTTAACAAACAACAATAGTTAAATACCTGGTTCATGGTTAATAACGGGCCCCCAAACCCTAGGAGCATAACAAACTTTAACATGCGGATGGCAAACCATGCAAATCCCATTGATTCGGAAACAAAACATGTCCCCATCCAGACCATTTATATGAAATTTCGATACCAACACCCACAAGTCGGTTTGATGTCCCCATTGCTTCATTCATATTTCCTGCTAATTTTGCATTGGTTGATCATGGCAAAACATTGGACGGTTTCTTGAAATAGGGGTACGGGTACCCCCAAAATGGTTGGGTTACTATATGTTACAATTAGAAAGGATAGTAATGGATGATTTAGAGGTACACCTATGACTTGAGGACCCCCCATTTGGTGGTTTCTCAAGTCATAGGGGTACCCCCAAATCATCCATTCATAGTCTTGAAAAAAAACAAACGAACCATTTTGGGGTACCTCTATTTAAATAACCCCTCCATTTGCCTAACTGTAAACTATAAATGGTCCGGTTCTGTCATGCTTCATCCATAGATTTCGCTGATTAAACACACTGAACTCTGCTTCACTTGGCTCTAGCCACCCATGAACGACCTCCTCCGATTGCCCCATGGCTCGTAAGTGGTCACAATTCCCATGGTTTCTAGGGATTAGTTCAGCTACCTTATGGAGGTTTCTCAAAATAGGGGTACCCCTAAATCATCCATCTATAGTTATTTAGTAGTACTAATCCAACCATAACTTGGGGGTAGCCCTATTTTGAGAAACCACCACCTATGGACCATAACCAAGCCATGATCATAGGCCCTACAAATCTGGTGCAACCTTATAGGGCTTATGACCCTGCTCACACCCCCAGGTGCACATCCCCAAGTACGGTGGTTCCATGGTTCCTCGGCCTCCAACGCGCGTTTCTTGAAGGCTCTCCTCACATCCTCCAGGGACCACTGCTCCCCCAGCGCCAAGATGTGCGCCGCCGCGGCAGGAGTCATGGCTCGTCAGCAGTTTCGTCCATGGCTATACTTGCTATGGATGATCATGGTTATATATGGATAATAAGTGATCATTATATGGCTATGGATGATCATCCATTAGTATATCATTCTATTAGCTAATGGTCAATAAGTAATGGTTAGTATACCCAATGGTATAAACTAATGGTATCTTGGTCTTATACAAATGATATACTAATGGTCAATAAGTAATAGCTAGATATGGCTATGGGTCAATAGTAATCAAGCAACTAATGGAGGATTTCCACCAACAATAGAAGGGAAAACAATGGTTAATGGTGGGGAACTAGGGGTACGGGGTTTTGACCCACTGCCAGATGGTGATCGTGGTTGATGATGATCATCCACAGTATACTTGCTTAGTCTGTGAGATTCTATCCATGGTTTTCATCCATGATCTGTGAGATTCTATGATGGACCGATAGCTTGCCTGATCTGTGAAATCCGATAGCTTGCCCTTTGATAGCATGCTCATCTTGTATAGAGTTTATATCTTTATCACTATGGATTATAGTCTGTGCATCAGCTAGTCCAAGGTGAGCTAGTCGTACAAGGTGGGCTCCAACCACTTATAAATTGGTTTATAAGTACCTTAATTAACTGGGGTGATTCCTACCAGTTATAGGGGTGAACTAACCCAACTTATAACTGCCAGGGGCCCACTTTGTCCATGGTAGCCATGACTGCAAGCTGCTCCATGCAACGGCACCCACAGGTGGG
This sequence comes from Symbiodinium kawagutii, assembly GCA_009767595.1. Lineage (NCBI taxonomy): Eukaryota > Dinophyceae > Suessiales > Symbiodiniaceae > Symbiodinium > Symbiodinium kawagutii. The sequence continues at coordinate 147,475 of VSDK01018932.1, forward strand.
GTCACCGGGGCTAAGGCTGAAGAGCGATGGCAGCTTGTGCAGGTTGATCGCTCGATCCCTACAAGGGACTGGGGCCTCCACTCGTTGGCTGGCTATGGGTCAATATGGACCAAGAATAATGGTTCACAAGCTGGTTCATGGTTAATAATAGGAGAGATTAACCAACAATAGTAGGTGATACACCATATTGCGGCTATAGGTCAATATTGACCAGGAATAATGGAGGAGAATCAACAAGAAAACTGCAGGGAAAACAACGGCTAATGATAGGGGAACCAGGGTTACAGGGGAACTGACCGACAGCCAGCTAAACTACTTTATAATTCAGGTACCTACTACTGATGGAAATGATACTTAAATGGCTTACAAACCACCTTGTCACTGGGGCTGGCCACCTTATATGAATCTTCATTGTCAGAGATTGATCAGCTCAAGTATTGTTTGGAAACAGTCCCAGTTGATGTCGAACGATGTTCTCCTTTCTTCTGATCATTTGCCATTTCAGTAAAGTCATGTACCAGTACCTACCAATACTGGTAATCACCCCAATTATAAACCGATTTACCCAACTTAACCACTCGATACAATTTTTGACCATTGTTTACTTCTACTATCAGCTCTAGTTTCCGATTTCTCGAATGGCATATAGCCCACCGTGTAGCCAGGGGGCATCTGGGCGAATGCTGAAGCATGGGAATTAACCATCATTGGTCCTTCAGAAGGGCACCAACAAGCACCACCTATAAATCGGTTAGGGCTCGCCATTGATTCAACTATAATCATGATGCACATCTATCATCAGTGGTATACACACCCCAATGAACTAACCAAAGTCAACAGCCCCTGTGGGGCACCACTTTGCACAACTGGGTGATGGCAGTTCCTCTCATTCCAACCCGCAAGGGTACGCAACACCACCAGCACTGGCCAAACACTGCTGAGCTTTCCGACTGCCAGTGCCATTTGCCTCCAATCAGTGGGCATGGGCAATGATGGGTCAGGCCAGATCCAAATATCGCGATGGGCATGGCAGGATCAATAGATGCGAGCACCAACTTGATTGGTGAAAGGGATCCATGATCCATGTTGATGGATAAAGTACTAGCTATTAATACATCGATAAATCGTGAAAACCACACGTTAAGTACTTGTGGGCTGTCAACCCAAAGGAAGTGGTTTGTGATATTGATACCGAAATGTTTTTTTTTGCCTACGGAAACTCCTAAAATGGTTGGTTGTTACTTTACATGGCTAATATGGGCTAATTTGGGGGGCCCAGTTTTAGGATACAAATACCACCAAAAATTAAGAACTGTTCGCACACTTGTTCAAATCCATCAACGATTGACAACTCGTTCATTGCAAGGCATCCGGGCAAACAACATTTGTTGAAACATGTTCGCCCAACATCATCACTTCCGCCCTCGCTCCTGAATCAAATATGAACCGCTGTTTCGGTACAAGCATGATCATAATCAACAATGATAGTTAAAACATCATAATAGTCAACAGCATCATAATCACTATGTTTGGATAGCCAACAAGAGATATAAGGTCTTTAAAACAATCCATCGACCCGCTATTTTTGACAATCATTTCCTGTGATCAGCCTCTGTCAATTCCAGTGTCACGAACATGATGACATTGATACCCCGCTACAAACCCATGGCTCATTATACACCAGCACAAATCCCACGTTTTGTTAACTAATTGCCACTAGAACATCACCTCCAACGATCAACAAACATCATCATTGGCCCCACTGATCATCGATCAAAAAAACAAATCGTCAACCTCAATCGGCCATCGATCCAGCATCACTCAGCAATACATGTCCCCCCAATCATCAACATGGTTCTTGGATATTCAACCATTACATATTACAAACCACTATGTAAACCAAACTTAACAACTCCATTTGCCATTCTTCACCCATTTTTGCACCAGAATCTATCATCAGATTCCATCAGCTTCCATCAGATTCCATCAGATTCCATCAGATTCCATCAAATTCCATCAGATTCCATCAGATCCCATCACATTCCATCAGATTCCATCAGATTCCATCAGATTCCATCAGATTCCATCAGATTCCATCAGATTCCATCAGATTCCATCAGATTCCATCAGATTCCATCAGATTCCATCAGATTCCATCAGATTCCATCAGATTCCATCAGATTCCATCAGATTCCATCAGATTCCATCAGATTCCATCAGATTCCATCAGAGTCCATCAGATTCCATCAGGTTCCATCAGATTCCATCAGGTTCAATCAGATTCCATCAGCTTCCATCAGTTTCCATCAGCTTCCATCAGCTTCCATCAGATTCCATCAGATTCCATCAGATTCCATCAGATTCCATCAGATCCCATCAGATTCCATCCGATTCCATCCGGTTCCATCCGATTCCATCCGATTCCATCCGATTCCATCCGATTCCATCCGATTCCATCCGGTTCCATCCGATTCCATCAGATTCCATCCGATTCCATCAGATTCCATCCGATTCCATCGGATTCCATCGGATTCCATCCGGTTCCATCCAGTTCCATCAGATTCCATCAGATTCCATCAGATTCCATCAGATTCCATCAGATTCCATCAGCTTCCATCAGCTTCCATCAGCTTCCATCAGATTCCATCAGGTTCCATCAAATTCCATCAGCTTCCATCAGATTCCACCAGATTCCATCAGATTCCATCAGATTCCATCAGATTCCATCAGATTCCATCGGATTCCATCGGATTCCATCAGATTCCATCAGCTTCCATCAGCTTCCATCAGCTTCCATCAGCTTCCATCAGCTTCCATCAGCTTCCATCAGCTTCCATCAGCTTCCATCAGCTTCCATCAGCTTCCATCAGCTTCCATCAGCTTCCATCAGCTTCCATCAGATTCCACCAGATTCCATCAGATTCCATCAGATCCCATCAGATTCCATCCGGTTCCATCCGATTCCATCCGATTCCATCCGATTCCATCCGGTTCCATCCGATTCCATCAGATTCCATCCGATTCCATCAGATTCCATCCGATTCCATCGGATTCCATCGGATTCCATCAGATTCCATCAGATTCCATCAGATTCCATCAGGTTCCATCAGATTCCATCAGATTCCATCAGATTCCATCAGATTCCATCAGATTCCATCGGATTCCATCGGATTCCATCAGATTCCATCAGATTCCATCAGATTCCATCAGATTCCATCAGATTGATTCTTCCGATGCCTTCTCCCCACGCCCCGCCTCCATGGGCCGACTCGCCGTGCGCGCGCACATGGGCGCGCTGGGCGCGGCAGCGGGCGCGGCAGCAGCGGCAGCGGGGGGTGCCCCGGGAGGAGCAGCGGCGTTGGCGGCGCCCGGCGCAGGAGCGGCGGGTCCCAAGGCCTGGCTACGGAGGTGAAGCATCCTGGTTGGTGAAGATTTGATTGAGGATGGTTGAGGATGGTTGGTTTTAAGATTCGATTCAGAGTGGTTGAGGATGATGAAGGATGATTATAGGGATAGTCGAGGATGATTAAGGGTGGTTGATGATGACTAAGGATGGTTGATGATGGTTGATGATGATTAAGGATGGTTGATGATGGTTGATGATGATTAAGGATGGTTGAGGATGATTGAGGATGATTGAGGATAGTCGGTTAAGATTCGCGATATATCAATCCTAATCTGGTTGGTCAACAACGTGGTTGTTTGTAAAGGTTATCATGGCTACTAAGATCCTTATTAGCCAATCATCAGCCATATATGTAGGTTATGAGTCTGCTTATACTCATCTAAGTCTATTAAGCGTAGTCTGGTCCACAATAACCAACAATAATCGACTATAACCAATAATAACCAACAATGACCAACAAAAACCAAAAACTACCAATAACAATAATCAACAATAACCAACCATAATCAACAAGAATTGTCAAACATAAGCAACAATAATCAAGAGTGACCAACAATTAACAAAAACAACCGATAACAATAATCAACGAGAACCAACTATAATCAACAACAATGATCAACAAAAACCAACAACAATCAACAGTAACCAACCATAACCAACAATAACCATGAACAATAACCAACATCAATCCCATGATCCCAAGCAAAATGGTTATCCAGTTTTTTTTGCCAATCAGCTGAATTCTTTATCCACCATAACCAAGAGAAACCAACCAACATCAATCCCAATGGCGAGTAGGGGCCGGGGGACTTTCATCAAAGATCCCTCCTTCTAGCCGCAACCAGCCAGCCAATTATAGAAGGGATCAACTAGCCATTGTAGTCTAGCCAATTATAAGAAACTCAACTAGCCAAAATTCATCTTCTATCATTAACCATTGTTTTCCCTTATTATTGTTGGTAAATCCTCCATTAGTTGGTTGGTTAATATTGACTCATAGCCAATTCTAGCTGGCAATTCGCTGGTTACGGATCCCTCCCATCAGCTGAGATCAACATCTACCATTCACCAGCTGCCTCCAGGCTTCTGCTGGAGCGGCGAGCGATGGGCTGCGACGAAGTTCCACCAGACTGGGGCCCCAGCGGTTCACGGTTCCACCGGTGGGGAATTGATGGTGAAGCAGGTGGCTCATAGATGGTCACCATGGTTAATTCATGGTTGTATAACCAGTTGGTTGGGTAATAGGTGGTTAGTTGATGGTTTGTTGCTGGTTAATTGATGGTGAATTGGTGGTTAATGGGTGGTTGATGGTTCATAGATGGCTAATTACTGGTGAATTAGTGGTTCATTCCAAAGCATCCGCAACGCAAACCAAGTGGATGAATTGAACTGTTGATGAGTGTTGCTTTCTACCATCTATTACAAACCAGTCTGGGAACGCCACCAGCAGCAAACAATGACGTGCATTCATGCATTCATTAGCGAAAACCAGCAGGTTTGAATGCGCATCCACATATACATCTCTGTATCATACTGTCTATCCCAGATCAGGTAGGGGCCAGGAATGGTGCCCTCAATATTCTGTATAAAAACAACCCGCATTTTCGGTACACAGCCGCCATCACTTTGTGCAGAAATTCGCAGGGGTATCCTGTATCCATGGAGAACTGGAAGCGATCGCTCCTGATGCGGAGTCGTTCCAACATTGCTGTCAACTGGTTCATTGTGTCGCTGAGCTGCAATAAGTCCGATCGGAGAAGCGCTGCTCTATCATTGCAGTAGCAGGCACAAGAGATTGGAATTGGTCCATCATCATGATCATCATCATCATCATCATCATCATCATCACCATCATCATCACCATCATCATCACCACCATCATCATCACCATCATCATCACCATCATCATAATCATCATCTTTGATTGTTCGTGATTGAAGTCACTATTCACGATCATCAAAGATCACTAGCCACAACTCATCATTCCAAGGCACTAGTGACAAAGCAATTGACTCAGAACCAGTTACACTGTATACTTAATGCTTATTCTCTCCTTTTGCCACTTGGCCGCTGGCTCGTCATCAAAATAGGTTTTTCCAACAAGTTATCCCGCACCAGGTAGTCTACAAGTCTACAATACGATGTAATCATAAGAAACATATCGAAAAACAAATAAAGTGAACAGTCATTTCCAAAGCTGCTGGTATTTAGTCCTTTGGCGCTTACAAACCTTCACTTAGAACGGGTTCTTCCAATCGGTTCGGATGTTCTCCCTACCGGCAACGTGACTCCCAGTAGCTCCTTGCTCGCTCCTAAGCCAGCCCCAGCCCCGGGAAAAAGCTTCACCTCGGTCCCTTTATTCAGGTCCAAGTTGAAGATGTGAGTGCCCTCCTGGGGTGCAGCTGGGCTGCGGTGCTGGGCTGACATGATCCTCCCTGAAGATCAAATGCTTCTTGCTTTGAACCCCTGTAAATCCAACCAACCATTTGTTGATAATACACTTGAACAAATACACATATGACAAACCAGCAACCAGGATTCGCCAATTTTGCAGGATCCTGCGGATCCTGCTGACATTCTTTCAATCTTTGGGTCCTTGAAAATGGGCTTCTCCTTCGACGGCAGTCGTAGAACTGCATCCTGTCGGGGAGAAACTGACCACGGAGTCCCCTTCATCTCATGACTGAGGCAAATGTGGGGAGACGAACAATGGTCCAACAGGCAATCAATTGAGATTATCATCGGAATTCCCATCATAAACCATACACCACAAGCTCATGAACCAACATGAAACATGTGGGATAAGAATGAGCCATGATGCTTAAGATCACCGCTAGTCATCATCAACCTAACATTAATTAACCATTGGCCGTCGTGAGGATCGCAAGCAGGATAAGCGATCGCTAGCCATGCTGTAGCGAACCTGGCAACAGGGGCTGTTGCTAACCTCCCGTACACCAACCCTGGACTTTACAGCCGGTCATGTTTCAACTTCTGAGTTCACTCCCAGTTCAGGCGAACAATTTGTTCGTCGTCAGGAGTGTAAACCGAAGAAGCTACTTCGTTCAAGTAGCCATAGAGTAATGCATTGACCATTCTTCGGCCACAAACATTCATCATTGATTTGCCATTCATTGACCATCAATAAACCACCAACGAACCATTACCGACCAATTAACGTATAACCATAGATTAATTAACCACAAATCAACCATCGTTGATAGATGATTGACGTATCGGTTAGATTCACCATAGCAATAAATCATAGATTAACCATGGCTATACCATGGCTTAATTAAACCAGCGCATAAAAAAACACCACCTATGATCTGAAAAAAACAATTAACCATGGCTTAATTAAACTATTGGGTTTCTATGATCTGAAAAAAACAATTAACCACCTGGCAGTGGGTCAAAACCCCGTACCCCTGGTTCCCCACCATTAACCAGGCTGTTTTCCCTTGTTTTGTTGGTGGAAATCCCCCATGAGTCGGTTGATCAATATTGACCCATAGCCACCTATGAACCATAACCAAGCCATGATCATAGGCCCGGCACAAATCTCCCGGTGATCAATCGCGCGCCTCTTCAGTCCCTGCCACACCTGGGCGCCGAGAGCTCGAGACGCTGGCGCCAAGAAAAACAGGACCCTCTGGAAAAAACCTGGGAATCCATGGGAAACCGGCGGAAAATCATGGAAAAACCATAGGAAGCCGTAGAAAAACCACAGGAAAACCTGGGAAACCATGGGAAAACACGAGGAAAACCATCAAAAAAACCATAGGAAACCATGGAAAAAACAGATGAAACCCTGGAAAATCACCCTTCTTGTGAGGAAACCCTGGGAAACTACCAATCGTTGGTGGATTTTCCATTGTCAAATTTACCAGACGGTAAGCTCCGGGGTGCTTTTCAATGCAAAGGCTCTGCAGCTCCGACCAGTGAGAACTTCCGTAACACTTGGGTTTTACCATAATGGCGGGCGGTAACCACCAGTAGTGACCATCATGGACAGCTGATATCAAGCGCCGTTGCTAGCCAACATCAACAACTACTCAGCATGTGTAGCAATGACTATGTGCAAACGTCCTTTGACCATTCATGTGAGCGATGAAAGATTGAACATATACCCGCCTACATTATTATACATAGAATCATAGCATAGACATTATCAGATATGAGAAATCTATGGCTATGGTTCAACACCCTGTGCCCCTTGCGACCATCTCAAACATGACGAAACAAATCCAACTGTTGGAGTGCTCATCCATCCATTTTGTGGGATTATGGGTAATGACTGATGCCATAGCCAAATTATATATATATATATATTAAAACATATATAGTCATGAATAAAAATACATGGATATGGAGACTGCATAGCTGGTACATACCCCATATACCCTATTTTTGTCGTTCATTGTTATCCGCCGCTATCCACGGCAATCAGTCCTATCCGCCCGTGAACCAGCTAACTAACGAGGCGCCTAGCCAGCTACACAGCCAAGACACGCCCATTCACAGGTGACCGTTCATTCCTCGGCACGAGGCGACATCAATTTATGCTTGGCTTCAACGGTGGATAATGATTTGAAACAAATGATTCATGACGATTTGATTGTTAGTTGGTGACTGTTTGATAATTTGATTGTTAGTTGGTGACTGTTTGATAATCTGATTGTTAGTTGGTGACTGTTTGATAATCTGATTGTTAGTTGATGACTGTTTGATAATCTGATTGTTATTTGATAACTCGATTGTTAGTGGATGATTATTTGATGGTCAACTCATGGTCGATTGATTCTTCATGTACAGTTTTGCGGAATGATCCATACCCTGCTGAGGAAGCAACGGGTAATGCATGATAATGCACTCTTGCTAGCTGGTTTACCTAGCAGAGATGGTCATTTTACATTGCTATGGTGAAAAAACAACTGGTTTTGATTATTGACATGTTCCATGCTGTAGTATTGGATTGGGCAACAAGCAGTTGCTATAATCAATCAGCAGCATTCCTAAGTAATTGGCCAACAAAATAGCGGTCGATAATGAAAAACATTGCCTTTGATAGCATTCATTCAGCATTGCAACTTCTGAGCAAACACAATAATCAATGAAGCAAATGGTCGTCCACAAAAGGCTGGTTAATCGCCATTATCAACCCGGATTCAAGATTTCTAGCCAATCATGGATAGCTGTCTAACAGACAGCTGTCAATCCGTTGTGATTTTCTTGTTCTTAACGGACAGCTGTCAGTCAAGAATTCACTTGCCAGCATTTCTGGTCAAAACCAAGCTGGATCATGGCTGTGAAGCTTGCGGCTGGGGGAACCATCATGGCCTGTTGGAGCCCCTGCCCCTATCAGCTGGTTGACAGGCCATCTAGCTACACATTGTTATCAATTTAATGGATGAACAGCTTAAATTGCTAGTGATGACTAATCAATTGATTGCGTAATGATGGCCACTGTTTCTTAATAGACTGTTAAATAACGGCTAATGATGGTTATTATGCGTTGAATGATGGTCAACGATGGTAAGATTATGCCTGGTCAATGACAAATAGTGGGATAATATCCCAAGTCCTTGATCATGAATATGGGTGTTTCTCAAAATGGGGGACCCCAAAATCATCCATTATTAGTCATGTAAAGTAACAAGCCAACCATTTTTGGGGTCCCCTATTTCAAGATCCCACCACACACTAGTTGTTTAGCCATTGTTGAGTATTAGTCCCTCCTGCATTAATCCCTATTAACCAACATTATTGTGAGAATCATTATTGAGAAAAGAACCATTAATTATTAATCTCTATTAACCAACATTAGCCCTCCCTATTAACCAACATTAACCAAATGGGGGTGCATCGATTGACACATGCGCAACCAACATTAACCAATGTTGCATTGTGGAAAACCATCCTATGGAACCCCCAACAATGGCCTTTCTCCGGCGCGTCCCAGGTCAGCCCAGCGGCATGCGGGATGCCACTGCACGATCCCAGGGCGGAGGACTGAGCGGCCAGGTTGCTGGGCGAGTTGTGGTTGTATATCCTCTAGGAACTGACCTGGAAACTAACTTTTACCTGAAAATGGCACAGGTTCCAGCCAGGTTCAAGTGTATAATGAGAAAATGAGATCTTAATAGTAACCTGATCTTTCGATGTTTTTTTGAAAATAGTACAGGTGCGAATGAGATCTTAATAGTTCAATAGCCATTATACTATTCAATAGTATAGAGGATGTTTATAGTTTAATAGATTAATAGTTATAAAACATCAGGATGTTAATATGTTTGTTGTTCCAACCGCAAATAATGATTTGAATGATATTATGAAATAACTGGGTTATATGATGTCTTTGGTTTCAGTATACCATGTAAACATGTATTTATTTATAAATATATTTTGAAGAATACATATGTGAGGTTTATATGATTTACATCATCGAAACTCGAAACTACACCAAGTAACCTGGGTAACTGCGCGGAAACTTATTGTTTTTGGCATATTTCAAACCAATCTTATTTCTCATGGCATAACCTTGGCATATATCATGCTGTAACAACCATGATTCAGGTGAAAAACCATGGTGCCACATCCTTGCTTGTGGTTTCCTTGGTTGCCAGCGAGGCTCGCTATACAGTTTACCATTGATGAATAGAAACCAATCAACCAATGACTTGTCACTGATTTTATCTCTTAGTCAGTTCAATAGTGGATATCAAACTCGCCATTCGCAATGTGCAAACGCTGCATTTGATTTGATACTGCATTCACAGGTGTTTAGCATTGCAAATACCAGTGTGCTGTTCATTGGTTTCCGATTAGAATCCTGGCGGTGAAATTTCACTGCGTAGAGACTTATGCCCAATGAAATTGCCCAATGGTGGATGAACAGGGCCCAACGAACAAACATGGTTATGACATGTTATGATTCACCGTTGATGCCATGAACCCACGCGGAGTTGCGAATGACAGCTCAACCGGAAAAGCAATGTCTTGAATGGAAACAAGAAAAAAACATGGAACAAGGAAAGTCTTCCAGCAGTCTAAGGCTGGTTGTCCATTGGACTCCCCACACTGTAGCATACTATTGCAATAATCATCACCCATACGCTCAGCCACAAGATTCAGCATGATCCACCAAATATTAGCACACACTTAGCCCTCATCAACCAGCAATAACATGCAATAACCCACCAATCATCACCCTCATCAACTAGGAAATGCCTCACTGACCATCACCCTCATCACCCCGTCATAACCCACCAATCATCACCAACTTCAACCAAGATAAACCACACATGTTCCCCACCAATCACCATCCACCCACGCATGGGTCACCATGTCCCAGCTTACCGGCACTGGGTGCCCCCTGCCCCAGCGACAGGTGATGCCAAAAGATTCGGCCATCGGGGCCTGGTGTAGGGGACTATTTCAGTGGTGACTATGTGGCTATGGGTCAAGCACTCAACCAACCAATTTCATGGGGATAAGTCCCCAACGATTTCATATCGAAAACAATGGTTAATGATGGGGCAGCAGGAGTACTGGGTTTTGACCCACAGTCATATGTGGCTAATTGCTGGTGAGTAGTAATGGCTAATGGTTGTGGATGACATATGGTTTAGGCCACGGCTAATCATGGTGAATGAATGCCACGCATTGGTGTTTTTCAGACCCTAGCGAATCCCAAAAATGGATGGTTTATTTATTACTATCCATGGCTAATATTGGATGATTTGGGGGGTCAACTATCTTTAAAAACCACCATGTGGTTGACTGTTGGTTTTGATGGATGCATAATGGTTGATGATTATTACTCTGATAAATCAATGTAAGTCATAATCCTGATGGTTGTTGATAGTAAGTAATGGTAAATATATCGTGCTTAATATAGTGGTTAATGAAGGGGCCAATGTAGTGGCTATATAATCGAGTCTTTCAATGGTGCTTGATGAGTGGTTAATGCAGGGGACTATAGTGGTTACTATGACGGTGACATAACTAGTGGTGACTATAGCAACCAGTGGTTCTTTCAGTGATTAGTGGTTAATGCAGGCGTTAATGCAGTGCCTATAAAGTGGGTGATCACTGTCAGGAAACGTTGACAATGGTTGGCTTGTGGCTTAATCTTGCTGAATAACACTATATATAATATATATATATATATATATTGACTATGATTATGATATGTTGACAGCGCAATATAGTGCCTTGTATTGATGAATGGTATGCTCAAAAGTGCTTAATCATGTTTCAGCCCTCCTTGGTCCATCAGCACCGGCAGCCCGGGCTGGTACCTTGATGCTTCACCCAGCCCTCTGGTGGCAGGTCACTGATCATGGCAGTCCTGGAGGACATGGGAGGAAGCCTAGGGTGTGGTATCCATGGCTGGATCATGACTATAGAAGTTGTATCAATTGTATCCATTTATGATCATGATCCATGGTTTCCATATGTTTCGATTGTTGTAGCAGGTGTATCTATTTATGAATGTGTTTATATTACGTTGATCTATGTAATAGATGTATCATGATACAACAATGATTTATATACTAAATGGATCATGGTCACTGGCGATGATAGAAATCTGTGCTTGATAGTTGTATGCATTCGTGGATGTGTGGATCATGACTATTCTTGACAACTGTATTCAATGATCCCTCGTGATCATAAATGTGGAAGTTGTATCAATTGTATCCATTTTTGCTCATGATCCATGGTTTCTATATGTTTCCACATGTATGATCATATTATTTCCACCATTAAATATGATTGGATATACACTTATGATCCACAATCATGATCCATGGATTCCATATGTTTCCATGATTCCCTATGGCTATTAACCTGGCTCAGTTCAGCCCGTGCCTGAGTCACGACTTCACCAGCTGAAAAGTAGCCAACTGTTGGCGCGCACTGCCACCGGTACATGGTTGAGAAACATCAAAACAAAACAAATCAATGCAGGTGTATGTTATATCAAACCCCAATCAAAGAAGAATTTGGTTCTGTACTCATGACTGCTGGAGATCCGGCGCTACATCACCAGCCTTGAGGGCTGATTCACCGGCCAAAGCCCCGACAAGTTGCGGGTCCCGAGCGGAGAACCATCTGACCTCACCCGCGGGACATGACTAGTTGGGGGTTGGAGACAGCGTCAACAAAAAAACATTAACACAGTATTTTTGGTGGTAATGGATCATATGGTTTGTTCTTAGATCCTCTGTCAATATATGAATAATGTATGTATATGTGCATATGTATAAGTTTAATTGTCATATTGCAACCTTTGTCAGGTTTGGGACTTGGGGGTTGTTAAAACCCACCCATCAAAAATGTTTCATCCCCGGTTTCTGCTTGGATACAATACTGATGCACCATGGAGAGCATAGCGAAGCATTCATCCCAAATAGTGTCCTAAAAATATGATGTTTGGAATGGCAATGGTACAAGGCCTGGTCTTCACGGTCTTCATGCCAGGAAAAAAGCCAAAGACTTCGTCACAATGTCTATGTCAATTCCATAGAGCACAAACTCATCCAAACGAACCGTTGTTGGTACGGTCATGTCGGTCACTTGCAGCGTTGCATAATTACACGCTTATTGGGCAGTAAAGTTTGGCATAAACAAAAACAGCAATCTGCACGTCATTTGATTACTTCCATGAATCTGTGCCCACAAACATATACAAACACAACATAATCATAAATTTGGCAACGCTATACCATGAGCATTTATGCAAGTAAATATGTTCACAATATCATGTAAGAAAAGATACCCAGGTAGGAATAAGTGCAATGCTGCTCATACCCAGGTAGGTACAAGGATAGTAAACTTGGGTGACTCTAACAACCAAACAACGCGCCGCCACCGCCATCACCAACAACAACAACTTCTCTTTTTGTGGAACCCAACTTCTTGTCAATCCCGCGGCTTCCCACCCTGGGACTCCCAGCTCCCGGTAACCACGCCCAATGCCGCAATACCTCGGTGTTCATGCTCGATGAAATTTGAGGATCACTTTGAACAGGGTGACTCAAAGTATGATGAAGTTAATGATGATAGTATGTTGATGATTTCAATGATGATATCTGATAGTGGATATTAATGATGATAGTATGTTGATGATTTCAATGATGATATCTGATAGCGGATATTAATGATGATAGTATGTTGATGATTTCAATGATGATATCTGATAGTGGATATTAATGATGATAGTATGTTGATGATTTCAATGATGATATCTGATAGTGGATATTAATGATGATAGTATGTTGATGATTTCAATGATGATATCTGATAGTGGATATTAATGATGATAGTATGTTGATGATTTCAATGATGATATCTGATAGTGGAAGTTAATGATGATAGTATGTTGATGATTTCAATGATGATATCTGATAGTGGATATTAATGATGATAGTATGTTGATGATTTCAATGATGATATCTGATAGTGGATATTAATGATGATAGTATGTTGATGATTTCAATGATGATATCTGATAGTGGATATTAATGATGATAGTATGTTGATGATTTCAATGATGATATCTAATGGTTGATATTAATGATGATAGTATGTTGATGATTTCAATGATGATATCTGATACTGGATATTAATGATGATAGGATGTTGATGATTTCAATGATGAAATCTGATAGTGGATATTAATAATGATAGTATGTTGATGATCTCAATGATGATATCTGATACTGGATATTAATGATGATAGGATGTTGATGATTTCAATGATGAAATCTGATAGTGGATATTAATAATGATAGTATGTTGATGATCTCAATGATGATATCTGATACTGGATATTAATGATGATAGGATGTTGATGATTTCAATGATGAAATCTGATAGTGGATATTAATAATGATAGTATGTTGATGATCTCAATGATGATATCTGATACTGGATATTAATGATGATAGGATGTTGATGATTTCAATGATGAAATCTGATAGTGGATATTAATAATGATAGTATGTTGATGATCTCAATGATGATATCTGATACTGGATATTAATGATGATAGGATGTTGATGATTTCAATGATGAAATCTGATAGTGGATATTAATAATGATAGTATGTTGATGATCTCAATGATGATATCTGATACTGGATATTAATGATGATAGGATGTTGATGATTTCAATGATGAAATCTGATAGTGGATATTAATAATGATAGTATGTTGATGATCTCAATGATGATATCTGATACTGGATATTAATGATGATAGGATGTTGATGATTTCAATGATGAAATCTGATAGTGGATATTAATAATGATAGTATGTTGATGATCTCAATGATGATATCTGATACTGGATATTAATGATGATAGGATGTTGATGATTTCAATGATGAAATCTGATAGTGGATATTAATAATGATAGTATGTTGATGATCTCAATGATGATATCTGATACTGGATATTAATGATGATAGGATGTTGATGATTTCAATGATGAAATCTGATAGTGGATATTAATAATGATAGTATGTTGATGATCTCAATGATGATATCTGATACTGGATATTAATGATGATAGGATGTTGATGATTTCAATGATGAAATCTGATAGTGGATATTAATAATGATAGTATGTTGATGATCTCAATGATGATATCTGATACTGGATATTAATGATGATAGGATGTTGATGATTTCAATGATGAAATCTGATAGTGGATATTAATAATGATAGTATGTTGATGATCTCAATGATGATATCTGATACTGGATATTAATGATGATAGGATGTTGATGATTTCAATGATGAAATCTGATAGTGGATATTAATAATGATAGTATGTTGATGATCTCAATGATGATATCTGATACTGGATATTAATGATGATAGGATGTTGATGATTTCAATGATGAAATCTGATAGTGGATATTAATAATGATAGTATGTTGATGATCTCAATGATGATATCTGATACTGGATATTAATGATGATAGGATGTTGATGATTTCAATGATGAAATCTGATAGTGGATATTAATAATGATAGTATGTTGATGATCTCAATGATGATATCTGATACTGGATATTAATGATGATAGGATGTTGATGATTTCAATGATGAAATCTGATAGTGGATATTAATAATGATAGTATGTTGATGATCTCAATGATGATATCTGATACTGGATATTAATGATGATAGGATGTTGATGATTTCAATGATGAAATCTGATAGTGGATATTAATAATGATAGTATGTTGATGATCTCAATGATGATATCTGATACTGGATATTAATGATGATAGGATGTTGATGATTTCAATGATGAAATCTGATAGTGGATATTAATAATGATAGTATGTTGATGATCTCAATGATGATATCTGATACTGGATATTAATGATGATAGGATGTTGATGATTTCAATGATGAAATCTGATAGTGGATATTAATAATGATAGTATGTTGATGATCTCAATGATGATATCTGATACTGGATATTAATGATGATAGGATGTTGATGATTTCAATGATGAAATCTGATAGTGGATATTAATAATGATAGTATGTTGATGATCTCAATGATGATATCTGATACTGGATATTAATGATGATAGGATGTTGATGATTTCAATGATGAAATCTGATAGTGGATATTAATAATGATAGTATGTTGATGATCTCAATGATGATATCTGATACTGGATATTAATGATGATAGGATGTTGATGATTTCAATGATGAAATCTGATAGTGGATATTAATAATGATAGTATGTTGATGATCTCAATGATGATATCTGATACTGGATATTAATGATGATAGGATGTTGATGATTTCAATGATGAAATCTGATAGTGGATATTAATAATGATAGTATGTTGATGATCTCAATGATGATATCTGATACTGGATATTAATGATGATAGGATGTTGATGATTTCAATGATGAAATCTGATAGTGGATATTAATAATGATAGTATGTTGATGATCTCAATGATGATATCTGATAGTGGATATTAATGATGATAGTATGTTGATGATGATCAAAGTCATCTGTTGAATATGACTGATAATTGATGATGATCACTCTGATAGTTGATGTTAATGATGATAATATGATGTACTTATAGTTGATGTTAACGATGATAGTTAATGATGATTTCAATGATAATATCTGATAGTGGGTATTAATGATGATAGTATGATGTACTTTTATGATGGTAGGTTGATCACTCTGTACAGGGTGATTCTTGGTATGATGATAGTTGATGTTTAGTTTATACCATTACTTCACAAGAATTCTACAAGGTGATAATCTTTCGACAGGATGGCTCTTGGCTGTTGACAGGGTGGTTCTTGCTACATTATGATATTTGATGTTGATAAGTTGATCACCGTTACACGGTGATACTTGGTACATCAATCGCCATTTGTATGGCGATACTTGGTACTACATGATGGATGATGATTGTTTGATGTTGATCACTTTTGTGGCATCTGGTCCAGGAATATGAATTAATTAAATCAAATGTCCATATACTAAATGACTACAGAAAATGCGACCTGCGGAAATGCCATGGTGCACGTCTATGGTTGGTTGGTTTCCTTATTACTAATGGCTATGTACTTGGATGGTTAGTAGCTACCACCATTTATGGATAACCCCATATATGATGACAGTGGTGGATCCAATGGAGTCAACATAAAACACCACGCCGTGTTCATCCTGTGCGAAATGCGCATGGCTCATCAGCACAAAGCAACAATGATGAATGCTACTGGTACCAGTTTCCTGGCTATTGGGTCATTGGTTCATGCTATACTTAGTACTGAATGGATTCACTAGCTGATTCATCAGCTGGTTGAAGAATCATCAGCGACCAGCAACCATCATTGATGGTTGATCCAATTCTTGGCTAGTGGGGCATGTGCCTAGAACAAGGCTTGTATTTCTTCTGCTAACTCATAGGAACCAGGTAACCACATGTAACGACAATATTCCAGTGCCGAGCTCCCTGGCTGAACGCAAACCCGCCTACCACAACCATGACGAGTCATGTACAAAAGAATATGGTTACAACTGCACCAGGCAACAATGGTGTACCCCCATAGTTGGTTGGTCTCCCTATACATGATGCTTAGAGACTTGGATACTGTATAATGTCGGCAAACGCTTGAACACCACCACGCGATCTTGCTGCACCGGCACCTAGCTATTAAAACAACCCGCTGCGTTTCATTTGTCAACCAACAGCTGCTTCAGCAGCATCCACCAGCTACAGATCGGTAACCCCCCTGGTTAGATCCGTTGGTTTAGATTCGCCACCCAGGTATGCTTATCCCTTCTAAAGCTGGTAGTTGCCCAAACCTAACCCAACCGAAGTGAGCGATCCCTGGGGGGTACCACTCTGCAGGATGGTACTCACATTGACTCAAAACTATCGACCGAGTCGCAAGTCTCCATCGCATCTGGCCACTTCCGACGCTGCTTCCACCCACCTGAATCGTTGCTTGGTGGCACTCACGGCTCACCATGGTTGATCCCTTGGGAATTTGGGGCGAACTATGTTGTCAGTTGGCTAATGTGCAATTTATAGTTTAACTTGGCTAACCGAGGGGCTCCACCTTGCTGATAGATCCCCCGGCCATTCCTCTGCTATTCTGAACAAATCCGCTCCTGTAAAGTTCTGAGACAGCAACGCAGCCACAACAAAGCCAGCTCAGCTCAGAGCAGTGCCTGTCCCCATACATTGGTGCAACAGGGGGACCATGCATTTTTGGTGGGGCAAGGGCAGTTCTACTTATGGCAGACATTTGGGACCCAATGGCTGATGGAATTGTTCTTGATCGATATCTAGTGTTCCCAAAAAGTATTGTCACCATTTGATCCCATTTGGGCCTATCCAACTGCATCGGTGAATCGCTTGGCTATTTCCACAAGGATTTCACCAGCCTCATTGTTATTACTCACCAGTTCCGCTTAAGGGCCCACCAGTAAATGAGAAACCAACGAAATTCAGAATCCACGCGTACGCTCTGGACAAAGGAACGCAAGCTGGGGTTCGCAATCATGAAAGTGTGCCTGGTGGCTTGCTTACTCCATGAGAACGGAGCGCAAGGGCTCCGGGAGGCCCCAGTACATGATGCTTTCCTTGTACAGGCCGGTGGTTGACTGCAATTCGATCGTCGCACCAACTTCGACTCTCAGCCCCGTGCCAGGTGTGGAGAATCTGCCAGATGGGACACGTTGGAGTATTCAGAATTTGGCGGCTCGAGCTCAATACCAGACTCAACCTCTGTGCTCATGGTTTTTCTCTTGCCTGGATTGTAGCCAGACCACAGGCTTCCAGTTTTGGACATGCTCTCATCCTGAGCCTCCTCAACAAGATTCACACACCAGGTAAGTTTTAATGCTGATACTAAGTAGCTGAATCCAACACTGTACCAGGCAAGTCACCTCGACCGCTGAAAAAAACACCACTTTCGGCTGTTCATCACCCTGGCAGCGAAGGAATCCATAGCCTTGATTCAACAAGAGCTGAATTAGACCACCAAGCTACAAACTAGAAATGATTGGGTTGTACATTTGCACATGCATGGGCACGTGTGTATGCCTATACAATATATATAGCTATAAATTTATAAATACATATATATATATATATATATTTGTTAGTGATCATGTTAATTTGATTATATCTATTGAAATCATATGAATAAATTGTGTTTTGGTAGCATATGTATCTTCTTTTAAGATAGGTGCCTACAATGAGTAAACATATGTAAGGATGCATTTATCCTTATCAATAAACACAATATAGTAGATTAAAACATATGTTAATCATGTGTTTTCAAAAAACAACATGTGAGTCAAACTGTAAATATTAATCATATTTAATACATACGGTAAACACAAACTGTATTGAAAGGCATATGAACTAGGTGTGTACAATGTCTCCAATCAAAAACTGGTTGGTGGTTTCAACCCCTATGAAAAATATGAGTCAACCAACCCATTGTTAATAACTACTAGGGAAAATGGAAAATGTTTGAAACCACCAACCAGTAGTTGTTTAATCATTATTGTTGCTTATTATCCCTAGTATCAACCATTATTAATGGTTATAATCCCTATAAAACCCTGATAAAACCACCAACCAGGATAACCAGGATCATTAACCATGGTTTCCCTATCAACCACCAACCAGAAACCCGCAAGGATACCTAGCAACATTCAATCATGTCCGGCCACAACGGCCTCACAGGAGCTGCGATCATCTGGCGAAACCTGGAGGCTAGGGGAAGCTGCAGATGTGTTGGTGAATGGTTGGTTGCTAGTTGGTTCATGGCTGGTGAAGTTTCGAAATGCTTGGTGAATGGTTAATGGATGGTGGTTAATGGTTGGTGAATGGTTGGTGAATGGTTGGCTAATACTTGATGATTGATGGAGGATACATGATCAATAGTGGCAAATGCTCCTTACAATTGGCTAATAGTGGTGAATAATAGCTACAAAGTGGTCCCCCAACCACTTACAAGTTGGTTTCTAACTTATCTAACTCGGGTGATTTCTACCAGTTATAGGGGTTATAACTCGACTTAGCTCAGTGGTTGGGGGCCCACCTTGTAGTCATAACCAGCTAATGAAACGAAGCAGGTTACTGCTGAACTTTCTTCAGCCAACCCGAGGGGGTGCTGTGCAAAGGGTTCCATCATGCTCCGACGTAGGTCTTCGGATGTGGCTTGGCTTGACATGTTTCCCCAAATCATCCAATATCAACCATATATGGTGGTTTCTCAAAATAGGAAGCCCCAAAAATGGTTGGTTTATAGACTATAAATGGTTAATAGTGGATGATTTGGGGGTACCCCTATTTTGAGAAACGCCCGCCATATAGGAATAAACCATCAATCTTTTGGGTCCCCAATTTTAAGCACCATCCCATTTATCTCATTTTTATTCTGGTTGGTTCATTTCCCACACCCCTGCAAACGATCAAGGTTACCACATGGCAGCGGGACGTTCCATTGACCATTCGGACGTATCCATAACTGGCGATACCTACTAACAAGCCAAGAATAACTGTCAATAAAAGGGAAACCACAACAAATTTGCTGACTGACTCTCTTTGCTGTTGAATCAGCAGTTCACTGCTGACCAATCCACCACTATCAACCATCAATCAACCATCAATCAACCACTATAAACCATCCATGAATCATCCATTAACCATCCATTCAACTATCCATCCATTAACCACTATAAACCATCAGTTCATAGTGATCAATTCACCACTATCAACCATGAATTCATTTTGAACCACCATGACCCAGCACCACCCACTGCTCCGGTTCCGCTTCCCCGGCCCCAGGAGATCCCAACGGATCCGCCACGCGGTCCACCAGTGGCCGCGACGAATTCTGCGCACGAAGCAACATCGCCTCAGCGCAGTGAAACCCCGCAGTGCCAAGGAGGCAAAACCCGGTCCCCAGCTGAAGCCTATTCTGATCCATTAACTACAGGCATAAATAGGCATTTAATCTAAATAGGTTCATTCATAATAGCCTACCGGGTGAGGCTTTATTATATATAAATATATACATATATATATATATATTTATATATAGATACTATATGTTAAATTCACCATTTTCCGTAGCTATCATAACTGCCTATATGGATCTATATGGTTCTTAACCACGGTAACTACTAGTTTAGGATCCTTTTTTTAAGTATAAATACAAACGCAGTCCAAGAAAGGTAGATATGGTAGCTATGGTAAACAACATACAAACTAGTAGTTACCATAGTTATGAACCGTATATAAACCGTACTAAGAGAGCTAAGTTGGTTTATAAGTATGGTAAACTACTAGTTCTGGTAGATATAACCAGCTTGTTCAATGGCTTGTAAAAAAGTTATAACTAGGGGCGGCCGACTTTGCAGTGACGAGTACAGCCTACTTGGATGTGCACCCCCACTGCTCAGAAGTGGTCACCATTCCCATGGTTTCTAGGGGTTAGTTCAGCCACCTTATAGGGCGTAGCTAACCGTGGTTGGAACCCCAGCTGCACATCCAAGTAGTACCCAGTATGAGAGACAAAGCCTCAAAGATCTCAAAGTATTCAATGCGGCATCTCAGCACTCGTAAACTGTCATCACCACAATACTTCTAACTACAAACGTTAATCTCAGAACCAAACATCAACTCATCACATCAACATGAAAAAAGCAAAGAAATGGTGTCAAGGCTTCTTCACATCAAATGTGGACTAAGAGTTAATCAATATTATTGAGTCTGCCCAAAATACTGCGCGCGCACATTGTTCTGTAATGCTTTGTTTGATTCCCAAACTGTAAAACAACTGCGAAACCCTGCAGTCATGCAGGGTGATATGACTTCTGGCGAATGGCACACAAGGATCAGGATTAATGTCTTTCAAACAGCAATAACAAACATGACACGACCACAGCAACCGCACACAACTCATCAATTTAGCCCCACGGATTTGCTCATATGAATTAGGCAGAATGATGCTGAATGCTGGCAAGTGAATGCATCGAACCCCAAAAACAGTGCTGATGCTCCAGCAATATGGACCCCACTATGAACTTCAAAGAAACAACATGAAACAACAACAACAACAACAACAACAACAACAACGACGACGACGACGGCGACGACGACGACGACGACAAACACAAAGTAAAAAAGAAAGAGATAGCTCGGTGAACTCTCAGAACACAAGTCTACAAAGTACTGACGTTTCTAGGCTCGCGCACTTGCGGATCTGCATTCATGCTGAACTTGACCAACAAATGTCCCGCTGCCTTTGGTCAAGGAGCGACTGGCAATTCCATACGCAACATCACCGAACAACGTGTGCCAAACGGGGCTGGTTGCGGATGGTTCACAGAGGTGGTGTCTCGAAATAGGGGATCCCGTGAAACCATCCAATATCAACCATTGAAAGTCTGTATAGAATGATGAACTAAGTGTTCTTGGGGGGTTCTCCATTTTGAGAAACCACCGGATATGGGTTTAGCTTGAAGTGGTTTATTAGTCTTGTTTTATTCACCTTGCAACAAACCAAGGCGCAAATTTTCACCCAGTGTTGGGATCACCAAAGAGTGATACAACATCTACCACCTGTCAACAAACACAAATACCACCTGAACCACCTGAAAAATAATAGAGTAAGAGCGCACATGTGACACCGTAATGAATAAACCCCACATAGTAATAATGGCACCAAAGCTATCACCATATTAGTAAGTACCAACCTAAGAGTAGCTAGGCTATATATCCGATTGGTAGCTATTAGGATGAGAGCTACTTGGATGATATGGCTGTGGGTCAAAACCCTGTGTACCGCTGGTTGCCCTATCATTAACCATTGTTTTCCTTATCATTGTTGGTGATTATCCCACTAGAATTGGTTGGTTCGTATGGACCCATGGCCATATGAACTATAAAAGATATATCAACTATAGTAGCTGATATACTTCATCCAACTGGTACTCGATAGCAACCCATCATATATATATATATAGTTATACATGTATATCAACTATCATAGATATATCAACTATAGCAGCTGTGATAGCTACCATCCACCTGGTAATTCACCAACCTTGAACGGTTCGAGATACCACGCCCCGTTGCGGCGCCCCGCGAGTTTCGGGTGCGAACGGCACCTGGCCCAAGACGAAGTTCCCGTCGGAGCTATTGGAACTGCCCACGTGCGTCAGCCTCGGCGATGCGAAGGTGAGCGACCTGGTAACTGATGGTTGATCAGTTGGTTGAGCTAGTCGCAATGAACCATCAGTTAATGGTTAATCATCAATGGTTAATGATGGTGAATAGTGATAAATGATTGGTGGCCAATCGTGGTTAACTATGGTTCATTAGTGATTAAAATGGTTACTATATTCCAAAATATGGTTGATTGATGGTTCATCATGTTTGATGGTTGATGATGGTTCATCAGTGGCGTTATAATGGTACATTAGTGATTAAATTTGGTTGATCGATGGTTAATGACAGTTCATTGTAGTTGGCTAACAGGTGGTTGATAGGTGGTTAGCTATGGTTCATCAGATTGGTGTTTGATTATTTGTTCATTAGTGAGACATAGAAATAAGTTAGTTCATGAATTCGTTAGTAAATCGCATCTAATGGCTATATAGTCAGTTCATTAGTAAAGCAGTCCGTTAATTGTATAATTGATTGTGAATGGGCAATCATACAAGGTGGGGGCAGTCTAGCTATGAGGTGGTTTCTAAGCCATTTAGTGGAGTGATACCTACCATAACTGGCAGTTGCCCTCGTTACCATTTGACTTAGCTAAAGATTGGGGGCCTGACCCGTAGTAAGATTGATTAGACAAGTCATTCAATTATCAAGCAATAGTCCACCATGTTTGATCATCACGAAGAACTTCGAACCACTTTCCACCCAATGCTTAAGCAGTCTGATCAACGGGTATCAATTATGAGCCCAAACAAAACAAAGAAACTTGATGATCAATTGTTAAATATAATCATGATACAATGGACTTTTCTGAAAATAGGGGATCCTCAAATCATCCAGTTTTAAAAAACATTTCCAGCAGTAAACCAACCATAGCATTAGGGTCTTCCATGGCTTGAGAAACACCAAATTATGGCTGATGATGGTTCACTATGAGTCATTGTGATTGACTACTGGGAAATATTGGATCGTATCATTCTGAAACGTTCATTTTTGAAACCAAAAAACATTTGCATTAAAATTGGGTAACATTGGACAATGTAGTTGCGAAAGATTCATATTTGATTTTTGCAACCACTATTGCCATTCTTCACCGTTGTATCCACTATTTACCCGTATGAATCATTTTCAACCAGTACGCAATCGACCATGAGCAGCCATCAGTGAATCATCGTGAACCATTCTGAACTATCACCCCTATTAGTGATAGTACATCCTTTGATCGACATAATGAACCATCATTATTCACCATCAGTAGTCCTTAGCAAATCTGTTTCCCGTCACTGACCATCCATTATTGCCACCAATCTGTTGGTCATTATCCACCACTATTAGTTGGTTAATATTGACCCATTGCCACATGGCTTGCCATGGCGACCTCCAACGCGCCAAGGTTGGCGGCAAGGCCTTGTTTCCTCTCGCTCCAACTCATTGGTCGTTGCGGAGGCGCTGGCTTCGCGTTGATGCATGCGCAGCAACTGCGTGGGAATTCATAGGGTGACCGAAATTGAAAACTGGTGATCATTGGTTGACCAGTGTTGGCCTAAAAATTGAACTAGTGGTTATTTGATCATATGGCTAACCTTTTTTGAACCATTGGTAAACCAGAGATCATGGTTAAGCTGAAATTGTTCAACCATTGGTTAACTAGTGGTTCAGAATGAATTCTGCTAGACTATTAAAATTGAAATTCATTAAATTAAATGCGTGGCATTGAACACTGGTTGCTCATCCTTAAGTAATGGGAACTTTGGTGATCATTGGCTGACCAGTGCTGGCCCAAATGGACCTAAATTGACCGCTGTTTTCTGCTCATGCTTGACTGGTGGTTCGAGAAAGTATGAATTTCAAAGCTGGTAATAGTAAACCTAAATTTCACACTGGTTCCAGCTGGTAATTGCAAAGCTGATGCTTAACTAGTGGTTCCAGAAAAAAACAAGGGTTAACTCGCGATCATGGCTAACTTGTTTGAACCATTGCTAAACCAGGGATCATAGTTAAGCTGAAATTGTTCAACCATTGATTGACTACCTAGTGATCATGGTTCAAAAACGCAAAAACCAAGGGTCAATAAATGTTTGTAACATGTGAACTGCGGAAACAAATTAGTGGTTGATAGTGGCTGGATAATGGCCAATTGTTGGTTGATTTGTTAGTAGCTCTTGGGTAATGTTTAACGATCCGTTCATAATGATTGAAAACGGTTAAGTAATGGCTGGGTGGTGGTAAATGAATGGTTCACTCACCGTTCATAGTCATTATCTATCAGCTGTCAACTACCAGTTTACAATCCTTGATAGCCCTAGATGATGGTTAGACATGTCTGATGCTGGTCAACAAGGGTTGATGATGGTAATCATCAGTTATGGTTACCAATGGTTACAGTAATAGTGATGGTTACTCACGATTAATAGTGTGATGTTCATTTCGGTATTGGTTGTTGCATGTAAATGATGGTTCATTATAAGTATTGGTTTACAACGGTTGTTAGTCATCGTTAGTGGTCGTCAGCGGTCAGCCACAATATAAGCGTGTTAATCAGCCACTTAGCCTTGGTTGCCAAGGCTTTTTAACTTATAAGCTCTCATCTGACTTGTAAGCAGCTTATTATATCTACCAATGTCAATCAAACAGGTATGGTTCAAAATCACCATTAATAATCAATTATGGTCCATAGGGGGTTCTCAAAATAAGGGACCCTTCTAATCATCCCTTAATATCCATAAATAATCATTCTTGATGGAATAAACCAACCCTTTCATGGGGGTTATTATCGATTTGATGATTAATAATCATTAATGATGGAAAATAGTAACCTTAATATTCAAAAACATTCATCAACAAACCCACCATTTGATGGGGCTCCCTATGACTCGAGAAACCACCACATTGCTTCATGATGGTAACACACCGAGGACAGGATCCTCGAAAAACAGCGCCTCTGAACACCACGCAGTGCCAGCAGCAAAGCGAAAGCGACGGCCTTACGAAACCACGTCGCCTTTTGGAATTGGGTGTTTCTCAAAATGAGGGTACCAATATAGCCTTTTGAGAGTAATAGCCCAAACTATCCATTAACAGCCTTTTTTCTGTAATGAACCAACCATTTCGGAGGGCCCACCATTTTAAGAAACCCCCCAATTGGTTTCCGCAAATGTTCCCAGCATTTCGGGGAACGGCGGCCCGCAGAAGCAACAGAGACTCTGCAAGGATCAAGCATTTTTGGAGCTTTGTCAAGTCAGTTTGGGGACCCACAAAATGGTGGGCTTATTACTTAACATGATTCATCTAAAGGACTCTGGTTGATATTCTTGATGGATGATGGAGGGGTTTTCCTGCTTTTCCATGCAATGTTTCGAATTAACAATGTTGTTGGATGAATTCAAATGTAGTTGTGGCTTGACAATATCGGAAGGGTATATATATATATATACATACACATATACATGGTTATTGCATCCAATGTTTTTCCAACTCATACTGGCAGCTACCATATGGTTGTACCCCTCCACTACTCATGGGGGTTTATGTAACCCCCCCTTGAAGGTGTACCTCCAAGCAACCAGGCATTAGGGGTCAACAGCCACCACCAACCATTAACAAGGGCGCAACTCAGCCATCTATTTCTGGAGGGATCACCTTTGGGAACAAGGATCATTTCCAAGGCATTTGAAACCCAAAAGCTGTGCAAAAAAGTTGTGTTGACATCAGTACATCATCTGCATACTTACCTCAGAATTCGCTTCATGCATTTTCTAGCATCATTCATATGTAATTATATGTCATTGTGTAATTACATATAGTATGTTTGGAGTTTCAGTGGTAATACAATAATTCTGTACTCATATCTTCCCCCAGAAACGCTGCTTGTTCGTCCTTCCGAAATGAGAGAAGTGCAATGTGTGGATCTTTTGCTGGTGTATCCCCCAGCTACCTTATACGGTCTATAACTGAGCTATCCCAATTCTATTGTACGAAAGGGTTCTGTTGTTTATGAGTTTTGGGGTTGACAACGCAATTTAGCCAGGCTTGAGCTTAATTTATGCTTTCTGTCAATTTAAAAGTTTTGTTTACCAAAAGGATTTATGGTTTACTACCAACTGGTTTCACCACTCCCTGTAGCTCTTTAGCTCCCCCTTTAAAGGGCCATAGGGATACCCCTGGCTCCTTAGCTCCCTCCAAACCACCAGCCAGTTTAAGCTTTTACGGTCAAG
Source organism: Symbiodinium kawagutii (assembly GCA_009767595.1). Taxonomy (NCBI): domain Eukaryota; class Dinophyceae; order Suessiales; family Symbiodiniaceae; genus Symbiodinium; species Symbiodinium kawagutii. The sequence continues at coordinate 174,855 of VSDK01018932.1, forward strand.
GCTTTTGGGTTTGACGGATTGTGGTGCTTAATCAAGGTTGAAGTCCTCAGGATTTAGATCAAAAACACCAGCTATCTGCATCATATCACCATGATTTAACCCACTCTAAAACCAGTATACAAGCAGCAAGTCACTATGTGTGCAACCAATATATCCAAAGTCACTGGTCGTTTCCCTATTCTCAATGATCACTTGGCTGGATGGTTGAGGGGTACCACCATGGCCATGGATAAACCCATATACTTGTTGAAGCATTCTTGCTGGTTGTTATCACCCATTATCAGGCATATTTACCATTATTAGCCATTAGAAAACCACTATGGCTATGGCTATATGAATTATTGTATCACCACTATATGCCAGCATATCATCCTATCTCAACCGTTCTTGTAGATTATCATCATCAATTATTAACCATATGATATTTACCATTATCATAAAACCACCATGGCTATGGAGTTTGGAGAAAAACTTTTTCTTCAACCATTATCTATTATAAAACAACCTTATCATGAACAATGTCCACTATTGTTTCAACAAATACTAGCCACAAAATCCCATGATTTCCCTATGTTTCGCTACAAAAAACACTGAACATCCTTTGAACATCTACAGGTTTCCCTGTGTTTCCCTA
>VSDK01018932.1:180788-241663 GCA_009767595.1 Symbiodinium kawagutii
CCATGTTTGGCAAACCAAAAAGTTGCTCCGCCACGGCGGAGCGAATATGGTCGAAACTCCATTTCATTGAGGGACAGGTTTTCCAAGCACTTTGAAAACTTAACGCGCCACTGGTAAGCTGATGGAACTAACCAGGTGATTCGGGATTGTTTCCATTGGAAAAGTCGTCTGGTAACTTCATGAACGGTGACTGTGATGCTTTCAGCAGCTCCTTGCCGACGTCCCGACTTTGTAAGTCCCAGTGAAATGATGGCAGGGCCATTTTCTGAGGTGATTTCCACTTGATGACGGGCCAAACCAAGGACCTCCCCTGTTCTTAACATGCCATAGTATCCTAACAATAAGGAGAGCGCAAACAAATGGTCTCCCTGGAGAATAGCATAACCTGTTAGAGCATGTAGGGCAACTTCTGGAAAAGGTGGAGCTCGAGCAGGAATCTCATGTTGAACCCAAACTTTCATCAGCCGCCATGAACAAGGCAACTGACCTTTAAGTTTATAGTCGGCGTCTTGCAGTCCAGCCAAAGTATCAGCTGCAAGAGCCCTACCTTCACCTCGCGACCATAAGACCTCCAGGTAGTCTGACAGGATATCATCCAGCAGACGCCGTTGTTTAGGAAGTTGCAGCTTTTCGAACTTCAAGTATTGAAAGAAAAGGTTTGTAGCGTGCTCATACCTCTTGCGAGTTTTGGGTTGGACAGTTAGTGACTTTAGACTCCCTAGAGCTTGTCTTTGCTCAACGCGCTGTTGCTTGGCGCGACCTTCTATTGTCCTCTTTTTAGCCATGACTTCAAAACAGGCCTTCTCGAAGGCCTGTCCGCAGGATTCTGCTTTGTCGAGACATAGGCCCAGACAGGCCGTATGTCCCCTGCAAGCGACAGGGCGTTGATTTTCGACAAGATTGGTCGAAGCCGTTGTGACGACGAGCGACCACGGGTTAAGGAGTGTAAAGTCACTAATGAATCTGTCAAATGCACAAAACGGCAACGGAGGTCCTTCTTACGAGATAGCCTCCACTGTAGGCATGTAAGCACTGCTTGAAGTTCTAATGCGTTGATATGAAATCCTTTATGTCGCCATGGCCATCCGCAGATGGTGCGCCACCTCCAAAGGCGGCTTGGAATCGACGTCCGCAACCTGTGAAACTTAATTGCATTCTCTGTGGGAGCTTGCAATAAAAGATCTTCACCTTTCACAGAGATGAAGTTAACCAATTTCTTGACAAGCATCAATTCAGTAGAAGCATGACCTGAAACCCTTGGCTGACGCAAGGGAGGTCTGCGAAGAAAACTGGCCAACGAGGTAGACGAGCCAGGGGTACATGCCTGGACCACTGTCTCCAACTCCCTTGTAGGAGTGAGACCCAACGGGTGAAACAGCTCCTTCAGGAGCCAAGCAATGCTTGGGACATGCCATGCATTGCCAACCAAAGTGTGACGAGCATCCAAGCATTGTTGCGTATCTTGGAGGGACTTGTTCATGCAAGGTGCTGTGAAGTGCACGGGGAAGCCCATCATGGCCTCCTTTTCCACAATGCTAGGAAGTCGTATGTCCCCTGCTGCATTTGAGAGACAATTGACCTCCCTGTAAACATAGGGGGGAAAACGAAAGCGATCTTCCTCCCATCGAGCACGTTCAGAAGCAGTGCATTGCCAAAGCCCTGCAGGGCGAGCACCAGCATGATCGCGGGGTCGAGAAGTAGTAAAGGTAGGGAGCTTATCCCCATTAAGGTTCCATCCAGCGGCCAAGAAATCCTTTGGGTCCACAGTGCAAAAGAGTTCAACCACGCCATAGGAAGTCCAGTCCCCATCAACCGGAGGAGTAAGGGTTACTCCCTGTCCTTCTTGAAGCGACCAAGAAACCCAGTACAAACGAGGCCTTCTACAAAGGGCTATACCTCCCGCATCCAACTTCCACGGAACACAGCCAATCTCCTTGCTCATGATAACCCGGTCGGACTCATCCATCGAGAAAACGCTCTCCATCAAATGGTGTACTTGGGCCCATTTGAAGTGTTTCCTACAAAGGTGATAGACACGAGGTACATGATGAAATAAGCTACTCCTAGCCTCCCGGAGGGAGCCCTTCCGATGGTAATTGAGGCCAGAGACCCCTTGGCAGGGAGGCCCTGCCCCCACGACAACAACACCCACGTTGCTGTACTTAAGGGCCCAGCCAACAACCATGTCCTCCGTGATGTTCTCCACTGAGCCAACCGACTCAGAATCCGGAAAGTGGGACTCCAAGACACGAGTACCTTCCTTTGAGACCTCCGAACTGATATGCCCTGCCATAGGTAGCAACAGCGAGTCACAAGCAACTCTCAGCGAACCTACACCGTCGAACAATCCAACAGTGAGAACTTGAACGTGATCCTCCAGGTCCGCCAAGTCCCCTCGGACGCTACAAGTTGCGGCATGACATCCCATAGGTGTAAGCCCATTGCTGATACAAAATCCTCCCCCATACTCGGAAGCATCACTGGCAGTGACTGCTCCCTTCAAAGGAGCACGCAGATTCATCTGAGCAAAAGGGACCAACAAGATGAACCTAAGAACCTCAACCTGAACTGCCAACGGGAGCGACCTACGAACCACCGGTGGATCGTTCTTAAAAGAAGTGATGAAGCGCCAAACAGCATTCAACGAACCCAACAAAGCACGTCTAAACATGCAGCAGTAGACAAAGCCTCCGCAAATGATCTGCATCTGTCGTTGGGTTGCATCTCCCTTCCAAAGGAGTTGCAATGCAAGTTCCACATACTTCATCACCTTTTGGGGTTTGGGCTTTACTAGTCCAGTGACACCGTCGACGATGGCACCCTGAATCTCTGCTACTTTACGTTGCTCCACTGCCTTCTTGGGATGCCGTGGCAACCCGTGAGTGGCATAAGCTTCTCTTAAAGCAAGTAGAGCAGAACTAGGCTTACCTTCCACCAGGTCGGCCAATCCTCTGTCAACACGGTGCAGGATGTCGAAGTTATCCAGGTATATTCGGTAAAGCCATGGTGAATTTGAAAATGGGAGATCTTTTCTAAGCTCACACTGAGGTCCAATGTTCAGGGACTTTGAATGTAGTGCCAACCGGGCAATCCGCCTATGTACATGTTGAGCGATCGAAACTGAGTTCAAAAATCCCATGGGGAGCACCCTTGAGCTCAAGAAAAATGGTCCCCTCTCTCCTGGTGGCCATAAGGAGGGTGCTACCTCCCTTCCAAACGTCATGTACGGCCACCAGCTCCTAGGAGTAGAGAAAAGATAAAAGAAGCAACGGATGTCTTCGCTTGACATCAAAATGACCTCACTGTCATCTAGAATATAAGGCGACATCCCCGCCCAACTGGGCAGTGTTGATATATCTCCTCCCAGCGACCTACAAAGCTTGTTAGTTGGAACCAAGTTCATTATGAGTCTCATCACCTCAGTGCCGGTAGGAGTAAATTCTCCCTTCGCTACGGCAAAAAGACCGTTGTACACAGGTTTCTCTTGGACCCGTGCAACCTCCCTGCCATGTAGGAGGGTACATACTCCCTTTGAAAGGAGTCCGCGGCAAACCTCCTCCCAAGCGGCATCCTCCACCATGATCTTAGGGGGTTTGGTAACCACCCTTGAATCAGCCGGCAACAAATAATCATCAAAGGACAAGACAAATTCCCGAGTACCCAGTTCACAAACTTCTTCCAAAGGTATAGCACCAATGCCCTCAGGTAAACCAGGCTCAATGTTGCTCCATGTGAAAGGTCTGGCTACCTTAACCTCTTCCCCCTGGTAGTCAACCCCCTTTACAGCCAAGTAGTCACCCCACTCCAGGCCCTCAAACTTTTCACTCCACAGGCTCACGTCAGCGGCGTAAGCCACCATCGATCTGAGGGCCATCACCGTGGCTGCTGGGAGCGGGTGCCTGTCGGGGGCCTTCACCCCGTAGTACGAGTTAAGGCCAACACACATGGCTTGAAGCAAATGGGCTTGTGATTGAGTCAATGGCTCTATAACTTGGTGTAAAACCTCGAGGGTTTCAGGCAGTGGGAATATACCACCTGAGTTCTTGACTGGTCCATGCAGTGGTTTGAAATCCTTCATCAACTCATTGAAACGGCTTACCAATGTAGAAGCAACATCACCAAGCCCACCCTTCGTTGAAAAACTCTTTACCACTGTCTGGGCGGCTCGTCAACTACACCCCTCGTCGCAGGAGGCGCCCCACTGTACTCCTCAGGGCCTCTCCCTTCCATCTTGGTGAAACATGATGCCTCCTCTACCACCTCACGTGTCGAAGTCATAGAAGAGGAGTGAAAACACTCCCTTGCCTCCTCTACTTGTCCTTCTTCGTCTTGTCGTCCTCTTTGTTGCCTTTGCTGCTCTCCCACTTCGTCTTTCCTTTTCCCTTGGGCTCTTTGCCCTTGCTCTTCCCTTTGGTCTCGTCTCTCTTCGGCCATTCTGGTCTCCTCCAACTCGAAGATGCGGCCTCTTTGGCTTTGACCTCCTCCCTCATCACCCTTGACGCCTCCATCGTCTCTGTGGGTGAGGAGATGGTCGTTGCCTCTAGTGGCACCAATTCTTGGCGCTGGGCCACAGTGTAGTGGCCCCCATTCCCTATCTGCTCGAGGCTTTTCAGCCTCTGTGTCAAAACGTCGCTTGCTGCCGCTGCCCGTCCCTGCAACAGCAGGTCCAACACATAGCACAACGTTTGACACTCTCGGGATAGAGGGCCTCCCATCCGATGGTGCAGGCATAGTCTCCAGTACTGGGAGAATATTGGTGGCACCACGCCAGCTTCCAGGTTCCACGGATGTCCTGACTGTTGCACCACCGTGTTCTGCATCATCTCGGCCGCAGAGAGGGTCAAGATGCCTGGATAACTTTTCCAAACTTGCTTGACCCTCACCTCCTCTCCGAAAAGATGAGTCTGCTCCTCCAAGTTGCGGTCGCTTTGTGTGGAGCTTGAGGAGCTGTCGGAGCTCCCTGATCCTCTGGCTCCCTTTTTCTTGGTCAGCTTTCTTGCTCTCTTCCTCAGATCCTTCCTCACCTGAGGCTTTGGGTCTAACCCCGTTGCTGCGAACAGGGCTTCTGCGGTCTTCGTGCCTGCGACCTTCACTTTGCCCTCCTTCTTCTTTTTCTTTTTCTTTTTCTTCTTCTTCTCTTTTCCGCTCCCCTGTGAGCTTCCTGAACTGTCCTTCTTCGTCTTGGCCTTTGGGGCTGCTCCCTCTCCTCCTGGAACGGCCTCTGCTCGAGCACGAAGCGCTGCCAACTCGTCTTCCTCGCCTCGCACTGCTAGCAAGTTGTCCTCCCATCCTTCTCGGTCGGCCTCCACGAACTTCTTGATCCTGGTGCAATGCACCAGCCCGTCTCTGGACAGGTTGATGCAACCATCTTTGCATAGATCCACCTCTAGGAGCTTTCCTGGGTGAGCTCCCTTCCATTTCACCAGTGCCTCCGACGTGGATCCCTGAAGATCCACACGTAGCATCGTAAGCCCTCCATCCATCAGCAGCCCACGAATCACACCGGCGATCCGTACTTCTTCCTCCCAGTAAGCTCCTTTGGTGACCACTATCAAGGTCCCTTCCTTCCATTCGTCCACCTTGATGTCCTTGGGGTCCACCTCCAAGCCGTTCTCGAACTTCTCCAACGGGGTGGCCCCGACTGCTGCAGGCCTCCTCAACCTCGCTCCTCTCACGACTCCTCCAACGCCAGCAACTGCTGCTGCTGGCCTTCTGACTCTGGCCTTGGGCGCCATCACAAGTATTTCCAAGCAGAGCCTTTACCTCTGCCTTTCTTTTCCCGGTTGTTCTCTTGCTTGACTCTCTTTGTTCTTCCGCGGTTTTTGAATGGGATGCTGTCGTCCCACTCTGGGTGATCTCTGAAAGATCTGGGGCGGTTGTTCGGGGCGTGTATTGGCCCAGACCACTGCCTTCCTCGAACCGATCCTCGTGGTTCCACTCTCCTTCCTCGGTTTTCTTGTACCTCTCTTCTAGGAGGCGTATGGGCCCGTCCTCCCTGTGGCGGATGGGGTGGAGTCTTGGGTTCTGGAACTCCTCCCTTCTTCTCCTTAGATCTTTGGGGACTTCGCTCTTCGTCCTCGCTGTACTCCTCGTAGGATTCTCCTCTACTCTCTTCCTTCTTGGCAACGGCGACCTTTGACGTTTTCCTGTCGGGACTCTTCTCCCTTTCTCTTCTCCTTCGCTTAATCCTCCTTCGATGCCTAGAGTGGCTCCTCTTCTCTCTTCCCTCTTTTCTTGACGGCGACCTCCTTCTTCGCCTCTCGCGGCTCCTCCGGCTATCCTCAACCTCTGCCTTCGCTTCAGAGGAGGCTGGTCCTCCCTTTGACTTGGCCCTTGCCTCAAGGAGGGTTGCACCACTCCCTTGTCCAGGAGTTGTTGACTCCCTTTTGGCGTCTTTCTCCTCCAAGCTCCGCTGATAGGAGTCAGACAACTCCAACGCAGAGAAAAGCAGAGATTTCACCTGAGGTTCAAGCACTGGTTCCGCGTCACCAGGGAAGCGGTCGGACAGGATCAACTGCCTTAGCCTGAACAGTTGCCCACAAAGGGTACACCTCAGATCCTGCACCACTCCACCGAATTTCCCGCGGCAATCCAAACAATCCACGGGCCCCCTGGTGACCATTTAGCTTGATCCGAGACTACGGAAGAAATACCATGGTCTACGTCTTTACTTCCGAAACGTTGGAACATATATACACATACTTATTCAAATGTTAAACAAATTGTAGTTGTACGTATGTTCCTGATGGTCAAACATAGCAATGGCAAGAAACAAATGCTGGATTCAACAATAGCCAGAGCTCGCAGGGTCTGCCCACTCTGGATTTTGCGAAGCGACGTTCCCAGTCGGTGGGTTTGGTGAAGTTTCCTCAGCATCACCAAACGCGCTGCAAGCTGCAGCATGCCGCAGTTCTTGGTAAATACCTTCATCAAGTGCAGTCCTTGAGATATATATATATATATATATACATATCCCATCTAACTTGGATAACAATCTGCTTTGAAGTGACATAAGGGGCAAATGAGGAAACTTTCTTTGACAGCGCGAGACATCACTATGTTATGTTGGGCGAGCGGAATAGAGATCACCTAAAACTAAAACATGGGGTTACAACAAACCATACGTGTATAGAGTCACTTTCATAATACTCATCATAGCAAACCATATTAATGTGCCGACATTAGTAAGAGTCACAATGGGTATACCCCGTCCCAACCCTGACCCTTGGGCAAGAAGGGCTTATTTGGGGCCACCCTAGTGGCTGAGCATGTTCACAGGCATGGTTGTAGTCATACCACTATAGTTGTATGTTACCCACTATAGCTTACCATAACTATGCTTTACCAATATTGGTTCCCAGCAGTGGTCGCCTAAAACTATATGCCTGGTGGTAATCCCAGTTGTATGTGATGGTCATACGTACCACGATAGTGACTGCTATAATCATAACTGGTTTGACTACAAACATACACTACTAAGTACTTACTGAACAAAAATATACACTATAACTGGTGAAAGAACTGGTATACCACTAGTCACCACCGAAACCATTGTTCTAACTGGTTCTGACTGGTACCAGCACCTGAGTTAAGTTCACCATTGAAAGCTAACCTGGTTGATAGAGCCCATGCGTTGCCGCCCCGTGGAAAACAATGATCATCGATAATCCATGCTGGTGCCATCATGTACCCTGGAAATCACAAGCTGAAATCTGCATTTACCCTGGAAATCATCCATTGTATACCATACGAATGGACCATCTGGGTTGCCAACAAAGGAACAACATGTCGATTCTTGTGTGATGGATGGCGAATTCATTGTTCCATGGTCCATGAACCGGGAATTTGTGATCATGATAGAAATGATTAATGATGGTTATATGTATATATATATATATATTGATTAATAGTGGTTAACAGTGGTTAATCATGGATAATTAATATTGATGAATGACGGTCAATAGTTGGAGAGGTTCATTCTTGTTAGTGTAAACCCTTTGAAAAAACTGTTGGCTCTTGTCAACGTTGTTCACTTGATTACCCAGCTTCGGAAAACAACCCTGAAGACTGAAGTAGAACCGAAGGATAACACCATGTCATGGTACCACCCAGTTTACTAACAATTGTCAACGTTCAGTGGGACCGATTGACCGAGAACTTGACATTCTTTAACTAGCCATTATTATCTAATGACGTATCATGCATGTCTCCATGATAGACCATGATTCAGCATTGGTTGAATCATGATTGGACATGATTAGACTACCGTAGATCCTTATTCATCAAATCCTAACCCTGCTTGAAACGGTCTCAAACGATCTTAAACAACTATCAACCCTTTTCTGAACCTGTTCTGATCACCGAGAAGCGCAGATTTGATCACTGGTTGATGCTTAAAAGACATCCCTAAAACATCAGTTAAACGACCAACCATCCCAAATATAGGGAAACAATTTCATTCAAGCCACCAAATAATAGTTAAACCATTACCGTTGGTTAGCACGCCCCTATCATTAGCCATTATTCCAACATAGTCAACCAACAATAGTGAATCATAGAAAATCCTCTCAGAGTTGTAGGCTGCCGGTCCCTGGAATTTTCTATGGTTCACTATGAGTTGATCATTAATCATTATCAACCATGATAATTAACAGTAGTTCTCAACCACCAGTAGTGGTTTATCATTGAGCCACTCTGGCTGGATTTATCAACCATGGACCATGATAGTTAACCCTGGAAAATCCCAGGTTGAACGTTGGTTTTGTATGGTTAACTATGGGATACCATGAACCACCAGCCAGGCACCACCAGCCACGCACCCCCAGCCCTGCGCTGTTTCACCAGCGTCTGAGGGTAGGCATTCCGAGGTCGTCCATGGATTTACGGCGCTGGAACTTCACGTGAAGTTCACCGATGTCCCACATCTCACTATGCGAGGTCAACAGCAGGGTCACTTCCTGCAGGAAAAATCGCAGGTTGGAGCAGCAAGTTCCATGGCTTATCATCACTAGATAACCCATGGTGATCATAATCCATGGAAGTGGTGTAGATAACCATGGTGATCTCAGGTTGGAACAGCAAGCATCATGACTTACTTAACAATTGTTGTTGGTAAGTACCCCTATTCTTAACCATTATTATCCATAGTTAACCATAGAGAAAAACCATATGAACCACTTGCAATCTCCCTTCCTGATAAATCTCAGGTTGAGCAGGTTGAGTTGATTTAGCAGTTTAGAGGGTGGTTATAAATGATCAACCATTGCTACAGGGTTTCAATTATCAACCATTGTTAATGATATACCATCCATAGCAATGGTTGATAATTAAATGGTATATTAATTTCATTGTCATGAGATATCATTTACTATTGGTTGGGGATGTTTCATTAACAATGCTCAACCCAATTTTGTGAATGATCAACCATTGCTACTGTTGTTAATGATCAACCATTGTTAATGACATACCGTCCATAGCAATGAGTTGGCAGTGGGTCAAAAACCCGTACCCCTGGTTCCCCATCATTAACCATTGTTTTCCCACTACTATTGTTGGTCATGATCCCCCATTTTGGTTGGTCAATATTGATCCATAGTCATTTAATCTCATTTGCGATTTTTTTTTCAGCAGGTCAACAGCAGGTCAACAGCTGGCGTCATAGAGTCTCGCGACGTTGCTGTTTTTTTTCTGTGGCTGGGTGTTTGTGAAGCCGGTTTTGGGACCGAACAAATGGTTGGTAGATTATAAATGACTGATATTGGATGATAACTATAGGGGTACCCCAATTTTGAGAAACCACCATGTCTTGAGATGGCCTTTGTTCTCTGGTTGATTGGTTGGCCATTGGTCAATATAAAAAAGAAACCAACAAATTTAGAAGCAAATGGGATTGTCTGTGGTTCACTATGGTTTCTAGATTCGTTGGTTTCTTCTATTGATCTTCAAAGGAGTTGGTTAGGTGTTTCGTATTTTTCATCTTTTCGAATTTCTCAATTTTGCGATTTGGATATGTAGTTGATGTTTACGTGGCTGTGTATAAAAACAGCGTTTAGTTCGTCGGCATTTGTGTGTTCTGGATCAGTTGGTTTGCTGGTTTCTTAGTTCGTTGGCTTTTTGGGTTTGTCGATAGATTGGCTAGAACTGGATGATAAGTTGTTTATGGTAGCTAACAGTGCTGAGTGACAGTCGTTGAGGCTGATGAAACACTTCTTGTCAAAATTCATGAAGCAGTATAGTCAAACCATGTCAAACCCAATTTCCACAGTGGTATCAAAAGGCATTTCTATGTCACTGCTTCCTTATCATGTTTGTAGTCACCTATATGGGTTGTTCGAAAAAAAAAAATCATCGAAACATGATGTTCCCCAAAACTGGTGGCGTCCCCATTTATGATGACTAGTATCGGATGCTTAGTAGGTACCACCATTGATGGACAAACCCAGATCTTCAATCACGGCTAGCGTCTTTCTCTCACAGGATCAGCCTCCGAAACACCTCGAGAGGACCCATCTGGGTGTTTCTCAAAGTAGGGGACCCCCACTGATCATCCATTATCATTCATCATCATCATCCATTATCGTACATTATCATTCATGTTCATCCATTATCATCCATTATCATCCATTATCATCCATTATCATCCATTATCGTACATTATCATTCATGTTCATCCATTATCATCCATTATCATCCATTATCGTACATTATCATTCATGTTCATCCATTATCATCCATTATCATCCATTATCATTCATTATCATCTATTATCATCCATTATCGTACATTATCATTCATTATCATCCATTATCATCCATTATCATCCATTATCATCGATTATCATTCGTTATCATCTATTATCATTCATTATCATTGATTATCATCCATTATCATTCATTATCATCCATCATTATCCATTATCATTCACTATCCCCCATTATCATTCATTATCTTCCATTATCATCCATTCATAACAATTATATAAAAATAAACCCACCATTTCTTGGGGGGTGGTACCCCAAATTCCTTGATCGAAACCACCATCCGGCAAGCTCCCACCTGCAAATTGGAATAGTTCATTGTCAATTCCTGAGAGGAAGGCGCCAAGAAGCTTCTCAGCACGTCTTCACAGGAGGAATCACGTGATGGTTGACGAGTGATAGATCCGTCATGAAAACGAAGAAACTGCCCCTAGTTTACCTTAAACAATCTAAATCGCTGGTGATTTACCATCAAAAACAAAAGTTTATCAGTACGGATCTAACATGATCTAACATTACTGATGGTGAATGATGGTGACTAATCATGATTACTCATCATGATTATTCTGATGACGGGAAATCAAGTTGAGCATCATGGCCAATAGTCGTTGGTTAGGAATGATGGAACCACCGTTTATTGGGAATTACAATCGGCAATCAGCGAATTGATGCTGTGGATACTTGTACTGCAAATGGTGTGCAACAGGTTTTGCATCAAGACTTTCCAGTTGTGTCTTTGCTGGCAACATAAACACTTCACAGTCTTGTGGGAATTTCAAGCGAACAGTGGGCAAAAGAAATATTCACTGAATAAGAACCCACAATTGAAGACAGTGACTTTCATAGAAACCAAGTACATTCTCCATACCTCACAATGTAGTTGTAATGAGACAATTTGCGTATGACCTTGACTGTAGCAAAACCATTGTTGAGAGAACAAGGCATTCATGGCAAGTTTGAGTGTGCCATTCCAACTTTTACAAACCACCCACCACACTCTTCAAACATCATTTGGGTAATCGTTGCGACCCTTGACGACAGTGGACTTTCTGTGAAACCACCTGCAAGAACGCCCGTGAGAGTAGGTTGAAAATTCACTGAATGTGCCATGGCCAACCGTTGCATAATAACTAGTCTTGAGCCATTCTTGACAGCATGTTGACCTCTGGTCATCATGTTTCGCAGGGGAGAAAATCCGCTGACCGGGATGAAACACGAAAATAACAAGCGTAAACCAAACATTACTAACCATCAAGCAACCAACAAAATACACCACCTTTTAACCACCGTTAATAATCACATATCCCCTCCTTCTTCATCATTATCATCAAGATTGATCAAACCAAACCACCATTAAACCACCATGAAACCACCGTGAAACCACCCTTAAACCACCATGAAAACACCATGAAACCACCATTAAAGCACCATGAAACCAAATTTTAAAGCACCATGAAACCACCATAAAACCACCATGAAAGCACCATAGAACCACCTTTACCCATCATAAAAGCACCATAGAAAGCACCATAAAACCATATAAAACCACCATTAAACCGCATGGAATCACAATTAAACCACCATTAAACGATGGTCAAAGCGTCTTTTTGCCCACTCCTCTGGCTACTCCTAGAGGACACAATGCTTCTTCGTCCGTGGGGGACTGTCCTGGGCGACTTCACAGTGAAACTGCCTGTTGAACAGGTGGAACCTGCTGTAGAGGTATGACTTAATAACTCATGGTGAATAAAATGGTTGAAACTTACTTAGAAATGGTTGATACATGCTTAACATTGGCTAAGTATTGTGCACATTGGTCGATAATGACTAATTGTAGTAACAATGGCTAGCAATATGTTTTGTGTTTGTTTATGAATAACAATGGATTTTGATGACTAAAAGTTGACAATAATAAAACATATCTTAGTGAGTAACCATGGTAAATTTATGGTTTATGATGGCTAATGATGGTTGATAAGACCTGCTGGGCAGTTGATTTTGACTAAACCGATAAACCATGGTTGACAACGGTTGTTAGTAAGGGTCAATAAATTGTGAGAAGGTGAATAATGGCTAGTAATTAAAAGCAATGGCAACGCATGTTACGAATGGTTAAACATGACCAACAGTCAATAATCACACATAAGACATTACAATAATCATTTATTGGTGTTCAATGACTTCATAGCGGATGGCTCATACTGGCTAGTACTGGTTGATAATAACTTGGCCCGGTGATGCCAATGAAAAATTGCAAAACCAGCCACATCCAGTGGAGCTTGGGTCACCATCTTGCAACAACAAAGTTCTTCAAACATCCCCAATTCCACCACTTGTTGGTAGTATTAGAGAGGTAAATCCACTTTGTAGATCAAACTATCGCATTACAAATGGATTATACATTCGTAATTGGAGATCCAGAGATTTGTTATGCTCAGAGCTCCAACTCTTTCATGGTAGATTCTGCAAGTGTTTGGTCGATCCCATTCTCCGTTCTTACTTCTCAATAAGTGGAATTACAAATGATATTCCAAATTTCTCTCCACCCTGAAAAATGCTACAATTGTAATGCTAATTTCAAGGTAGTTGAGGCGAATTTCAAGGTAGTTGGCCTCCAAATCAACCAATCCAAAGACCTTGTAAATTGTAGTAATGAAAGTGTTTTTTCAAACTTCACGTAGATTTCCAAGGATTTGCAAGGGTTCAGTGATATGCACCACTTTTTGCCAATGGATTTCCAAGGACTAACATCTTCCAAGGGTCCCTCGCCACATATTCTGGCTCCGTGATTGCCAACTCATAAGTGCAATACTCAACCGTCCCAGGGCTACCATGTAAAAAAAATATCATAGGTCATCAAGATCACCAACTCAGTCATTTTCACCAATCCTTCATGAAGCCACCAATCCTTGGTTACACAAACTAACTCATGGCTTAAAGATCATCAAGGTTGAAAAAAACACCACCAATCCTTGGCAGGAACCTATCCTTGACATGGCAGTGGGTCAAAACCCTGTACCCCTGGTTCCTGCACTATTAGCCATTGTTTTCCCTATTATTTGTTGGTTATTATAAGCCATTGTTGGTTAGGTAATATTGACCCATAGCCACATCCTTGACCGCCATCCTGCTTAGCCATCCCCCCATCGCTGGCGGGCCAAGCAACAAGGGCTTGTAGCACTTTGGCACCTGTGCATCCGACGGGGCATCTGGGATCACCTGATCTGCATCCTGCTTGATGGCCAGCAGGTGGTTACATCCTGCCACACCGTTGCGGGGCGGGGCACCGGGTCGGGCGGTCCCAATGTGACCAAAGGTTGCCTTGGATAACCGCAAGCTCCTGATCAACAAAGCTAGGTGATGTCTTGCTATTGAAGCAATGCAAAAAAATAACACCTGAACTTGAGTTGGGTTCACAGGGCACCGCAACAAGCCGCCATTTGTACTCGTTTATTAATCATATTCGGGAAATATTGAACAACTACCATCAGGGACTTTGGGTGGGTCACTTCAGGCGGCAGAGGTAGGAAGTACTTGTAGTGCCCTATGTCTCATGTCTCCATGATTGGAGATTCTTAGCACCACCCTGCACCTATCCCAACCAGCCGTCATCACCAGTTGATCCCTCAAACCACTTGGAATCTCCCCGTTGATCCCAGGGCTCTGCTGTGGCGCAGCAGTCCTTTCTTTAAGCGTTGCTGTGGAATGGGCACGTGGAAAAAGTCCATGGCCACTGTTCCTGGAACGACATCGTGGATTTGGGGAGGAAATGGTGGTGTGACAGGTGTGACTGGTGTGACTGGTATGACTGGTGTGACTGGTATGAGGCATGAGGTGGTTCAGAATGAAATGTGCTGACTTAATGATTGGCAATGTACATGCGAGTATATACCTGAACAAAAAAATGCAAGTGATACATGAACAGCACATATTGGCTGCAACATGTGACATGTGTGTATTCATATTTGGACAGTAGCGTGGTTTATCAATAAACGGTAACCCAGGTGTAGGCACATATTCTTTACAGGAACATACCAAATGCACTGAGAAACACGACGTAGAATATGTTGCAGGTTGTTGAATTTGTTTAGCTCATAAGGAGTTTGTGAAAATATGAAATACGACCAAACGACAACTCAAATCAATATCACATCACATTTCGTTGTAAGGTCCAACACAAAAACACCACTGACATCAAGTGGCATATTGTTCAATTTCACTGCCCCGCCGCACTACATTGAATTACACACCATCAGTATAAATCTAACATGTACTTAATTCTATATTAGGTTCATTACACAGTTACAATCAAAAAAATGATTCTATATTAGATTCACTACACAATTCCAACAAATTACATGGTGTACAAAGAAATTTCTTTGCGACTGGTTGTTCTCTCCTATTATCAACCATTAACCATTGGTTGGTTGGTGAACTGCTTGACCCAGATGCAAATTTCATTGCCACCCTTGGAAAAATATTTGTCAACCAACAAATTATCAATACTTACTAGGGAAAATAAACAATGTCAACCAAACAGCCATCAACATTGTCCACGACGCCTTTCCTGAACACCGCCGCGGCGTCAAAGGTCAGGTCCTTGTTTCCCCTTCAAGGTCGCCCGAAAGGCCGTGGGCATCGAAGTAGGAGAAGTCACGGCACTCTGCTGGGACATGAAATGAACGAAACGTTTACCTCGGTGGGCATCATGTTGACCACATCATTGGTATGGCAAAGTAATGGTTGATGAGTTGATGAATGGATAATTCATGGTGGGGATCATGCTACCTCGGTTGGTGAATGACATCAACCAATTCATAATGGTTGACCACATCATCTGGTTGGTGAATGGTAATGGTTGATAATCATTAATGGTGAGTTAATGGTTGATAATCATTGATGGTTAATCAATGGTTGATAATCATTAATGGTTGATAATCATTCGCTGCTCGGTGAATGGTTAATGAATGAATGGTATGATATGCTTATTGAATGAGTATCATGTGCATGATTATCATTGGGTGGTAATGAGTTGTGGTAACTGGCCACCAATTCATTTCATGGTTGACCAATTCAGAATGGTTGACCACATCATTGGCTGTTTAATGGTGGATAATCATTGGGCAACATGATAATGATGGCCAAATGGCTATGGGTCAAAACCCTGCACCCCTGGTTCCCCCATCATTAGCCATTGTTTTCCCTATAGTTTTGTTGGTTGTAATCCACCATTGTTGTTGGTGAATATTGACCCATCCGCAAATAATAATTTACCATTAATGTTGACCACCTCATTGGCTGTGAATGGCTAATGGTTCATAGGTTCATGGTATGGTTCGAACGATGGCCAATGATTAATCAAATAGCCATTGAATGGTTCATAATCATTCCTTGGTGGCTGATGAATGGTTAATTAAGGGTTTAATGGTTGAGATCATGTTGACCACATCTTTAGCTAAATGGTTGATCAAGGCTTCGTACTTGGTGGCAAATAATGATGGTTAAAAAGTCATAGTACTGACCACATCATGAGCCAAAAGGCAGTTTCTCAAAATAGGGGACCCCCAAATCATCCAGTCTATTGACCGTTTATATAAATAAACGACCAATTCTTGGAGGTACCTCCCCCATTCAAAGAAACCCACAAATGGTTGAAAAAGGGTGAATGACAGTGGTACATATTGATCGTTAATTGACCATACTATGTTGCCATTTTTTCATGTACGTTGTAATAATACTGGTTAGGTAGATAGATAGATAGATAGGTAGATAGATAGATCGATAGATGGATAGATATAAATATTTACATTTCTATATCTTGACATATGCATGTATAATGTAAATTGATATATGATAGTAAACCAGAAAACAAACTCCAGTTCACTGCAACAACCCACCTCGGCGCAGAGATCCATCACGACCACGTGGCATCAGCCGCCCGTCAGCAGCAGCGTTTCGTAGCCATGGTGCAGTCGTCCACGTGGAACAAGTTCAACAGGTTGGTGCCCACCATGGTGCCTGGTAACTGCTGGGCAAGGCCCAGCAACGAGAACTGGTGGGTTTCAAGGGTTGCCAGTCTTGGTGGATGATTCAAGTGGTGGTTTCTTAGAATGGGGGGTACCCCAAATCATCCAATATGAGCCGTTTGTAGTAAGAACCCAAGCATTTTTTGGGTTCCCTATTATTGATGGAGGAAATTGAATGATGGATGTATCATACTACATATGTAAGTATTAATGAAGCTTCATGGGATGGACTATTTGAGTGTTTCTCAAAGGAGGTGAAGCCCAAGCTATCATGCAGTTTATGGACGCATTTGTCGTCATAAATCAGTATGTTTTTTGCACTGTTCGAATAGTAACTTACCAGTTAACATGATTTGTTAACAAATTTGCAGATTTATTGCTGATCATTTATGGATTTATTGTTCATCATTCATAGTTTCATTATGTTTTATTGTTAATCATTGATAATTTTATTGCCAATCCAACCGTAAATGATTAGGAAATAAATAGCAAACAACTATATATACATGAACTATGGTTAGTCTATGCTTATACTTAATAAAGCAACCATTAGTTGGGGGTTCCACATACATGGCTTACGAGACCGCCATGACTTTGTCGAGTGTCTTCGATCAACTCCAGCAGCTGGGTGGAACTGGGTCTGCCCGTATCTGTGTAGTGAATTAGCAGAGGTAGCCACAGTAATTCCATACACATCCGGTGATACTGTAACCAAGCATCATATAAAAAACACATCTGCCTACCTCCCCCAATGTCTTTGTGAGATTGTGACATGTTCACATAGATGCAAATTGTACAATTTCGCGGTTTGCAAACCTACAACCAGATATACCTCAAACAAATGACATCCTTCATGCTATTGTGAAGACTGCCGAGGAAATCAAATGCATTGCTATTGAGAACAATGCTTTTTGCCTTAAAATGGGGTACCCACTGGTAAACTCACCTGGCAATGGAAAATCCCATTGCATTGGATTTCGCAGGTCTTCGCTGTAAAATGGACTGCTTCTCCCTTTCCATGTCAATGAACCAAAGGTCAACCACAAATCAAAATATCTGGGAATTCTAACCGCAACTGCTACAGTACTCTACAGAATTCACCAAATCGCTATTTTCACCACCAAATCATAATATCACTCACCTTTGGGGCCCCTGGGCCCTGTAGGAATAGCCATCCCATCATAGCACTTCCGTTCCGCTCCGCTCCGCTGCTCCGCTGCTCCGCTCCTGTCTTGTAAGACAAGAGCTGATCCAGGGAAGTTCCGTTGTCCAGGATCCTCAGCAACGAAGTGACGAGGCGATGAACACCGGGGCCCGCGAACGGTACCGATCTGTTGGTCTAGGGTCACAAATGTCACAACTAGCTGGAGCTGGCTGATCAAGTGGCTATGTAAGCTATAAGTTAGCTGTAAATTTACAAGCTCTGGCTGATTATCAACAATGTAAGCTATATAAGCTAGTTTAACGGTAGCTATCACTTTTGGTAGAGTTCCGCGGGGAACCTCAACCAACTTACAATTTCGCGGCTTCACATTGGATGGCAAACAGTTTGTCAGAGGCGGCCTGAAAAAAGACACATGTCAATAAAACATATGTGGTTGGTGGTTTCAACCCCTTTGACAAATATTAGTGAGTCAGTCATCCATTTGTTAATAATTAATCACTATATAGGAAAAATGAAAATGTTTGAAACCACCAAGCAGAATACCATGAGAACAAACGCGAACAAACGTGAAAAAAACCTGAACACTTGTCAAGAACTACTTCAGTTTCACAGAAAAGATAAGACCATCAATGGTATCTATCACCAGGTATTTTGCGGTGCAGAAATCCTTTGCAAGTGAAGACAAGAAATCGGAAACCGATCACAAATGAATGGTTCATGGATCAGTCAACCGCAATGAATGTCTTGGGACATAGCTGGTGCGCTAAATTTGGTGGTTTCTCAAAATAAGGGTAATTACCCCGAAATCATTTATTGTAAATAATCTATAGTAATAATTCAACCATTTTGGGGGTTCCCAATGGCTTAAGAAACGCCCCATGGACACAAACCAAATAGATTATATATCTATATCTGTATATATATATATACATATATCCAGGTCATGAGCGAGCTCGACGATGGCCAATGATAATGACGGATATTTAACACTCCCAAATACCTTGTGAGACTCTACTTGTGGCCAGTGTTTAGATTGTAAGCAAATTATCAAAAGGTATTTGGGGCACTAGGGTATGATGATGATGATGATGATGGTGGTGGATAATGATGGATGATGAGACACATAATGATCAAAGTCAAAACAGAACCACCATATACAAGGAGGGCCCCCTTGCTATAAGGTGGCTTATGAACCATTTCATAGAATGTATCAACCATAACTAGTAATTACCCTAGTTATGAGCTCAGTTTGCTAACCAAGGGGTCCGACCTTGTAGTGGTTTTACCAACAGATTAAACATGTGCAGTTGATCGTTCTTATTCCTGCCCCAGGCACTTGAAACTGCTGTCCAGCAGGATATCTCCATCACAGACCTCAGGAGTTGCTAGGCACTGCCCCCGGACTCTGGGACATCAGACCTGCTGTTGCATCAACAGGAATGCAACCGAGTCGTCATCTACTCTGTCAGTGGTGCTTCACCACCCCGTCATGAAAAATATGCTTGTCAACCAACCAATCATATGTTAGTATTAGCGAAAAAAGGTTTCAAACCACCAGCCAATAAGCAATTGCTGAGTGTTTGACAAAGAACAAGGTCCCATTCAACAGCGGCTTAGGGATGACCGCAACATATCTCCCCATTCCGAAAGCCACATTTGGTGGACACCCGTGTCATCAGTTCTGCTTGTTGGAAAGCTCTTGTGGCGTCTGCCACTCTGAAAACATCCCCAGAGAGCATTCCCAAGAAAATAACGATGTTCACGGCCTGAATGTTGGTGGGAGCCGAGTACAGCTGTCCAAACTGAGCTGTTTAATTAATTGTGGCAAATAACAAATGCAAACATTAATTACGCGTAAAATACCTTGAAGATGCCCAATAATGATTGAACATATGCTTAATTGCGGCTTATCATAGTGGCAAGATCTGGCTAATAATGGTGAGCAATGATCCTCTATGATATGTCTCTCTATCGCTATTGGTGAAGGGCCGACGTGTACCGCTATTTTTGTTGCCATCCTCAGCGAAAACAAGGGAACTGCTGGCGTGTTGGAAAGGCAACGTCTATGAGGTGTCATCATTGCCCACCTGAAATGGTTTATCGACCTTTCCGAAGAGGCAAGCGTATCCTTTGTGATCTTACAATGGTTGGTTTACAATCATGCATGATCAATGGTCAATAAATGCTTCATGATTGATATTTATGCTGAATAGGTAAGATAAGATATTCCTATGGTGATGATCATCCTGCCCTCGCAGCGGCACACCTAGACATTTGTTGCTTACTTCTATTGACCCATAGCAACATGTTTGACCGTAGTTGGACTTTCTTAGCTATTCTCAACCAGCACAACCTTACCAACCACCATGAACATCGTCATTCATCACTTCCCGTACTAGCGTGTCAACCGTCAGCAGTTTACATGAGGTGGTTCCTACTCACCACCATGGACAACTGACAGCTTATCATAGACAAATATTCAACACAATTCAACCAGTGTGTCCATTAACTCACTGTTGGCTCTCATTAGGCCACTGCTGGCTACCATTCACCACCATGAACCATCACTCAGCCACCGAGCCACTGTTGCGAACCACCACAAGTCTTCATCCACTGTCTTAGCTGCATTATTTTACCATCATTGCTACCCAATATCTACCATCCTTATGCTAAGCACCTTCAGTTGTTGGCCATTTATATGAACTGTCTTTTCTTGAGCCATGGTTGATTTAGGAACCATCATTCAACCGTAGACTAGTAAACCATGGTTTAGTAACCATAGTTTCAGCCATCTATATGAAACATCTTTTTGATTACACATCTTCAACCACCATTCACCGCAGCAAACTGTTCCCCAGTAATGCCCACCCTGGATTCATGACCGGCTATGATTGCTTATTATCCCCTTCCTAACCTTATCCACCATGATTCATGATTATAATAAGGTCAATGAATCCAGGGTGGGTTAATAAGCAATGATTGCTTATCCCCTGCTTTACCCTTGTTAACCATGATTATCATCCAGCTTATCAAGATGTGATAATTAACCCTTATAATTATTGACTGCTATGATTCACCCCTATAATCATTATCAACCTTCAAACCATGATTGTTAACCATAGGGATAAACCCCTTCAACTCATCATTGTTAACCCTTATAATCATTCTCATTACCCGTATGATTAATCTTATAATCATGATTGTATAACCTATTATTATCCACCCTTATAATCATTAACCCAATTATTAACCCCTATGATTTTATCATTATTAACCCTTGTTGCGTTAATCCAGGCTTCAAATGCCCCTCTCCTGCCACGCCACTCCCCGCAGGATTCGCCGGAAGCCAGAGACCATCGTGGATTCGTCCTGCGTTTCCTGACCACGTCCGCGCCAAGCGCCGGAGGCTCGAGGTTCGTTCGGCCGAAACCAGGTAGCTACCAAGCATTATCAGCATGAAGGGCAGTATATGGTTGTGGGTCACTAGTAACCAACAATAATGGGAGATAATAACCAACCATTTTATAGGGAAAACAGCCTGGTTAATGATAGGGGAACCAGGGGTACGGGGCATTGACCCACAGCCATATGATGGTATAGTATATGCTTTGATAGCTACCTGGGGGTTATATACTACCATTGTGGGGGCATATACTTTGGGGGCATAAGGTGGTAGTATAAGCATCCCAGTATCAACCACCTAGGGCTCCCAAAACCATTGTGTTTTTAGGTTCCAGGCCATATTTTAGAGGGTACTACCTTTTTTACGGGCCCTTGGCGGCCGATGGCATAGGTATAACTATGTGGTTTATGACTCTGGCTGCCACTAATCATAGCTGTAAACCATTCATGGCAGTTCAATAATTGAGGTAAGGAATGGTTATGAGCATGAGCATAATTAAATGGTAACAATCACACGCCATTAAGGGTCAATTCAGTCATTTATCACACTTGAACCAACATTGAGCATAGGTTTCGATGGTAACAAATTGTCGACCAACATGGTTGTTATACTATGCCTGTTGTTGGTCTTTATTTTTGTCAAAGATCATCAATCATCATGATCAACAATCACTAGCCATTTGCCACATCATCAACTATTGTATATTTGTCAAGCAATTCCTTGTGGTGGATTGTTAGGGAGTGGGACCTTCACACTAGCTGATTTCCTGTAGATCAATATATAGATCTCTTTCGGTCAACTAGCAACTAGATCTATGTATCTATAGAATATTCAATATGTAACACAATATCCAGAAAGTTGAAGAGTTGTTCAATCCAGTACAAGTGCAAAATAAATGGATGGATAAACCTGCCAATAATATGATGATGGGGAATGAAATACACCGCACCATGGTCATGCACCGTGTTCGCTGTGGGTAATCATGAATCCAGTGGTACTGAATCCACTGAGGCCATAAAGCACTGAAAACACTAGGCTCGTTCAAAACATCAGTGAAGATTAAGCCATGAATAGGAGATGAATACCTCTCTAAGGTCATCCAACCATTGATGTCACTGGGTCGGTCATTCAACATGATCCTTGGTGGTTCAAAAAAACCGGGGAACGATAAGACTAGTGTTGTCCGGCTATGTCATCAATGCACCTATGGGGCTGTAGCATCATATCTTTAAATATCAAATACATCCCTATATGTGCTGACATGGTGGTTTCTTAAAATGGGGTACCCCTAGTTGTCATGATTTACATCGATCATGTATGATTTATATCTATATAGGTAAAATGTCATCCATAGATTTGGGGTCTCCAAACTCGCTTGAGAAACCACCATTTACACAGTAGTATCTGTTTAACCATTATTGTTGCTGACTATTCTCTATTATTAACCACTAAAATCCCTGATGATTAACCATTACTGATGGCTATAATCATATGGGTATGTGCCAAAATTGGGTAACCAATTTTCCCAACAAAAAATGATCATTGAACTAGGAAACAATGGGTTTTTGGGGTACAACTATGGCTTGGCACATACCCATATATGCATATATATGCTTATACAAATTACAGCTATGGGTCGTGGCTCCTGCAGCTCCCAGCTGGCACCCACGAACCTGTTGAGATACGTCCAGCCATGAGGATGCTCGGTGGCTCGACCCAGCTCCCCGCAAAGTCGGTATAGCTCCTGTTTTTTGTTCGCAACTCATCATACATTGTCAACCATCAACCATTATGGCACTGGGTCAGTTCACCCTTAGTCCCCCTGGTTCCCCCATCAATAACCAGGCTGTTTTCCCTATGATTTGGTTGGTCATTAAAAGCTATTGTTGATGGTTAATATTGACCCATACCATGATCAGTCACTGTCAACCGGTATACCAACCCGTAAATCAACCAGTAGATCAACCAGTATATATCAGCCATGATCAACCATGATCCACCAGTATAATCACTATAGCTAACAAACCCATCATCAACCATCATCCATCGATCCCGGGCCGGCACAACGTTTTCGGACGCTCAGCTTCCAAGGTGGCTTCGATCTTCGATCTCACAAGTTTCTCCTTATCGCGCACGAACCGCCGGGCCCAGCCCTGGGTTGTTCATCAATCACTGGGAGCTGGTGCCACAGCTGGGGACAGGGCGCTCCACCCCGGGCTGGGAATCTAACATAGCTGGCCGGATCATCCACCATGTGCAGATGACTGACCTGCTGGGAATGGTGACTTTCCATGGCGACTGGAGTGTATCTAAGTTGGTGAGTGGCAATTAACCATTGCTAGTAACCATTAAGCAGTAATGTACCAACCATTACAGTAAACCAACCAATGATCCCCTGATAAGCCATTGTTAACTATCAAAAAAACCAACTATTTTTGTTGGGTCCCTCGGCTGTTTAAAAACCAACATCTTCGAACCAACACTTGAGCTTGGTTATCATTTCCTAAATGGGCAAACAACTAGCTGGTCAACAACTAGGTTATCATTTCCCTATAATTAACCATTGACCAGCAGTTAACCAACATATTCGAACAATCTTGGTTGGTTGGTTCACTGCTTGACCCTGCTTGCCATTCCAAGCACTTTTTGAAGCTCTGACGGCAAAACATTCCACTGGCTCTGCCAAAGCGCTATGGCGATGATGGGCATAATGACCAAGAACTGCACGGACAGTTCATGACCTCATCTGGTTGCTGCCTCGAAGCCATGGTTAACTACTGGTTGATAATGGTTAATTGTTTTTTCATGTTTTTTTTTTTTTCGTGTTTTTTCACGTTTTTTCATGCAACAGTTACAGTAACAAAGGTTGATCATATTTGATAATGGTTAAGAATGGATAATAAAAAAGGTTCACAATGGTTATGTAATAGTGGTTAATGATGATCATCTGGTTGGTGCTTTGAACCCTGTCATGAAAAACATGCGCAAGTCAACCTTCCATTGGTTAAAGAATACTACGGACAATAGAACATGTTTAAAACCACCAACCAGTCGTCATGAGCATCACCCTGAAATCTCATAACTGGCAGCAAGGTACCATCATTTCTATGCAACATCATGCTTATGAGCAGCATCCAAGCTTCTCTTCCAAGATGGATGTTCATCAAAATCGAACAAGGATGCCGCTGTGCAAAGGGGATCTGCATATTCTGGTTGCTGGTGGCTTGAAGCACTTTACCGTGCTTGACGAATATCAACCATCGGCTCTCCTGGCCACTAACAACTGGACGCAACCAGAAGGGTATCCCTGGCGGAAACTCGTCATTCAACCCTTACCTGGGAGAGTCTTGCGTTGTTTGTTTTCAGGAGCGTAACAAATGTTGATATGGCCATGGGTCAATATTAACCAACCAATAATGGTGGATAATAACCAACAAACCATAGGGAAATCAATGGTTAATGATGGGGAACCAGGGGTACGGGGTGAACTGACCCACTGCCATATTGATTTATGCCGCAAATGATGGGGTCATTAATGGTTAGAGAAGGAGTTTGCTGATTCTCTCCTGTAGGTTGATCACATATTCATCAAATGGTTGCCTGATGTTTGCATCATTAGGGCTTTGATAGTGGTTGATAGTGGTGAATTGGTAGAAAGTCATGGTCATCTAGTGGTGAATTGAGGGCTAATATACGGTCAAAACACAATTAACTCATGGATATTTGATGGTTCATCTCTGATGTTCAGCAATGGATAAGAAGGTTTTTTTCTTCTAACCAAGGATAATCAGTGAGCACCATCAGGCAGTTCATAGCCATTCTTAGTAGGGAAACCACCTGCCGGTAACCTGAGGAACCGGCCATTTACAAACAAACCCGAATATTCATGATCCAACCATGAACCAACAACTTCCCGGTACACCACCACGGTTGTAACTTGGGGTTTCCCCACCATAGCAACTTGGACAACCTCCGGTGAAGCAGCCAAGGCTTCGTTTCCCTGTCAACGATCCGAACTTTCCGGCTGATCAGTTGCAAAGACTGGAAAGTGATCGCAGAGAAAGGGCTGAAAACCCATGTGCTGGTCAGCAATTCCCAAGTATCATTACTAGCTTGGTCAGCAATGGTTCCAAAGCTTAATGATACTCATGTATTGCTGGATTGTGCTTTAAAGCCATCCCAAATGATTTTATGTTGTCACCTAACCAGCCATTCCGTATACTTGGGGCAAAAATGACAATCAAACCACCGACCAGGGACTCACCGCAGTTGCTGGTGCTTATTTCACCTGTCAAGCTGGCACCACAACGACAAACAGGCGCCCGCGTCAAGTCACAAAGAACAGAAGGTCTCAGACATTGAGCGAGGCCAAACCGGTGGATCGACATGCCTCCGGATACAGCATGGTAAAACAGCATGGCTAAACGGACCAAAATGGGGAGAAACTCAAACCTATGATGGGATCAAAATATGATCATAGGTCCTCAATATGACCGTGTGTTGAGGACCATGCTTTTGTGTTGAGCACTCCCCTATGATGGGAAAGTTGCAATCACAAAAGCATGGTCCTCAACACACGACTGCAGAACAAGCCTGACATACTAAAACTCGAGGTGAATTTGCTATCCGATAAAAATCACTGAAGTGATAAACCAATGACGACCTTGGCGAGTCATCAGCATCACTTTAACATATCCGCTGAAGGACTTACAGTTGTAGTAGTTGTGTGTTGCTAGGTTTTGAACACCCTCCTGCAACCAGGGATACCAGTCAGGTATCCTGAAGAAACCTTTCACACAGTTCATCTGGCTGTTGCCAGGTGGATTCTGATGATCGTGAATGGTATTGTAGTTGCTGTGTTGCTGTAACATGTTGTGCGTGTGTCTTCCAAAGCTAATGGAAAAACAACCAACCAACCAACCAAACAAACAAACAAACAAACAAACAAACAAGCAAGCAAGCAAGCAAGCAAGCAAGCAAACAAACAACGTATATCATCAACATCTGTATCATTAATCTGACATTCGTTGGGCTTCGCCAACAGCTCCCGATCGTATACCTGGGGCTGATGTCCCAATCGGAACAGGTACGTGTTGAACTGACCCACACATTCCATCACTAGGCAGGTGTTTCGCCACGGAAAAAACAAAACTATAGTTGTTGGGGATGTACTACCCGCTATGCTAACTGTCAGTTCACCGTTGAGCAGCGAAGACTGAAACACCCAGCTAATTAACAATCACAGTTCATGCTCAATTGAAACATTACGTAGTATTTCAATGCATTTCATGATTAATTGAACCTATCTGATGGAACATGAATCATTAACCATCCAAAGTCGTGCTTGATGTGCTCACTGGAAACTGATCATGAGCGATGCTGATGAGCAACGAAGCTTCCCCGCTGGGCCAACGTCGCGTTCCGAGATGCCAAATTGGAACGCTCCTTCGAGGCAACACCAGGGAACCTCAGGGGCGCCGGATGGGTTGGATCAAGGACACCCGTAGCACCCTCTGGGGCAGCTCTTGGGCAAGCGGAAAAATGTCGGTTTTCAGCATCCCAACCGGGGGAGTTGTACCGGCGCCCAGAAATGGCCAGGTTGCCTGGCAATGGCATCATTTGATCACCGTATGCATCGTCATATGGTTCATCCAACGGGGATACGATGCTTACACCGTGCGTGTATACCGGTTTCACAACCACTTTGAATGCCTGACATTCCATAGGTAGCTGAACGTCTCAACCAAGGCTATTCTTTTGGTGTTTCTCAAAGTCATCCAATATCAATCATCTGTAGTAACAAAGCCACCATTTTTAAGGGGTCCTTTTGAGAAACCACCATTTGGACGTTTCTCAAACTAGGGGCACCAGGTGCCCCAAATCATCCTTTAGACTCATTTATAGTAATCAACCGTATGAGAAACCATCATTTCTTCGATGTTCACCAACTGGGCTACTGGGTTTTGATTCCCAACTTACAATCGCTGTGTCACTCGCCGCTATTCTCTGCGTGACATCGTCGTCACCGAGAGACTGTCAGCTGCTTATCGAACATCGAGCAGCAAATCAATGTCAAGCTGATCGCTTGAAACCTGGAGAAGCACTGGTTGGTGCTTGAACAACCCCGTCATGAAAAATATGCTTGTCCTCCAACCAGCTAGAACAATACTTGGAGACTATACTGCTTGCCAATGTTTTTGGTTGCCAAACTTGATAAACAAAAAGTTCAATAAGTGTAGCCAATGGCTGTAGTGACCGTATAGCAAAGGACGACAACTACACTAAGCAAGGCTCAGAAGTTAAACCCACCAATCACTATCCTGGGACCGTACAGGGTTCCGAAGTTGGTTGACCAATTACAAGGAAGGGCCCATCGGTAACTAAGTTGGTTTATAGGTAAGGTTACTTGGGCTAACTACCAGTTAAGGTAAGATGTAAGTACATGCAAGTCTGAATATTATGTATAGACACAATCATGCGCAAATCTTTCCGCACACAGCCGCACCACCCTTCACGTTTCCCAAACATGCAAGGTTTCTTCGCAATTGAATGGTGGTTTCTCAAAAAGAAGTACCCCTTATAAATCATCAATCATTTATCATTATCAGTCATAAATCCACCATTTTTAGGAGGTCCCTATTTTGAGAAAACCCGAAGTGGCAAACCTATACCATTACACTGAGTGCACGTTGGTATCCCTTGAGGCTCTCGATGTTGATGATTTAACAAGTAGTGTTGAATACCTGTTTTGGGGCAAGCAAAGTCGATGGATATATCAAGGACAACGGATAATCTAAGCATGGGTTCTATTGATGCTCTACAGAAGCCAGCAACCAACAAACAAGTGGCACGTACTGTTGACATGCGACTGGGAATGTTATGCTGTACGGTTGATTTTTTTGCTGGATAATTACTGTACATTGCTTATCAAACAACTTTTCTGGGGCATATCGGAAACAATCACAACATCTTGTGTGGACCCAGGTATCGAAAACTGTTCTTGTGTCCAGTTGCCATGAACAGAACCCTTCGACGAACGGTTCCCTACTGAAACTGGGTTTCGGGGAAAGTTTAGTCTACGATCACCATTGTCAAAAGACTATCAAGCATTGTCAACCACAAATAACTGAGGTTTACCAAAATTTGGGTGGGGAAGTACGAACAGGTGAAGTCATATGACTTGTCTATCGCACAATCTGCTCACATATGAGTTGCCGAGCAACAATTCATCGACAAATCCAACGAACCAAGGAAGGATGATTCAACAGTGATCTTGAAAGTCAATCTGCTCAACGTTGAACATCTGATCTACATTGATTTACCATGTTCCAAGGGTTAAGCCATCATCCAAAGGTCCTGAGGCGCCCGCGCACCTCTCACTTGCAATCAGCAAAGCCAGTTCAGTGGTTTCGATGCTTCCACGGAGTTCCCCAAAGAAGCTGGAACCGATGCAGAAAAACACCAAGTGCACGGACAGAATCTGGAAGCGCGAGGAAGAACCAAGCGGATGTTTTTCCACGTTTGAACAATGGGGAGGTTGCCGGCTTAAAAGGCGGCGCCTATCAATTGATATGTCAACCATCATGTCAGTGATATTGCTATGGATAGCCATTGGTTGAATGTACTTTGCATATGGTCGAGGGTCCTTGTACAGCTGCCTGCGAATATGAGTATTTGTTGGGATGTGCACCTATGTTTGATTCGAAGCTCATTGCAATGCTCAGCGAAGACATGTCCATGCTGAAGACCAGGACATTCCAGGAATCTTCACGTTAACAGGTGGTTGTCCCATCGACTGAGTGTGATATATGCTTCTTCTGACACAAGAATCAACTACCCAAATCAACCATGTATGCTATACCTACAATTGGATATTTTATCATGGGTATGAGTGTAGGCAAATATACAATACATGGAGTATTGGGTTAGGATTAATCGTGAGCCAAATTTTTGGATCAATTCGCAACCGCGGGTTTGAACTCTCCTGGGATCAGTTGATAACTTGAGGATGTCTTTTTTGATCAACCCTTAGGAATTAATCAGGATCTCTCTTGCTGTACGGTTTTTCTCGGCCACTACGCCATGGTCTGCATACAGCGAGCACCGAAACGCAGCACCCTTGGTCGCTTGCTGGTTAGCGTTGAGCTTTGATGCTCAGTTTGCCCACAAAAGGGATACGATCCTTGCGGGTTTGTAGTTTCTTGTAGCTACTTGTGCTCAGTTATCATGGAAACCAACACTTGTAAGTTATCAATATGCTTAGTTGGTTGTGGTTGGAATACGGGAGGGGGTTAGTAGTAGTCAGTTGTGGTTGATTATGATTAATCCTAGTTTCTAAGCGAATTATGGTTAACAATTGTCAGTATCTGGTTGGTGGTGAGTTCTGCGACTCCTTAAACATATGAGTGTTTCTCAAGTCATAGGGGTACCCCCAAATCATCCAATATTAACCATTTATAGTAATATATGTAATCAATCAACAATCTTTGGGGGGTCCCCTATTTTGAGAAACACCCATATTGGTCAATGAACCCAACATCCTTAAATGTTGTGAAAATTACCACCAATCCGGCAGTAAGCTGTGAGTCGGGGGCATCTGCTGGGCACACCCGTCATCTTGTTTCGGTGTTTCTTCTGCCGTGCAGGTTTGAATAAATTGAACACTAGGGGATAAGAAGCAACAATAATTGTCAGACAGCTGCTAATTGGTGGTTCCACTAACCCCAAAGTTCACCATTGAAGATGAGATTGGAACAAATTGATAAGAATCAATGTGATTCCGAGCTTGAGACTATATAGTTCAAATGAGAATCTCAATAAACCTGACTCAACTGATAAGGCATTTGAGGTCAGCTATGGCAGAGATTATTCACGCACCAGTAGCTTTTATGTGCAACCAAATATCTAGTGAGAGCTCCCGAATCTTGCTACAGAATCTAACTAGCTCTCCCGAATCTAGTTCTTAGATCCGTAGATCTTCGACAACTAGTTGTTTTGAATTATTTAGAACAAGTTTGGGTTCTGAGATCTTTCTAGATATGCTTTTGGCTATTATCTCAACCTTCAAGAATCCCACGGCTTCTTTTTGCTCGCCAGTTCATGGCTGGCTATCCGTTGTTTCTCCTGCACGTTATTGCAATTGATAGTTTTGGCCAATGGTTCATTGTCCAAGAACTGCACGACAATGGTTATGCCTCTGATCGTTGCTTGCTAATCTGGTTAGTGAATGTGATCACCAAATGAACTGGATGATATTATATATCATGTAATTATGCAATGACCAATCGATTAATTGATCATACTAGGTGCCTAACTACGCTTGTGTCATGCCTCCAATCATAAACAACCACAGATGGCTGCATCGCAAACCAAGGTTTCTGGAATCCCCAACAAGTAATTCTCCAATGAAACATGGCCATTTATCCTAATGATCTGCCCAATAATGAACTTCATTTACAAGCATGCATGAACAGAATCATTCAGTTAATGGTTCCTAGTTTAATATCCCAAAAGTTCATTCTCCGATGCTCATGGTTTTTCCTCATTAAAGTATTCATTCCAAAGAAAGTGGCTATTGCATCTTCCAACAAAAATGATTACGTTCTACCATTGTATTTACAATCATTATTTATCCCAATAATCCCGACAATGGTCAAGTCTGTAGTTAACAATTTGAACATTCAACACTTGAAAATCACGGTTTTTGAGCCATTTAACAAAAATTATTTTCAATGATCCCAAATAATTTAGTCTTCCAATGATCTCAGCACTTGAAGATAATGTCTGGTTT
Source organism: Symbiodinium kawagutii (assembly GCA_009767595.1). Taxonomy (NCBI): domain Eukaryota; class Dinophyceae; order Suessiales; family Symbiodiniaceae; genus Symbiodinium; species Symbiodinium kawagutii. The sequence continues at coordinate 211,930 of VSDK01018932.1, forward strand.
AGCCATTTATCAATGATCCCCAATTACATGATCCCCAATGATGCCTACTCATTTATCCCAAGGATCCCAAGATCAATGATCATTTGAAATGGATCATGAGGAGCATTTGAAAAGAATCATTATGGCTGTGGGTCAAAACCCTGTACCCCTAGTTCCCGTATCATTAACCACTGTTTTCCCTATGACATTGGTTGGTCATTACAAGCCATTATTGATGGTTAATATTGACCCATAGCCATATAGTTGGTATATCCCCTACTATTATTGGTTAATCTCCCCTATTATTAACCATTGACCAGCTAGTTAACCAGCCAGGTTTATTAATCCAGGGTCAACATTAATCATTATATCCCCATCATTAACCATGGTTTCCTTGTTCCCGAATTATTGGTTGGTTCATATTGACCCATAGCCATTTGAAAAATAATCATTATCATGATCAACACTGCCTGTGCCCCAGTTCCGGCGAGTCACATAGATCTGTGAGACCCGAAACCAGCCACGGCTGGCCTGGCAGTTCCGAGGTGACCGCGGCTGATGAAGGCACGGTCGTTGACCAACCAGGAGAAGGGTCAGAAGCTAATGTTGGTTGGTTAATAGTTGGTCATAATAGTGGTTAATTACAGGTTAATAGTTAAGTAATAGTTGGTTAATACAGTAATGTTAATTACTAATAGTGGTTAATAGTTGGTTAATAATAGTTGGTTAATGTGGATAAGGGTCATAAGCAATCTGTGATACGATAAGATAAGGTAAGGTTAGATAAGGGCTGGCTAATGTTTTGTGGTTAATAGTGACTAGTTACTGGTACCAAGCTGGCTAATGGTTAAAAAGTTGATTGACTACTAATTGGCTGTTTATTGGGTTTTTGACTGGTTGGTTAAGCCGTCAATAACCAATGGTTACTAAGCTGCTCAATTAACGTTGCTTCGCTGGTAATGATTTAGTACTGATAATGATTCACTAGGAATAAACTGGTCAATGGCTGATGAAACTGATTAGCAAAAGCAAGTGAGGAAGAAGTGGTTGTCAGGTTTACCAATCAGAGCCTAGTGAATAATGATTAGTTTTGTATAAGCTGGCTAATAACCCATATGTATAACCCAAATAGTATGCTTTCCACAAAACACTTTATAATATGGGTTCTTGCTGGACAAAAATGATTAGCAATGATAATGATACCTGCTTAAGCATGGTTGATTATTGATCGTTAAAAAAAGTGACAATTAAGCTGGTGGCAAATGATTACTGATGAATAACCAGCAGCAAGAACAGGAAATATGCCAATCATGTATGGTTACCTACCTGGTTCATGGTTGATGAACATGGGGATGACAACCAACAGTTGGATAGGAGATGTACCAACGCTGTGGCTACGCTTCAATATTGATCAACGAAAGAATGGGTAGTATTTCACATTCCACCACAAACAAATAATCAAACATGTCATCTATTTCCGACGATGGTATATAACTATCTACAACTAATCAAATGTGTACACACAGTGGACTGAGTACCACTGATCTTGGACTGAGTAATAATTCAATTTTGACAAATTGAAGTTGTGCCGCAGATGTAGAGATCCTGCTCATCTGATACTGGTGCTGCCAACAGTCTGGAGACCTCCGAAAGCCTGAATCTCTTCTCTTAGTCTTAGCGATGGTGTTCTTGTAAAGACCCTATTTGCGAACCCATGAGGCAAACAAACATATGATCCAATAAATGTTGACATAGCTTCAATAATTGTTCAACATCGACAGATTGACCTTAATGAATTGCTAAGACAATGTCCCAATTATTCAGACAAATAGATTGTTAGAAATCGATGATTGATGGCCATCTTTTGTTCAATACGGATGATTATAGGTCATCTTCGTAGCAAAACCATGTTTTTTTGATATTCGTGCTGGGGAAGGCAATATCAGGCCACGGACCGGAGAATCCATCTTCAGTGGTCGTCAATCATGACGATGAACAGGAGAATTCAAGCCAGGGATATGGAATCATCAATAACCAATCATCAGCGGTTGGTGATAAGTCGTCCCAGGCGTCCCATCACGAGAATGTGTTTGTCAACTATGAATGAGTACGGTTGAAAATTAAACAATTCATCAACTGCTGAGCATATGCCCAGATGACGTTTAGCATCTGCATTTGATGAGATACAGTTTTCTCAAGGCTGAAAAGTGTCACGCTCATGCCTCCAGTTGATCGAACACAGAGCTCTCTAGCCCATTTGATATTGACTGGTTCATAGCTACTCACACTTCATGTGCTATATCGTTTATCAGGACCACAGATTCTAGATCAACATGATTATCCATGGTCTTCTGGATTGTGGTTCATGTATTGATCCGACTTATGGGTTACTGATAGGATTGTGGGTCAAAATCCCGTACCAATAGTTCCCCTATCATTAACCAAATCAACCATGGTTATGAAAATTGTTGGTAAACTTATCCCCCATGAAATTGGTTGTTAATATCAACCCATAGCCATAGTGGTTAAAAACACAAGTGATGGCTCTATTGAATGGTGTGCAGGTACCACCATTGCACCGGACAAACCCCGAATACTTGCCATAAGCGCTGGTTTCTCAAATTACAGGGGTGCTCCTAGGTATGGTCCTCTTTCAACCAATTGCAATCTATATATATATATATATAAATATATATATATATATAAATATATTAATTATTGTCCATTTTTTGTTTCCCTATTTTAAGAAACCATCAAATCAAATCAGTCAGCTTGTTCGGACCCAAAAAGCCGGTTCTAACGATCAACTTATGGCCTGCATCCGCTCCTATGGCAACACCGTTTCTGCTAGCCCCATGGCTGATCATCACTTAGGACAGCCGCCTCTATAAGGTTAAGACTGTGGAAGATGGCAAAGTAGGCGTAGATCAGCATCCAAAAAACCAACGGGACGAAGGATCTCCAACCTGTGCTGCTGGGAACACAGCTGTGGAAGCTGGAATTGCTGGCTGAAAAAAGGATCTCCAACCTGTAAAAAAAATAGTGTAGAACCACCAAGTTCTGCGAACTCCATACATACCTAACAGTTTACTATACAACCTATAATATAACAACCCGATAAAATCTGCTACAATTACGAATAGCCTGTAAATTACACCAGATTTTTGACATCAACACTACCAAACCACCCCTAGTGAATGGAAGCGGATCCGCATCCCACCAGTTGACATCCGCCAGCGGCCATGGGGCGTTGCCGGGCCCCAGGGGCCCAAGCCTATCATGGGACATTTTCCCCGGTGGTTTTCCCCCTTACATCCCATGGTTAAGGACCTTAGCTATCCATAGTGGTTGCCATATGGTTATAGTTTATGATGGTTGTTATACTTTATGGACCTTAGCTATCCATAGTCCGGGTTGGTTGATTGAGATCTAAGGGCTTATAGGACCTTAGCTATCCAGGTGTTTATGATGGTGTTTATGGTCCTATGGTTGGTTGAGATCTAAGGACCTTAACTATCCATAGTGGTTGCCTATGGATAATGAGTGAATCACTGAGGATAATGGGATTAATATGGCAGTGGGTCAAAACCCCGTACCCCTGGTTCCCCCCTGTTAACCATTATTTTCCCTATTACTGTTGGTGGAAATCCCCCATGAACGTTGGTTGATTAATATTAACCCATAACCCATAGCCATATGGACACCCCTATCATTAACCATTGTTTTGCCTTATTATTGTTGGTCAATTCTCCACTGGTTGGTTGGTTAATATTGACCCATAGCCATATGGACACTGAGTCATCGTCTCAGGATGTTTGGGGATGCCCATTGTCGAGGGAGAACCGCAACAGATTACAAGCCTTTCGTGACACTTCTGGTGCAGAGCGGGTTGACTAATCATAGGTCAATGATGGTTGAGCAGCCATTTGGCTATGGCTATGGGTCAATATTAACCACCAATAATGGCTTATAATGACCAACCAAAGGGGACCCCAAAGTTATGGTTAATGAAGGAAAACAATGGTTAATGATGGTTTCTCAAGCCAGTTTGGGGACCCCAAAGTTATGGTTGGTTTATTACTATGAATGACTAGTAATGGATGATGACTTGGGGTACCCCTATGACTTGAGAAACCACCAAGTACCTATCAGATATACCTGAACCATGAACCATAGGTACTTGGCAGGTATAAGTTGAGCAACCATTTGACTAGTCACATCTGCCAGAACTCTGCTTGCTCTCAGAGAGATGTAAACATGTACCCATATGGACACCAAACCTCGCAAGTGGCATGTTCTGCAAATGTATATTATATATATATATAACATGAGCAAATGTCACATAATGTTACATATGCGTATGCATACCTTGGTACACATACTCTAGTCTGTGCGTAGATTGCAGCCCAGCTCCCTGAAGGGTATGCCTGGTGCTGCCCTGCCACTAGGGTCGAAACAGAAGATCAGGGCCATGGCCACAAACAGCAAAAAGGCGAAATGAACTGCAAATTTGGCGCCTCAGCCGTCGTGTGCGTCTCATAACTTTTGGACTCGGAAGATTCCTGGGAATTGGTTTGAGCAAATAATTATTCATATATGTCATATGTCTATATATATATATATACTTAAACACAAACATCTATATATAGAAATATAAATATACTTAAACACAAACATCTATATATAGAAATATAAATATACTTAAACACAAACATCTATATATAGAAATATAAATATATGTATATATGTACAAATAGTCATGAACTACAGTATTATGATTATGTGACCGCGAGTCAATATCAACCGAGTACATGAACATTCCAACACCCCGAGAACTGTGTATCTTTGATGTGAACAAACAGGGGTATCCATTTTGTTGGTATCGCCAAGGGCAACCCTGGACAAGTACTGATGTTTTCTTGAAGGTTGCCCTTCAAACCTATTACTGATGTTTTCTTAAAGGTTACCCTTTTCATGGTTCATGTTTAATTTATCATTATTTTGTCAATTGCTGAAGGTATCAATGACGACAATTAATCAACATCAAACGTTGACAAAGCAGCAGCTGTAAATCTATTTAACAGTTGACCCTCATCTGGTTGGTGGTTGAACCACCCCCACCAAAAATATCAATCAACCGGCCATTCGACCGTTTGTTTATGATTGCTATGGAGAATGAAAAATGTTTGAAACCACCCAGTAGTCATGTTTTAGTATCATTGATCACTAATGTTTACCAGTAGAATTTCTTTGCAAGTTGATCAATGATCATTGATGTTGATAAATTTACCAAAGAAATTTTGTTTACCAAAGAATTGGTAAATCTGTTACGTAACCGAACAAAATCTGTTAATAAACATTCTTACCTAAGAAAAAACGATTTCGTTGAAAACAAAATTGTTGATCAATGATCATCTGGGTGTTTCTCAAAATAGGGGACCCCCTAAATCATCCATCAATAGCCATTTATAGTATGTTGATCATTGATGTTGAGAAAAGAAGAGCAGACTGGTTACATAGGATGACCATTGAGCCGCAGGGAAGCGGCCATGCAGCAAGAGTGATTGAACAAAGGACTGAGGCCCCTTACAGCTAGGGCAAACGCCTGATTTATCACTACATTTTGGTTGTCATAAGCAGATTTATGGCAAGGATATGAAAAAATCAGTAACAGGTTTATAAGCCAACAAATGAAATCACCTGCGCTAAACCCAGCACCTTAACCCTCCCAGTGTTTCTGCAAGGTCGAGCTACGCGCGTGAAAAAAGGCCACACGCATCTTCTGCAGTTCTTCCTCAACCTGACACTGTCCTTGGTTCGGATCGCACCCGGTGACTTGTACCAAAGGGAGGGACCAGGGAGAGGACCTCAATGGTTAGGGTTAACAATGGGCTTAAACCCACCTAACTATAGAACCTAGTCGGTTTATCACTGAACTAATAGGGTCAACAATAGTAAGTATAAAGCCTCGTTGGTTTATAACTTTAGCCTGTTGTTGGTGAAGTACCTGGTAAGGCTTCCCTATAAAACCCCGGTCGTTCTTAGTCCTCGGTGTCCTGTGGGTCTTCCCCTGCCACCTCCAAGGTTCGATGCTTGAGATCTTCTTCATCGGCTGTCGCATTGTTATGCCCACGGCCAGTGAATAGCATCAGTGTCCTAGGACACTGGAAGTGACAGCAAATGGCTAGGAATTGTAGCTTAATCATGGCTACTCATGTTTACTCATGGCTACTAGTGGTTACTGATGGTTGCTCATGGGTAAGTGTCAACAATCTTGGTTGAGAGAGTTACCACTGATTGATTGATGGTTGATTGATGATTAATTGATGGTTAGTTGATGGTCAATTGATGGTTAATTGATGGTAAATGGTTAATTCATGGTCAATAGTTCCAAACAAAATATTGAGCAATGATCATCAGTGGAAGTGACAACAGAAGGTGTCGTATCTGTGAGCCTGTGGATAGTCGACAATTCGTAAAGAACTAAGATGACGATGTCGTCGTCAATTCATGGCGGATCATACTTATAAACCAATGGGGTTCAGGAGTTTCTAGATTTACAGTAAGTGGTTAAAGGTTACCGTAGTTGTTTCTGTTTTGAACAGCTAGTTGATAATCTATTTGTAGTTCATACTGTTCTTACTAAACATTATCAACCATTACCACCACTACCAAGTGCTGTCAACAACCATTGGTTGAATCAGTATTGTTGGCTGTTCTGTCCTACTATTAACCATTCTTGACCATTGTCATTAGCCATTATAAAATCACCAACTAGCCATTATTGCTGGTTATCTCCCATAGTCAGCCACTATCAAACTATATTTAAGCAGGGAGAAAATCCAGTAGTTTCTTTTGTTTAGCCGTTATTAGATTAGCTATTCTTTAAGCACGATTTATAGTTATTGTCGCCTATTGTGAGAGGTTTCTGCACACATCCCTAGTGACTCATAGAAAACCTTCGTAAACCTCGTCATTAGTTACGGCCGGTGTCGTTCTACAGCCAGCCATAAATGCGAGGACTGCGCCCATTAACACAAGTCAATGAACCGAGGTCACACATCGCTCTCACGGTCGTGGTCCCCGCATTGTGATGGTTGGTGAGTCAAACATGGTTAACGGGTTGACCAAGGGGTGGTTGGTTGGTTCAAGGTCATGGTCAATGGTTTCTTAATACCCTTTAACAAGCAATAGTGCAAATCTACCAACTGCACTCGTGGGTTGGTTGGGTATTGGTTGGTTGGGTAATGGCAATGGTTGGTGACGGTCTACGAAAACGACGGATATGTTGGTTAACCATCACCAACCATTACCACCCATTACCCAACCAACCAAGGGATGGTAATGGATGGTAATCAATGGATGGTAATGGATTGTAATGGACGGTAATGGATGGTAATGGACGGTAATGGATGGTAATGGATGGTAATGGATGGTTGGCGATTGCCTGGTCCATTGCTCGTTAAGTCCCGAAGAATTGCGGGACTGTGTCGCTGTAATCACGGGCAGCTGCTTGGGAGACGTCCAGAGCAACAGCGCATGGAATGAGAGGTGACAAGCGACTCACAATGGCAGGGGGCAAATTATGGTTGTTGAACAGATGGTGGTTTCTCAAATTAGAGAACCCTAAAAATGGGTGGTTTATTACTATAAATGATTGATAAAGGATGATTTCGGGGTACTCCGATTTCGAGAAACACCTAGATGGACAGACGAGTCAATATGAACCAACCAACCAATGGTTAACTAGCTGGTTTAGCTGGTTAACAAGAGGGAATGAAAACTAGCAGCTATAGGGGATATACAAGCTATATATGGCTTTGGGTCAATATTAACCAACCAACTAATAAGGAAAATAATGGTTAACAGTGGGGGAACCATGGGTACAGGGTTTTGACCCACTGCCATATGTGCATACTTGTAGATATACTTCATGTATGTATTCGATAAACCATTGAGGACATGGCCGGAAACAAAGGACTCTTCAGTCTGGTTGACAACTGTGTGTTAGAATTTAATTCATGGAAATATTCCAGCTTCCCATGTCACCGCATGATAAATGATAGATGACAGATAGATAGAAGGATAGATAGACAGATAGATAGATTAACAAACGTGGTCAGATTGCGCATGCGTAGCCAAATCAATTTTGCGAGGAGAGAGACAAAGAGAGAGAGAGAGAGAGAGAGAGACATGTGTCAAATTACCTGCAGCAATTCAGGGTATCACTTCAGCGGATGTCTTTGGAAACACGCAAACTTACAATGCCACCGCCTATAACGGTTGTGCTTCACATGATCTATCGTTGGGATCATTTGACAAAGACAATCCATAAACAGTGCAGCAATTAATAGCCCTAGCCACTAGATGAGGACATCTCTTGCCAAATGTACAAGCAATATGTACAAGATGTGTGGACAACATTTGTACAAATAAAATGCACATCTTTACGCATACGAACATTGACATGCAAGCAAACAGGCAAGCACCCACAAGCTAGCAAGGAAAAACAAACAAACAAACAAACAAACAAACAAACAAACAAACAAACAAACAAACGAATTCACATTTACATCAATATATATATATATATATATATTTGTAGATATTTATCTCTCTCTATATATATATATATATTTATATTGATGTAAATGAATAAATATCTCTCTCTATATATATAGATATATTTAAAACACACATAAAACGTGTATATATATACATATATTCAAATTAGTCACACACATACAAAAAAAACAACATAGAAATCAGACCACACACATAGTCATATCACACATGATACATGTACAAACATGTATTCACCTCATATATGATAACATACTCGCCAGAAACAAGCAACATAGACCTTTCGGCAACGCGTGCTATGATGGAACCCCACCAAGCAGTCCTGATGTTAACTTGATTCAGTCGAAGGTGAAGGGCTACCACGCTGGGAATAGCCACAGACGCAGCCAAAGCGAGACACAGCTCCATGGCTCAAAGAGATTTTTTCAGCGGCCAGGGGATGCCAGGGTCCACCCTGTATCCCTTCTGTCCGCCTAAGTAGCGTGTGAAATATTGTTGAAAATCGTTGTCCATCGTCACTTTCAACTTTATCGTTGTGGAAATGACAACTTGCTATTTGGTTATTGTTGAAGCAAGCCGCTCGGCTATTGAAGAACCAGCTGAACCATTCTCAATCGGTCATCACTCGATGGTCACTTCCTAACCAGAATTGTGCACCCAGAATGGGTTATTTTTTACCGAATCGCGAAAGTCATGTGGATCAGCGCTGCATAATCCAGCTGGCTCCCCAAAGAGCTTAGTCATTACCATGATTGGAAATCCTTAACGGCTACTCCTCATTATGAAACTACACTGAACCAAACAATTGAGATCATCTCACCGTTGTGTAATAGTGGTTAAATGGACGGTTGATCTGTGCGAATGATGACTTTGACCTTTTGATTCATGAACAAATATCAAGGTAAAAGCTATCCAAAAATCGTAGACATCAGCAATGGTTTGCAACCGTCAGGCACAGAGAATGACAACTACAGTTGGGTCTCTCTGACAATGGGAGCAACTATGGTACGTTGCACAAGACTCGCATCAATGGTGATCCCACACAGATCTTGCACCATGTCCCCAAATGATGAGTCGGCAAAGGGCATAAAGCATCACATCAAAATCCATCATGTCAACACATCAAGAGATTCTCTACGAGAGTAAGATAACCAATGACAGATTGGCAGCCACAATGCGCAGTATTGCTGCGACACTGTGCTGTTTGACCTTGAAACAATACGGATGTCCGGCAACAAACCCGAAGGGCAACATGGCAAGTTCCCCTTGCGAAACCCCTGGAGTTGGTGAAGCGACGACCAAATCTGAGGGTGGATGGATCTTTTCAACGCCGCCGATCCGAAAGGCTGGTTGCTCAGTTGCTCGTGTTGAAAACCAAGAATCTGTAGCAATCAATTCTTGGCTTCTCAAAGCCAAACGCTTATCATTTCTGGCTGGTAAGTTCGGGTGTACGGAAAAAAAAACTGCTGGCTGATGTGTGTGTGTGTGTATGTGAAGCAATGCTATATCTACCAGAATGCCTTGAATCACTTTGGTGCATTCATACCAATAACATGTTTCATACATGTTCATCATATCCAGATATGTACACATACGGGTATGGGTCACAATCATGGCTGTGAGTCAATACCTTGTACCCCAGCTGTTTACATCCCACCATTTTCCCGCTCAGGATGTGAACTACTACCCACGTGTTGGTTAGTTGATGTTTGCACTCAAGCATTAGTACCCGTAATTCCCCTCGATCAGATGGTCATGAACAGAAATGATTCACTACTGCGATTATCAAAGCATATTGGTGAACCCTCAGTATGCCAAGCCCTACATATAATTCAGCAAATACATATAAATACTCTGCTCACATAGGGTCATCAATAAAGAAACTACAGCTCCTTGCACCGCCAAGGCAACATGCAGCCTGGATATTAATTCAACACCTCGGATCCCCCTGCAGCGGAACACACCCATGGTTCATCCCACTAGCCCCTGAGCATCGCACGGGAAGGGGAGTACTGGAGTCTCCCAAGAATAGGTGCCTGAAAGAAACAGCGCCATGTGAGCTGCGATAGGGAACCAAAACGATTGCTGATGAGGCACCGGGGTAGATTGCTATCCCATCCCAAGGACAATCATGGATACGGAAGCCAACAAGCAGAAGGGGGCATATAGCAACAGTGATATTACAGCTGTATGAGGTTGATATGTGCTGGTAGGTGGGATTGTGCCTGATTGTCAGCCATGAACCATGAATTATATAACAAGTATCAACCATCAGTAATCATGAAGTCAAATTGACGAGTGATTGATCATTCACCATAAATTAAAAATTACAACACAAATCAAAAAATGAACCCTTACGGAACCATCAGTTGATGATTTATCGACCATCGACCAGTATTGATCCTATCTCTATATAACCATCATTAGTGAACCATTGCAATTACTTAACATATGGCTGTGGGTCAGTTCACCCCGCCCCGTATCCCTAGTTCCCCCACCATTAACCAGGCTGTTTTCCCGCTACTATTGTTGGTGACTATCCCCCATGAAATTGGTTGGCTAAGTGCTTGACCCATAGCCACATGGTTGGCATATATACACTACTATTGTTGATGTTCATTCCCTATTCTTAAGCATGACCTAGCTAGTTAACCCTTGGTTGGTTGGTTATTAACCAGCTACTTGACCCATGGCCACCTCATAAACCAGTCTTCATTGCGCCGGGTTCACCTGCCGAGAAGTTTCCGACGCGTTCGTTCTCGAAACGCAGCGCCGCCTTTCTTCCGGCCGCTGGGTGATTCTTGGTGTCGGGTGGAATCGCCTGCCGGGCCAACCGGTTCGGATGGAGACATGGGGGGTCACCAAGCAACAAGAGGCTGCAGTAGTGGTTCAACCATGGGAAACCATGGGAAACCATGGGAACACCATGGGAAACCATGGGAAACCATGGGAAACCATGGGAAAACCCAATCAACCAACCACTCTGCTTCATTTCCAAACAGGTTGATTGATCTGGTCATTTCACAAGGGTTTTCACCCGCAGCCATATAGCAACATGAACATATTCACTACTTTCAATGAGTCTTAACAACTCAATGTTCGGCATTGAACACTACAGTACAGGCCATGTTTGGCCAGTGTGAGATAATTGTTCAGCAGTTTCAACAACTATAAATGAATATAAATGATGACTAACAATTTTGTAGAATCCTTGAACACTATCAACCACAATCAGCCATTAATAGAAAGTATGAACCACTATTGTTGAGCATGCTTCATCATTGCTGCCCCTTCTGCAGTTTTAGCAAGGGTCACGCTCGTCGGTTGATCATCACACAAGTTCACTATGATATGGTGGTTTCTCAAGATAGGGGTACCCCAAATCATCGTAATAAAGCATCCATTTTTGAGGGTCTTATGTTGAGAAGCACCCATATACAAATGGTGGTTGAGAATAGTTTAAAGTGAATGGTTTGCCATGGCTAATTGCGTGGTTGACAATGGTTACATGGCTCATCAAATAGTGCTTGATCATGACCAATTGATTGTGGTGAGTTAATGCTTAATCACGGTTTTCTATGATAGCATTAATGAAGATTAATGATGGTTCTATATTATGTCAGTATCTGTAGAGCAGTTCCCTAAAAGAAAGTGTGCAACATGAGCAAAACAAAATGAGTATGCACATGTTTCGATAGATGAGTGCACATCATCAATGGAAACTTGCAAAGCGTGACATTTGGGACAGCCATGTTTCCATGTTGGGCTGTTCCATGAATCACAATTCACATCATTCACCACCTTTCATCATTGCAAATCCTTACGATCAAAATCATCATCAAGCATGATCAAAGTACTGGAAGATCCAGCTCTAAATCAACGACCAGGAGACGTTTCACCAGCATTTGCTTAGAGCCCTCCTAGTAGCTCCACGAAACGAGCTCCGGTAACTGACCTAAACCGAGCCTCGCACCGGTGGGTGGAGTCTACCATGGATAAATCGTAGCAATGCTTCCGCTCCAACTGACGCCCCCAGGAAGGTAGGCTATACCAGCAACCTCCCAACCAGAAGTCAGCATCAACAACTGACCATCTAGCGGATCATGTGCTGTACAGCTGGATCTCCCGTTGCTTTTATCCTCAACAGGGGGAAAATGCACCAATTGGTGTTGGTTTCAAGCGGGTTTCTTTAGAAGATCTAATGATTTTCCGTGGTTTGCGACGGTTTTCCTGGGGTTTCCTATGGTTTTCCTGCGGTTTCCCCATGCTTTCCCCTGGTTTGATCCCTAGATCACCATTGTTGAACCGCTTGCGCCTGACTCTTCAGAGGCAACCTCACTCCAGCGCGGTCAATGATGGCTGAGGATGGATTGCAGTAGTGGTTAGGGATGGCTAAGGATGGTCAGCATAGCTGAGTTGGCCAATGGCCAATGACCAAGGACGGGGAGTCGTGGTTGGTGAGAATGACGAAATCATGATCAACAATTCGGCTAATGATGGTCAGCTAAAATGCTAACAAACACACACACATATATGTATATATATATATACATATATATTATATATATATATATATATATGTAGAGAGAGAGAGAGAGAAAAAAAACAAGGACAGCAATCAAAAGGACAGGCCGGCAGCAGTATGAGAGCGTGTCTGAGTTAGTGCCTATTAGACATAATTACGTGCCATTCTCAATGTGAGTCAGCAATTATGAATCAAAGACGAGATACTAGTCAACTGGTTCGCAGAATTGCCAGGCGATTCACGACTCACATGGTCAGTTTGGTAGTTGTGAACCAAACGTGCTTATAACCAGGCGACTAAACATCATTCACCATGTAGTGGTTTCTCAAAATAGGGGGCCAAAAAAAATGGTTGGTTTATTACTATAAATGACTATTGATGGATGATTTGGGGGGTCCCCTATGACTTGAGAAACACCCATGTGTACAAACCAGCTCAACCAGGCCATGACATTTCCCATCTCTTCGGTGCTGACAACTTGCGTGCTTCTGCCAGCGAAGGCCGTGCAGGCGCTGGGCGATAGCACCAGCAAGTGTTGCCCTAGCCTTCCAGTTACATTGCTTTTTAGGGTCAACCAACCAACCCTAAATAATAGGCAACCAACCCTAAACCAGCTATAATAGGTAACCAACTGGTTATAATAGGCAACCAACCCTACTATAAACCAGCTATAATAGGCAACCAAGCCTAAAAAGCAATGGTAGAAACCAGCTATAATAGGTAACTGCAGCTGGTTTCTACCAGGCTGCTTTTTAGGCTTGGTTACCTACTATAGCTCGGTAACTGGAAGGGTAGGGTTGGTTATTCAGTTCACAACCCAACTTGAGAAACACACGCTATACCCAACCAATGCCACTGCTATCTATCAACTATTGCTTTAAATAGATTCAACAGTGGTTACTGTACACCCACTGGTTGATGGTTAACTATGATTGACTATATGTATCCAGGTGCCAATTTCTGTTGCATTGTGAACATCTAATCAAACAATATTTGGACGATTCTTTAATCATTCATAGAAAAAAATAATAGGCGGTCAATGCCAACCCTGGATGAATAAACCCCTAGTGAATTTATGTGGGGGTATCCTTCAAAAGCCAATCTCAGTAAATGATACCCCCCCAATTTAACAAACCCAATTATGGACCCTTCAATTAACAAACCCAATTATGGTTAAAATTAGATGGTTGCTGGCTAACAAAAAATCCCCTTCCGCTCCCTGGGGTTCCCAACGCAATCCGGAAGCACCTGCTTCATCAAATCCACCGAGCACACGCCCACGTCTCGTGCCCTGACATTTCGTCTGTTGCGAACGTGTTGCGAAGATCAGCAGTGCTGGAAGCGGTTGGGGACGGTGAGTGCAGGTTCACCAAGGCTTGCTTTTTGGTGAGTTCTTTCGTGGCTTCTCAAGCTATAGAGGACGTAAAAAAATGTCAGTTTTTTGAATATCAATGACTGATTATATGATATTGGATGGGGGTGCCCTATTTTTGAGAAACACCCATTTCAGTATTGTTAACATTAGTTTATAACAGGTTATAACACTGTCACATGATGTGCTTGTTTTCCTTGCCTGTCAATCTTCTTTGATGGTCAACCTTCGTTACCGTTGCTATTGTGTGCAAATTTACGAAAATCACATGGGCAGTAAAGTGGATTTGCTTCGGAGTGTATGATGGTTCAACATTGTAAATCCAGGAGGAGAAAAAAACACATGCAAAGGGTCATGTGTTTCTCAGCGGAAAAAAAACTCACTATGAACAATATGTATCCATACTTGAAGGTCATGAAAAATCACCAGCCATTTCTGGCTAAATTTTCGTGTAAGTTAGCCTGGATCTCCTAGTAGTAAGGTCGGTAAACGAAAATTTCAGGATATCTTCTACAATACCTACTTGCATATGCATCTCCACTGGGCAACTGGTTACTAACCAAGGTCATAGGGCAAGGCTACCATCATTACATCCAAGGGAACTAACCCTGGGCGTTTCCAAGTAGCTAAGCCCTGACCCATCTGCTTCAGCGATACCATTGTCCTCAAGCGAGATCCTGAAAGAAACATCTGCTTGGTTCAGCTTGGTATCAGGCGTGAAATCAAACAAATGATACGAACCAACCAACCAACCAACCAACCAACCAACCGACCAACCAACCAACCAACCGACCAGCCAACCAACCAACCGACCAGCCAACCAACCAACCACCCGGCCAGCCAACCAACCAACCAACCAACCAACCACCCATGCCCAACCAACCCTGCCCAGGCAACCTGAAGCTCCACCCTGGGAAGCAGGGCTACCAGCAGCCCTGGCACCTGCTGAGGTTGACTTGAAAAGGACCGAAGCGCACATCGCTGTAGGTGTGAATCCACAGTTGTACCTGAGCGAACTGTCGCAGCTCGGTGCGTTTATTGGTTGGGTTGGGTTGGGTTGGACTGGGGTGGGTTGGGTTGGATTGGGGGTGGCTTATGTTCAGCAAACCTGCAACGTATACATTTATATAGATTTAATATGTATTCATATGTAATCATTAACAACTAAATGCACGTATCCACATTTTATGTACACTTACAGGCGCATGATTCCCTCTGCCCAAATGTACTACAGATCATTCCCATTGCAGTGTTGCCACGGCACGCTTTGCCCTGCAAGGACGTCTGCCACGGTGACTGCAAAAGTAAGCCTGGGCCGCATTTGGCGCGGTGTTCTGAAGGAGGGTACATACCAATGCGGATGGCATGGCACGGTATAAGGGTTAATGGTGATTACTAGGGTGATTAAAAGTATTGGTAGGTATACCTAGGGTGAAAACTATTGGTAGGTATAATGATTTATGGTGCTGGTGATGAAACTACACCAAAACAAATTAATTAAGCATGATTATATCATTGGCCACCATGATTAATCATGATTATAAATCAATTAAAACCAGTGTTGATCAATATCATGTCAATGATGGACCTGGTGGCCACTGGTGGCCACTGGTTGATCAATAAGGGTGGCCACTGGTGGTTCACCATTGAAGAAGGATCAGTCAACACAATGCAAGCAAGAATCAATTCAATGATCAACCGGGGGACAAACAAGATGATCAATTAACCAGCTGACCGGATAGGATCGACAGCCCGTGCTGTCACCATTATCACACAAAATGACCATTCCTTTCGACCAATGGATGGATGATGATGGATGAACATCCGCATAGGCAAGGTCTGATCATGGCTCGATTCTCCTAACAGTGTGCAAACATGTCGGGCAGGGCATCAACCTTCCTGGCAGCCCTTTAGCAAAGGCTCCCCGTTTCAAAGGATCATAAGCCTTGAGGGGCGTTTCGGCGTTTCCATCAGAATCATCCTAAAGCCCGAACAATGATTCATCATAATACAAGTGGTTCAGGATGTCTATCTATCATAAAACGGATCACAAACTATCTGATTAATTGATTGAAATCAACATACCGTAATCATGTCCCCCGGTACCAGCACTATCATGTAAGGCATGATAAATCATGCTTAAATTACACGGCTGTGTCCATTGAGGCACAGGACGCAGTCTCGATAGTCCGATAAGCGCGTGAAGCGCATTGAAGTGGGATGCATCATATTTCCTGATGGCTTCAAAGTAAGATTTGGACTTCATGCAAGGTGGTCGTCCTTTCCTCATTTTCCTCCTTCAGTAGTGCGATGTTCCAACACAGTGCCATTGGTGATGGTGCGCGTAGGATGGTCAGCCTAAGTGACACCTTGATGTCATCTTCGAATGGATGGGGCATGGTCTGCTTGTGCTCCAATGCCCATAGAACCACGTGTCCCTTGGCATCCAATAGTCAACGAACTCCTGGGTGATGGGGAAATATCTTCCACCCACAGGATTTGGTCATATGTACCCGCAAAAATGGCATTTTATAGGGAAATCATTGTGGTTCATCCTATTGACCACTATTAAGCATCATGATTCATGATCCATATTAAACCTGTGGTTTTCCTATACGTAATGTCTACAGAGTGGTACTCCCCAGTAAAAGAGTGGTTAACAGTTGAACGATGGTTATACCTACGCTATACCTGGTACTTACCCTATAACCTAAGACCAAAGTTCGCTAACTGGGGGGGTACCACTCTGTATGCACTTGGATGGAACTCTCACGTACCACCATGACCATACCAAGTCATGGCATCCAATCCCAGGATGGACACATCCCAGGTCATAGTGCACTGATCACAGCTGGCAACGAGTCACGACCCACACGTCCCAGCTGCCATGACCAAATCATGGCCCAGTGACGTCTCATCGAAATGCCAATCACACTGTGGTAAGTCGTCCATTCCTGGCTGATGAACAGCACCACTACAGGGGTAATAATGGTCAATTGATTGTTCATAGTTTTGAATAGTGGTTCAATAGTGCTGTTTATGATGATCGTTAACAAGTGCTGATAGACCATTATTACCCCTATAGTGGTTAATCATAGTTTTAACATTCAAATTAGCACTTGTTTTAATAGTGGTTCATGATGACCGTTAACAAGTGTTGATTCTGAATGAACCTCAATTGAAAACTATGACTAGTGGTTCAATAGTGATTTATGATCATCAATCGTTGATTCTGGTTATTGATGAATCTCAACGTTTGACTCAATTGGTCAATGTGTCAATTTGATATATGGCCAACGAGTCCCTGGTCATGACCGGAACAAATGAAGCCACAAATCGTTCATCTTTTAGTTATATGCACATGAGTCACATGAGTATATGAGGAAACAAAACAGTGCCAAAAGAAACAACATGCCAAAAGAAACAACACTGATGTAGGATGGCTCGTGTCTGTCAGTTCCGTTGAACGAGTTGATTCGTCTCTGTCGGTCAGGATCGCCGAATAGCTAAGTGTCAAAAATGTTGTTGGTAAAATGTTCAGCTGCTCGAACAGCCACCGGTAATTCTATCAGGCCACTATCTGCAAAACCGAGGACTAGTGTCAGTAAGGGTTTTCTTTTACACTTGATCCAAACAACCAAAGCATGTAAGTTCATGAGCTATAAAGCCAGGAGAACGTTGGACACGTTCTTACTCCTGCAGCTCTAGGGGGACTAAAGAAGTGAGAGATTATCACATTCAAAAAGCATTTCCAGTCCTGCAAGCATTCTAGATGAACAATGGGAATCGTGAGATGCTCAAGTGGGAGATGATACTAGAGCTGCAGAATTCTGTACTTCTACGCTCTGATGCTGGAATGAACAAAAGCAAGCCAAAATGAACACCGAAAGGTTTAATGATGCAAAATGACGGACACTGAGAGAAAGGCTTCACCACCCTTAGCTGGTTGGTGGTTGAACCACCCCTATGAAAAATATCAGTCAACCAACTATGTGTTAACCATTACTAGGGAAAAAAAACATGTTTGAAACCATCAGCTAGTAATGTTTCATTGTGGTGAACAATGCCAATGGTAGATCCAGCTTTTGATGAACCTTCATTTGGCTGTGGGTCAAAACCCTGTACCCCTGGTTCCCCTACTATTAACCATTGTTTTCCCTATGAAATGGTTGGTGGAAATCCTCCATAAACGTTGGTTGGTTAACTGCTTGACCCATGGCCAATTTGGTTGAACCAGGTTACTATTATGTATCCATACCATCTGTCACCAACAAATATTTGTTAACCATTACTAGATACTAGGGAAAAGAACAAATGTTTGAGACCACCAACCTTCGGTTGCTCCAAACAACACGTTGACCTCTCACCTTCCAACCTTCCAACTCGGCTCCCGACCTGGCAGGGCCAAGAGGTCGTTCTCTCCACCGTCGCAGTCACCAAACTCCGTCTCCTCAACGGCGTAGCGCAAGCGTAGCGCAAGCGTAGCGCTAAGCGTCATGCGGATGGGTGGAAAATGCTTTGGGTATGATTGAAGCTATATGCCTATGATAGCTATGATTTGTTTATGATAGCTATTCATGATTGAAACTATTTATGATATTAAAAGCACATAAACCCTTTTGGTTTAATCCATATGCGCAACCAATCAAAAATTCTACAACCCCAACAAGCTGGTAGAAACCAGAAGCACCTACTATTTAATGGTAACTGGAAGGGTATGGCATGACTTGTGGGAAATGTTTGGTTGAATCATCATTAATGTCAAGTCAGGATTAATAAAACCCCCCTTGTTAATCAAACCCCTCCTCATCCCTGGACCCTGGTCCTTACTAAAGTTAGTTAGGTGCTGATTTCACCCCCAGATAAGATAAGTACAGCCAAAAATCCCCCATAGTTAATCAAACCCCTCTGGATCCCTAGGATTTTTTTTTTGCTTTTTCCTTTAGTTTTAAATTAGTTTTAATTGAAAACCCTTATCAATCCAATTGCTTCTCATGGCTAGTGGGCTTAGATTTCCCAAAAAGTCTATGTGTTTTTCTTTATTACCCGCCTTTTAAAATCCTTCAAAAACACAATTTTTTAGGAGCTCACAAAGGGTACCCCCCACAAGCCTGGAACCCCCTTTTTGAAATCAATTTTAAAAACAATTGAAATCAATTAAAAAACAATTGAAATCAATTTAAGAACAATTGAAATCAATTTAAAAACAATTGAAATCAATTTAAAAACAATTGAAATCAATTTAAAAACAATTGAAATCAATTTAAAAACAATTGAAATCAATTTAAAAACAATTGAAATCAATTTAAAAACAATTGAAATCAATTTAAAAACAATTGAAATCAATTTAAAAACAATTGAAATCAATTTAAAAACAATTGAAATCAATTTAAAAACAATTGAAATCAATTTAAAAACAATTGAAATCAATTTAAAAACAATTGAAATCAATTTAAAAACAATTGAAATCAATTTAAAAACAATTGAAATCAATTTAAAAACAATTGAAATCAATTTAAAAACAATTGAAATCAATTTCCTCACTGAGTAAAATCAGCTGAGCTGCCGATGATCCCATCATCAAAACATCGTGTGTGTCAGCTATCGTTCCTTCCTGGGCCCCTGTCTCTAAAGGTAACTCGAGGAATATGAAGCTTGCGACTGCTCCATACTTGCAGCTGGCACTGTTCACTGCACCACCAGCGCGGCCATGCCCTCGGAAGGCCAACTAGCCAAACAAGCCCATGGCACTGAAGTGCTACCAAGGGGGGCGTGTGATCATTGGCAGTGACATTGCACAGCCAATGAGGTCCCCCCATTCAGAACTAGTACGGGAAATACCCACTAGGATGAGGGCCATTTGTGGTAGGACGCAGCGGGTAAGATCCCACTTGGGCTTGTATACCAATCATAAGTGACCCAATGCTTTAGGTACGAAACTGTGACTCAGAATGGCGATACGCAAACGAAGTGAGTTGAGGATCTCTGGTCGTTGCCACCTTCAACGAGTTACATCTCATGACAGCGGTGGTTAGGTGTCGGCTGGACGTTTTCATGAGCCTCGTCTGCAAATGACCAACCATAGTATAACTACATACTCTCAGATACTATGCTGGCCTGAGAACCTGGTGACAACCAATAGTAATTACTTCCTTTTGAAATACACATGTGTTGGAATGAATGTTGGTTATCATTGTTATGGTGGTTATAGCTATGGTAAGACTCGTGAAACGATACACATAGGGAATAACCAACAGTGGTACAGACAAATCTGACCAAGTTGGGGTGGTTACAACACTCCAAACCCATCACACTGCCCACAATTATTATGCAGCACCCTAAAACATCCATAAAAATCTATAAACAAACCCCATGGTGTTCCTATAAAATCCATGAAAATCTCTGAAAATCCCACGGTTTCCCTACCAAATCCATTAAAATCTATGAGCATCTTATCATTTCCTTAACAAATCAGGTAAAATCCATAGAAAATCTCATCATTTCTGTATGACATCCATGAAAAAACCATAGAAAATCCCAACATTTTCTCATGAAACCTGAGCTCAACTCACCCTCCGCGGCACTTTTCGCTGCGCCCCGGATCTCCCAGCGCCTTGCGCACGCCGTTGAGCAGCGCGCTGACGCGAGGCCGTTCGCGGGTCAAGAGCCCCGAGTCGGCCAGGCCGGGGATGGACCTGGGAACGGATGGTCACCAAGTGGTTAGTGGTGGTTAATGGATGGATCATATCTATTATTTCTATGGATTTCAACCACTACTAATGAAGCTCTTGGCTGATCATAGGGTTAGTGGTTAAGCTACTGGTGGTTGATGAATGGATCATGGGAATCAGGTGGTTAGTGATTAGTGATAGTTACTGGTAGTTACCGATGGTTATTTGATGGTTGAGCCATTGATTATCATAGAATGATTAATGACTAATGATAGCTAAATTGATAGCCACTCAATGGGTGGGCGCTGAGAACCAGGTTGTTGCTGGTGGTTACTGAAATGATTACTGGTGGCTACTGACATGATGATGGCTGGTGGTTAATGAATGGATCATCGGAATCAGGTGGTTAGTGGTGGTTACTAGCAGTTGCTGATGGTTATTTGATGGGTGGGCACTGATAACCATGTTGTTGCTAGGTTGTTGCTAGGTTGTTGCTGGTGGCTTTTGAAATGGTTATTGGTGGCTACTGAAATGATGATGGTGATGATGGTGATGATGATGATGATGATGATGATGATGATGATGATGATGAACTGATGAACTGAAGGTTGATTGGCTAATGATTGCTGGATGGTCACTTGATGATCGATGATGACTGGCCAATTGATTTCATCATAAGTACTTGACTGATGGTTGATTATCTTATCATTTCTATGGATTTCAGCCACCAATGATGAAGCCCTTGGCTATTGACCAGTAGGTGACTACTCGCCTTTTCAACCACTGGATTGATGGGCCCTGGTTGGCCATCACCAGGTGGCTACTGGTAAATACTGGTGGCTACTGGATGGTCACTTGACGGTTGATGAATGGATCAAAGGAATCGTAGATGCTTACACAGTGATGATTTAGACAATAACAATCAAAGGTACTTAATGATGGTTACTTGACAAATCCATAGGTAGTTTTTATTAAATGAATAGATAGATGAATGATCATAAGTACTTATTGGTTAATAAATGGATGATGGTTAATTGTGATGATTCAGTGATGACAATCATAGGCAAAAAAAATCAAACCTTGGTTAACAAATGATTGACTCATGATTGATGGTTGATGATGATGGCTGCAAAAAGTTGAATGCCAATACTTGATGGTAAATGACCAATGGCGGATGATGATGTTTGTTAGTGACCATTGTTGAAATCATTGGTGGTCAATGGTTGCTGTGTTTTCATCATTTATGGTTGATGATTTTGGGTGTTCATGATTTTCTGTAGCTGACTTGTTGATGCGTACTTGATCGTTAATGGGCAATGGATTTATCAGATCATTGCTTTGATCATCTTAGAACACCGAGGTTCGATTCTCGAGATATTGGTCGATAAAGCATTCGCATCCAAGAAAATGTAATTGTGGGATAGTGCAGGTCAAGTCAAATCTGTTGAGACGTAACTCTCAATGCTTTATGTGGTGCACAGGGCACAGGGCCAGCAACCATCAAGCATTATCAAACACCATGATGATCAAACCTTTACAATCAAGCAAGCGGCAGCAGGCGGTCTCTCATGATCACGAGCGGTTGTTCAAAGTCAAAGCTATGTGCAACAGCTTCCAGTGGATGAAGACCATTGTTTGACACGATCAAGCACTGCTATCAATCTTGACCAGAATAAAGGATGTTTGTCCACCAAGTGGTGATCCCGATGACTCGTGTCCATTGACACCAGAAGCCCGGCGTGGATGCTTGCTTAGACACCGGAAACCATCAATTCGCCTATTTTCAGCATGCACCCTTTAATCAAAATTTATATTCAAACAACACGTAGCCACCTTGCACCATCAATTTGCGCATTTCAACCAATACTAAGACCATGACCATCACTGTAACCATCAATCACCATCATCACTGTCTATAACCACTATATAATCACTATAAGCACTATAAGCACTACCAGTATGACCACTGTAATCACATATAAACACGATAATCACTATAACCACTACCAGTATAATCACTACAATCACTTATATCACTACATACCACACCACCATATTTTCAGCCACCATCCACAGCCACCATCCATGGCCACCATCCATGGCCACCCATGGTGGCCCGCGTGGCAACCACTGGCCGCTGCGACCGTCCAAGGCACGCTGCGACCACCTGCACCGAGAGCTTGAAAGTCTCAGCCTCGTTGATGCGACGGCCTGGGCAGCGAGCGGTCAGGGGTCCATCGGTGTGGAGTTGTAATTCCATGGGTGGAATAGGAATGAATAGGAATGTTGTAATGGTTGATAACATATAGTTGTAATGGTTGATACCATGGTTGCAATGGTGATAACATATAGTTGTAATAGTTGTAACCATATATAGTAATGTTGTAATGGAGTTTGGTACTAGTTGGGTGTACTATATTGTAATATTGGAATGCAATGGAGTATAGTAACCGTCTATATTCAACATATATGCCAATAGTTGGATAATATGGTTGTACCATATATTGTTGGGTGTCACATCTATAGTGAAAAAAATGTTGGAATAGTGATTGTAATATTACAATATGCATTACTGTCGTAATCTTATTGTAATATTGCTTGCAACAATATTGTTTGTAATAATATCTATGCTTGTAATATTGTTGGGTGTCCTCGCCTACAATGGAAAAAATGTTGTACTATCATCTGTAATGATGTGTACTACGTATAATGAAAAATGTGGTTGTGATATGGCAGTGGGTCAAAACCCCGTACCCCTGGTTCCCCTATCATTAACCATTAGTTTCCCAATAGTTTTGTTGGTTATTATCCCCCATTATTGGTTGGTTAACTGCTTGACCCATAGCCATATTATTTTCAATGGCTAATCTTGATGATTACAGGCTGAATCTAGGGCGGAACCAGCTGCACGATCCGTAGCGATACTGCAAGCATATATCTGGTTGGTGGTTAGCTACGCCAGCCAAAATAAGAAGTTATCAACAAAATCTTCCAACTATAATGGAAAACTAAAAATGCTTAAAACCACTAACTAGACAACCACCGGGTTTGATTTGGTGAATGCTCAGAACCAATAACAGGGGATACAACCAGCAATGACGAGTAATGACAAGGAATAGTAACCTTAAATGTTTGATTCATTGTCTTGAATTTGCTAACCGTGACCATGATAGGGAATATGCATACTTCATCTAGATTTCAACAATGTTGAAGTGTGCGGTGCAGAAATTACGCATATTTGAATAGTGCTGAATATGAATTTAGTTTTCTAAGATAGAAACTTCCTAGAAAGTTAGTTTTAATCAAATACACATACTAGAAATTTTGCTTAATGGCGGGAATCCGAAGCAACCATGTTGGTAAGGGTTTTGTAGTTGCTTGGGTTCACTGCAAAAATTGTTTACCATAATTTTAGCTATATATTATGTTTGATTACGAATGAGGCCCAAACAAATAGCATAATGATTTTAGGCAATTTAGGTTGCCATGATTTGGGTAATTGAGGCACACTTACTCACTTGGACAAAGTTGCCACAGTATGATATGCTGTAACAATATTCAAATGTACTTGTAACTATCCTGCAACACACCACATGTTCAAGGTTTAAACCATTTACCTACTGGAGATGGTCCACTATTCTATTTACTTCAGGATGGCTGTGTCATTATCAGGGTTTACTAGTGGAGGTTCAACAACCCATTTCCAGTGTTTTTCCTAACAAACTAAGTACAGGTAACCATTCATGTAACCATTCCGTATCCATTGAAGCCTCCCTGAAACATCTGCTTTGCAGTCATCAAGGGTCATCAACCATCATTCACCACCACAACACATCCATAAACACAGCCACCACCAACCAGCATTTGCCACCATCAACTCCATCATTAACAACCGTCAACAATCATGAGCCACTATTACCAACCAGCATCATGAATCAAGCACTGCAAGCCTCATTAACCTCTGAATTAACCACTATTAACCACTGCAACCCTAATTAACCATCCTTCAGCCTCTATCAACCCTTCGTAACACTACAACCCATATTAACCCTTAGTAACCAATATTCAGCATTAGACCACCACTAAATTAACCACCAAATTAATCACGATTAACCATTATTTACCACTATTAATCACTAAATTAACCACTATTAACCACTATTAGCCCCTACTAACCCCTATGCACCAGAATTAGTCACTGGGGGACGGTTGGTGGTGGGTTACCAACCCTATGACTTTACCCACCACGAGCCATCCCCCAGCTCCGCTTCGCGCGTCGCCCTCGTCCTCGGTCCCCCGGCTGAGCTGCGGAAGTTGAAGGTCGCTGAGCTTGTTCTGCACCTGAGCTGCAGCGAGTTGGTGGCCACCGTTCTGGGTGTTTGATAAGGATGATTGGGCTATGGGTCAAGCAGTTAACCAACCAATTTCATGGGAGATTTCCACCAACAACAATAGGATGTTTGATAAGGATGATTGGCAAAAGTGGTTATAACAATCAAGGATTATAAGATCATTGATCAAGGATTGTTATAAGGTTGAACCTTATTTGCAAAAGGATCATTGATTCGTCATAATGAGCGGGTCAATGAACCTGCATCTACAAACCATTGCTGAAAGAACCGAGTGTTTTGGTGATAAAGCATGACCATTGCCAGGCATATCTTTTTCCCAGAATTGTGTTTCCCGATAGCTGGTTTGTTTTCCTATCAGCACTGGCCGTGAATAGCTGGATGATAAGAAGATATCAACATGGCTATGGACAAAACCATATAGCTGTTTAAACATTATTGTTGGTTACTATCCCCTATTCTTAACCACTACTAGCCAATATAAAACCACCATCGAAAATCCTATGGACTTTCCCCATGTATCCACCCATGCGTAGTCGATTGATTTTTGGCCCATAGTCAACCATCGAATATCCCACGCAATTTACCTATGAAACGACCTACTACTAGTTGTTTAACCATTAGGTGCTTATAATCCCTGATTCTTAACCATCATCAGTTAACAAGTATGAGCCATCATGAAACCACTGCTGGCTATATAACCCCTATGATCAATGAAATGATGTATATGGATCCTTTGACCCAGCCACGTGTTTTCTTCCTGAGTTTCCATGCCCAAAGGCCCCCGGAGAACGCTGCGATCGCTTGGATCATGGCCTCACAACAAGGAAGCTGATGGATGGGAATGGTGGATGGTAGTGCTCCATGATGCTTAACAATGGTTGGTAAGTGTTGACTCTCATGTCAACAATGGTTGATAATGGTCTGTATAGTCACAATGGCTCATAATGGTTCACAATGGTTAGTTGGTTAGTTCATGAGGTTGACAATGGCAATGCTCCAGGTTATGGGCTCTGTAATGGTTGTGTTGTGGTGTTAGGAATGGTTAACAGTGGGCTTCATGGGGCTAGCAATGCTGAATTTTCATGTCAACAAGGATTCAAAATCGTTCATCGTGGTTATCAACAATGGTTCATAATTAGTGGTCAATGATGGCTAGTTCATGCGGTGGACAAGAAGACGATAAGGGTTTACTATTATGTCAACATCAATCAGGCAATGGTTCCTGGAGGTTCATGTATGATGAATTGATCACGGCTAAGATTGATTAATTGATGGTTGGTGCTGGTTCTCAATGGTTGATGGCATTTGCTGATGGCATCAACCATCAGCGAATTCATGGTTAGCAAGTTGCTTTGTGATGGGTGAGAAAAGGGCTTTTGATGGTTGACTGCTGGTTGGTGTTGGCTCATTGATGGTTGGTGATGGTCGATGATGGTTTCTGGAAGTTAATGCTAGTCGATACTGGCTGATCATGGTCCATAAGTGATTACCGCCTAGTCAACGATGATTGATAGTCCTTACCTTCTACTGATGGTTGATCATGGCTAATGAGGTCAATCATGCTAAAGGATGCTTAGTTGGTTCATGATGATTAGTGATGGTTGATAGATGGTTCTTTGGATAGTGATCGATAAATCATGTTTCATAAGGGCTAAACAAGCTGTACAGAGGGTTGATTGATGGTTAATGTAAACCTGCCAGAATAATAATCTGGTTGGTGGTTTCAAGCCCCATGAAAAAATATTAGTCAACCAGCCCTTTGTTAATCATTACTAGGGCAAATAAAAAGTGCTTGAAACCACCAACCAGTAATGTTTATGCGCTGGTCAATACCATTTGATATCATGGTCGGTCACGGGAAATGATTTGGTGAGAACACTCCTGGTCGCTTCTGGGCTCTCCCTTTTAAGGGGTACATGGGTACGCCATGGTACGCCCCGGTACCCCTTGAAAGAGGTATACCCTTGGCTCCGAATCGCTCCCTCCCAACAATAAAGTAAAGATATCTTGCTAATCCTGCTTGGGTGACATTAGCAGCTAACAAATGGTCAGCTAACCTGCTGCTTAATGATAGTGGTTTAGCATGATTGCTTTTTGCGAGATCTGCTCGCTGCGGCCGGAAAAACAAGAAATGAGGTTGACAGTGGCAAATGATCCGTAATCATCCGCAATCATGGTATGTCAAGAATGGCAATTTATTGATCAGTGATTGTCAATGATGGTGAAGTGTGGTTCAGCATAGTTGACATTGGTTGATTCATGATGGCCAAGAGTGATTCATAGGACGGTACTGGTACAAGCTGGGACAATCTTGGAAATGAAGTGCTCTGCGTTTGTTTCATGAAGGAAAGGGGGCGGGTTTCTCAGATCGGCAGAGTCCGGGATGTGTCCTTTTGAAAGAAGGCTGAGACATCGGAAATCAGTTTTAGACTCTTGCCGTTGGCGGTTCTTGGTGAGTTGTCCTTATGCCTTATGATTCATGATTAACATTGATTAACCATCATTCAGCATCAACAATCATAGCCTTCAATGTGCTTCCCTCCAGCAATGAATCTACAGCTTGTCACTAGTTTTCCAACCTCATTCACCACCGTTCCCATTATCCGTCATTGAGCATGATTGGGTTTGTACACATGGCTATGGGTCAAACCCTTTGTTGCCCTGGTGAACATCCCGTAAATGAACAAACTAGTCTTTGTATGTCTTTGTTGGGATGTTCACCTACCCATCTGTTGGTTTGTTCAGATTGATCCCGAGCCACATCAACTTACTAAGAATCACTAGCCAACAGTCCTCTGCTTAAGCTCTCTCAGTATGATGGTGCTCAAGCTGGAGAAAAAAATAAAACACCACTTCACAGGCACCACTTGCCTCTGGCCGTGACCCGTGGTCGCACCAAAAACGCGTTGGCGATGGAAGATAGTTCTTTGGAGAGTCTGCAATTTGTTGTGGTACATGCAAGGTAAATGTTGATGAAGTGCTGGCATAGCCATACTAGCCAATATTTTACCATGATTTCATCATGATCATTAGCCATCAATGATGGGTGCTCACATCTGCCTCCGTGCAACAGGGGATGATCTGTATCTAAGTTGTTGAGGATACTCAACTCGCTGTTTCCTGATGTCTAATTCAAACAGATTTGTCAAATTCAGAGGATAAAATAGGCCAATCGTTGTTGATTCGTTTCACGTGCATGACTGGGTCGCCGAATGCTTGACATGGCAGGTCGGCCAGGGCAGTGAAAAATGGCCCGTGCGATTCTGCGAAGCATCGGCTCCATGGTCAACACCGGCTCTTGTCAGTAAAACTACCTGTTGAATACTTGGGATTACCAAACGTTACCCAAGTCAGCATATGGTGGTTTCTCAAAATGGGGGTACCCTCAAATGATCTAGTTGTTAACCACTTATAGTGTCGTATAGTAGTAAACCACCAACTTTTGCTGTTTCGTATTTTGAGAAACCACCATATGACTACAGGGTAATCATCAGGTATGGCAGATCGAAGTCCATGCGTATTGACCAACTTATGACCAGCGGGACCTTATAGCTGGCCAGGCACCGGATCTCCCAGGTTGAATTTGCTATCGCCATTCTGCCAGAA
This sequence comes from Symbiodinium kawagutii, assembly GCA_009767595.1. Classification (NCBI taxonomy): domain Eukaryota; class Dinophyceae; order Suessiales; family Symbiodiniaceae; genus Symbiodinium; species Symbiodinium kawagutii. Next base: position 241,018 of record VSDK01018932.1, read on the forward strand.
ACTTTCCAGGAGATGGCTATCATCCCGGACCCGCTCCCCGAACCACCCTGCCAAAGGATACCCATGGACACCCTGGTGGCTGGTGATGACTACGATATCAAGCAACAAGAAAGATTAGTTGGATCTAATAGGTCAACCAAAATTTATTTGCCAACTTCTGGGGGGTCTCTGCTGGTTGTACTTGAAGGCTAGCCCGTTGCTGGGATTGTTGTTTTTCTCGACCTGAAAAAGTTGATGATGGTTCCATGTGGATTGGCAGTAACGAAAGTCATGCATTACGGCAACCAAATAAATCGTCAATCCACCATTATCACCCTGTATCAATCATTATTGACAATGATTAACCGTGGTTATATCCGCCGACCCCTGCTCATGCCAACCATGGCAGGGGCGGCGCCTGGGATCGCCGTAGGCGTGGACGAGGACCTGCCCTTGGCTTTGCCGTGGCATCTACAGCGCCCAGACCATGGCCGTTCCCAAGGGCCTCAAACAGCAGGCTAAGGCTACGGCAACAGCCCTGGGCAGGCACAGGAACAAGCCATTGCCATACCAAGGCCGAGAACCCATACTAAGCCGATATCAATTCTTTTTAGGGGGTTCAGCCCTTGCGTTTGCCCGCCCAGACGTTTCAATAGCCGTTCCCACG
>VSDK01018932.1:242355-264119 GCA_009767595.1 Symbiodinium kawagutii
CAGGCTAAGGCTACGGCAACAGGCTAAGGAACGCACAGCCGCGAGCCAATGCATACCCAAGGCCGACAGCAATCTTTTTAGGGATTCAGCCCTTGCGTTTGCCCGCCCGGAAACGCTTCTTTAGCCGTTCCCAAGGCACGCAAACAACAGGCTAAGGCTACGGCAACAGGCTAAGGAACGCACAGCCGCGAGCCAATGCCATACCAAGGCCGACAGCAATCTTTTTAGGAGAGTTCAGCCCTTGCGTTTGCCCGCCCGGAAAGGCTTCTTTAGCCGTTCCCAAGGCACGCAAACAACAGGCTAAGGCTACGGCAACAGGCTAAGGAACGCACAGCCGCGAGCCAATGCCATACCAAGGCCGACAGCAATCTTTTTAGGAGAGTTCAGCCCTTGCGTTTGCCCGCCCGGAAAGGCTTCTTTAGCCGTTCCCAAGGCACGCAAACAACAGGCTAAGGCTACGGCAACAGGCTAAGGAACGCACAGCCGCGAGCCAATGCCATACCAAGGCCGACAGCAATCTTTTTAGGAGAGTTCAGCCCTTGCGTTTGCCCGCCCGGAAAGGCTTCTTTAGCCGTTCCCAAGGCACGCAAACAACAGGCTAAGGCTACGGCAACAGGCTAAGGAACGCACAGCCGCGAGCCAATGCCATACCAAGGCCGACAGCAATCTTTTTAGGGGGGTTCAGCCCTTTCGTTTGCCCGCCCGGAAAGGCTTCTAAGTTATATTAGTGGCATCTGAGGTTGTATTGGTGGCATCTGGGTGTTGGCAAAGCTCCACTACCAAACATCAAGCAACCAAAAAATCATTGCATGAAGGACAAGACAAGGGCAAACCAGCTAGGTTTATCATATTGCAGCAAAGGAGCTAGCAAAGTTTATTGCGTGGCCATTGTTGAGATTGGGCAACGAACATGGCAGCAAACAAGCTAGCAAAATTTATTGTTTGGTCGATGTTTGCAAAAGCTTGGGCGACAAACATACAAGCTAGCAAAATTTATTGTTTGGTCGTTGTTTGCAAAAGCTTGGGCGACAAAGCAAACAAGCTAGCAAAATTTATTGTTGGGGCGATGTTTGCAAAAGCTTGGGCAATGCAGCAAACAAGCTAGCGCAATTTATTGCATGGCCATTGTTTGCAAAAACTTGGGCGATGAACATGACAGCGAACTTAGAAAAATGCTTTGGTCCGGTGTACTGATAACTACATATGTTAGGCTTATATGTATATATAAATGTATGCCCACCACATCCCTGCCCTAAAGTGTTGTCATATGCCTTGACCAGCCGCTCAGCAGGTTATACCCTTGGACCAGGCATACCTACGATCTCTACAAGGACCATCCCAAGGCCAACAAGTGGTTGGCTCCTCAAGCCCGTAGCATGATGTGACGCACCAAGAAAAAATGCCGCAGAAACCGTGTATTATGAGAACAAAGATATTTATTTTTTCTTGATGCAGCTGCATGCCATCAGTTCAGGTCATCACCACTTCGATTTGAATCCAAAGAATTTCCACGCATCACGAAGGCTTAGAGACTGAAAGTGCACAATGCCATCACAGTAGGTATGTAGAGTTTAGTATCAATGGTATTCAAGAACGGTAGGAAATGTCAACGCCAATTGGCGCTCAATGGCACCTTTACCCAGAGCCACAACCCAGATCAGAAACAAGACCAGCCATCAGCCAACCACCTCTTTCTCAGGTGCTCTACGACATTCAGTTGCAGCAGCTCAGGACTGTACTGAACTTTGGGCAAAAATGGTCTTGCGCTGGTTGAAGGGTTAGAAATGAGACTGTTAGCCAATGATGGGTATCGGTGTTCTTAAAATCATTCCATTATATACTGTATTATTTTCACTTATCATTTCTCATCTTTCTACGCAGGACCGATGCACCCTCGTCAGCGCTGTGCCACACATGTTGCAGAGGCGCAACATTGGTGGTGGCCACTTGCAACCAAACAAATTCACTATCTATGTTAACATCGATGACTGTGATGGTGTGTCCTCTTGGAGCTGCGAAGTCTAACCTTTGATCGATTGGTTGATGATGTATCGCAATGAGATAGCAGTTCACAATCCCAATGTTTTTGCTAGTGCATAATTCAGGATAATGTCAAACCATTCACGATCCCGACTGACAAGTCATTCCAAGCACGGGCTCTTCTGCAGGCTGCCTGCGCGCAGCAATCGTGGGGAGCCCCATGATGGGGTCAACCAGGGCCCATGGGTGGAAACAAGCAGCAGTGAGAATTGACCAAACAAACGGAATAACAACGATTAGCTCAAGTGTTGAAAGAAAAAACAACGAATCAGCTCAAAGATCTCAAAGTGAATTCACACAGGCTTTGAACATGTCAAGCTTGGATTGCGTGCAGCTCATCAACCACGCGTTTCATATCCATAAATAACTACTGTATCCATCGATCTTGCTTGCATTGATGCGAACCACCATTTCGACTGCAGGCATTTGTAATGCGAAGCTGAACCCAATTCTGGACCATGTTCCCAATTATCCAGTGAGTGCAGCTATATTTTCTCTACACCATCCATGGTTCACCAATCCATGGTGATATAAAAGCTTTGCAACCCTTTTCATTTACAAGCTGGTGCCATGCCGGTTCTATCAGCTCCAGCTCTGGAGAAGCTTCTCAACCAAAAGGTGCGGAAGCGGCCAGCTGCAGCGCTTAAGCGGCCAGCTGCAGCGCTTGACAAGCGCGGCAAGAAGCGGCCAGCTGAAGTGCTGGTGTCTGATAGCGAGCCTGATGATGAAGATCAGCGCTCCAATGCCAAGCTGTCCAAACCTCAGACGTTCCCATGAATGTGTCAAAGTCTAAAGCCCAAGGTATAGGTCAAGGTCCCCAGGCATAGCCCAATCATCCTTTTGGTTGTTTGATTTAAGGCCTCAATATCCTTTGCCAAAAAGCGTGGAAGAGATGTCGTCAAGACCTCAAATTTTTTTGGAGCACAAGTCCACTGATTTGATAGTTTGGGATGTTTTTACTCATCATCCATGGACATCCCCAACCATTGTATCACCCAACCATTGTACATTCAATCTGATTGAAGGTGTTGTTTAGTTATCTCATCTTAGGCGCTGGGCCTTCCTGCTGCTCGAGCGTTGCGCACTTTATTTCGGGAAGGGCTTCGTAGTTCACAAGCTTCGTATTCTGGCGGCGCAAATTCTTGACCTAGATTCAACTGAAGATATATGTTTCCATTTCAGCCTATACTAAGCCGCTAAGCATTGCTCTAAGGTACCACAACTTGGAGATGCTACGACTTGTTTGGTGGAGCCCTGTGTCAACGTCGTAGTTGGGAGATGATTGAAGCAGCAGCTTCACACCTGTGGGGGGTGAAGTGCCGCCTCACCCATTCCTTCACAGCTGCTCTTCTCAAAAAAGTACTGGGTTAAGAATCGTATGATGAAAGTGGGATATATAATTGTACAATTGCAATGTGTTTAGGACTATCCCATTTTCAGATCAGTCGGCTGGATTCCTGAGGTTGAGAAATCCCGTGGTTGCATCCAGTTGACCAAGACCTGCTACCCTGCAAGCTGCATTTTCAATGATATCCTCAAGTTGGTGCGCGACCCTCCCAAGACAAAGCAATGGTCACCAGCTAAGCTGAAGCTGAAGAAGCACTATGAATGTGTGAGCCACAAGAAACCGTGTCTTAGCTGGGCTTTGGAAGTAATGATTTCTCACTGCCTTGGTCAATCCATGTTTAATCTGCCCCCCGCTAGTTGGCCCTCTCAATCCTTGATGCCGCTCTCAGGTGCCCACTGAACTTGGGTGATGACAGTTGCGGCCTGGTCGGAGCGCCGTGCATTCTGTTTTCCACGTGCCCCTGCAAGTGTATGTTAGATTCTTTCCAGTGATTATAGGTTTATAATTGTTTCAAAAGTCCCTAATCTTGTTCTGACAGTTTTCCAGGTATGGCCTGCGGGAAGGCTTCAAGAACCTTCAATTGAAGAAGGTCCATGATGTTGCCACCAAATTTATGGCAGACACTCCAGTGAATGTGCACGAAAACGTCCCTGCCTATGAGGAGGCGGGGGATGGGGGAAGAACATGATGCTACGCTAGATTTGTTTGATCTTGACAGGCATACCTGACGAAGAGCTTGCCCAAGCACAAGATCCAGAAAGTGGAGTGTGGGGCCCAGCCAGTGTCTTTAAGTCCAAAGGCCTTGATGATGATAGTTTCGCCAATGCTTTGTATCTTGAGAAGATTTGAGAAGCAGGTGTACGTGGTAGTAGGTAGTCATACAATATTCCTCAATAGTGCCAAATTTTGATTTTAAGAATCAACATGCTTTCAAATTCCTTGGCTCAGGCTATGCCCGCGCCAGTTTGGGCACCCCAACCATCGGGAACGCAGTTGGCGAGTGGTGTACAATTCCCAGAAAAAGCAATGGGCATGTCAGCACAGCTTGCAGCAACTAGCTACCATCCTGCTTGCTCCAAGAAATTGTCCATTGAAGCTTGATTATTCTGCATACTTTGTGGCGACTGATGCTCAATGTGGAGATCGATTGACTTGTGAAGTCGATTTGTCAAGGCAAACAATCAGTACTCGAAAACCAATAATCTTTCTATTGCTATCAAGATGTTTTAAATCCCAAAGAAGCTAGTATCAATTATCCCAAAAAGTGGTTAATAGATTAGCTCCATTTTGTAGGTAAGGATGTGGTTTCGCCCTGCCAGGTCCCAGCAAAACCATCTTGCGAAGTACCGAGCCTCGCAACACACCGTGGACAAGAGGTTGTTCGACCTCAGCGCAAATGTGGGGAAGCGACGACGGACCGAATTGAAAGACGGATCTATGCTTTGTCTTACCACCTCGAGCCAGCTCTGGCAACATGACTTCAATCTTGAAATGATCTTCTTCAATCCCACACACTTCAAGTTAGCATATGTTGGCCAACAACAAGTTTGCATGACTCCATCCGGTCATCGATCCTGCTTAGGTCTGAAGACAAGGAAAGGCTGCTTGTGGGATGGGAACAAATGCAGGTGCTGGGATATCCAACATGGAGGCCAGCAGCACGCTCTGCAGCTGTCGATTCTCGGTTTCATTGAACGACTAACACACTCTTCCTCAGGTTCTCTTAGTTGGGACAAACCGATTGTTCAGCTTTGAGTTGAATTGAATTTGAAATCACAATCCTGAAGACCAACAAACAATTATCAAACAATATCCAGCCCAGGACGTGGTTCCCTTGGACTTTCTCTCAGAGTCCTGCTTGCGGACCATCAGCGGAAACGGCATGAACTTAGCCTGTGCCGGCTTTACTTTACTTATGGCAGTGCTGTTTGTGGAGGAGGTCAACGAGGGTGTGTAGATCTTCACACATCGAACCTTCACTAATCAGCTGAATATAATTTGATGAACGCGATTTAGCAAATTCGGATGCAACTCTATCCTTGCTTGGATTGGGTCGGATTGGGTCAAAAAAGAACAGAACAAATGTTGATTGCCTCTACCTGAACTGGGCGGTGGGTGAAATCTTGGCATACCAACCAGTTGGGATGGCTATAGTGAAATCATCGCAGCTTTACCCCTTGGGAATCATACAGCAGCGACGATTTTGGGCAATGTTACCACCCCATCATCTTGAAAGCTATTTTGGGAAATGTCACCGCCCCATCATCTTGACAGCTATTGGGTATGCTATATATACATGAAATCAACAAAAGAATGTTATCATAGCGTTGGGCAGGGTCAGTATTCGTCATCATCAACAGCCAACCGGGTGTTCTTCCTTCATCACAGCTGATGCAGTTGGAATCTGATGATGTGATTTTACTATTGTTTCTGGGATGGTCTTTGTTTCAGGGTCATGCCAACACCATTGGGGGAACCCTGAAGCACTTACAGTAACGAGCAGTCATGGACTAAATGCCATCGTTGATCCAGTGTTGCTCAAGATGCCACCTTTTGGTGATGAGCCTGGAGAAGAATCAGCTAGGCCCTTGAACTTCCTATCCTTTCGCCATGCCAGTGCCCCGCGGCAGTCCAAGCCTGCCGTGCAACTGTTTGGCCCTGAAGGGGCTGAGCCAGCTCGTGGTGCGGTGGTGAGGTCAAGGCCCAAGCGGCCTTTTGAAGATGAAGGGGATGAGATGGATGATGCTGGTCCCTCCAAAACATGTTCCGAATCAAGAAACAAAACGGCTCCTTGTTCTATCTTTGGAGATGAAGGATCCGAAGATGAATCATCCAACCGGTTGACAACAAAACAGGAAGCTGGTGTACCATTTGGAGATGAAGCCAATGAGAGTGATGATCAGAGCTTTTCAAGTAATGACGAAGCAGCTTTCCACCGCAAGAAAGATACTGTATTCTCCTTTGGCTGGTGCTCAGTGTCAACTTTCCAGAAGGCTACTTTCTGGAGAGAAAACATAGATGATGACAAAGCAAAGAAACCGAAACGTCAATATGATAACAGTAAGAGATCTGGGAAGGCAATGTACAAAAGACAGAAAACGCATGGCTTCTACAAGAGAAATGGTGTTGATCCTGCGAGACTTCGAAAGCTGTTTGACTCACCTTCCTGTTCCTGTGCCTTTGTTCGCAATTTATCAACGATGAGTTTGGACCAATGAGTTTTAATTAAACATCCATAGACATACCTTCACTTTCCATATGGCATGAACATTGCCCAGGTGCCAAGAAAAATTGCTTCAAACAGTTCAGTGGGTCCAAAGAGCTCACCACCTTCCTGGAACTCTTTTGGAAACTGAGCAAGCAAGATCAAGACTCCGTTGTGCCTTGATGAAATTGGTTGTAGAATGATTTTTATTGTGTTTAAGATCATTTCGGTACCGCGGTTTGCCCTATTTTTCACATATTGTTTGATTATCCTTGTCCCTACTGAGATGGAAGTCTCTACAACGGCTGGTACTGGCGGTTCAAACACCTGCAACTTGTTGGATAAGCCTGTTGGGTTCCGGTGCTTGGCATCCCTACTCGGTGTTGGCAGTGCAAGATTGGAGCGGAAGTCGGCAGCTGCTCCCGACCTGCGGTTTGGAAAGCATTCTCACAAGAGCAAGCCAGGGACATGGACCGTTGATGGGTTTTTGCAAGTCTTATACGATGCCATCGCAGAAACATTACCAGATGAGCTACTTGCTTGCACACCTAGAAAAACAACATACTGATGGATAGACTTTGTATCAAGTAAACATGCATATATAGGTTGATCCCTACCTGATCTATCATACCCTTTTTCAAATCAATTGTTTTCCATTGTCAAGCGCTATCATGGGTAATACTTTCTTGACAGCCTGCGCCCAGGTTTGTCAGGAGAGGGCGTGCTTCCCACAGAAAAAAGGATCTTGATGATGAGGTGCCAAGCGATTGGGAGGAAATAGCTTCGGATGTAGAGAACAAGGAAGAGTTGCGTGAGTGGTTGACTACCCAGAATTGCAAATCAACTTTGTTGCCTCACAAGCAGCTGGTTCGAAAGTATCTAGCGCCGGGCACCGTCATGGATCTTTATGAGCACTACAAGTCGACCCAACAAATGCTGGGCTGCCATTGTGTGTCGTGCTCCGGCAGTTCTCAGTAATAATTTTGGATATCTAATACAAGTCCAAATATGATCAAATATTGATGGAACCCCTTTCCCATTTGGTTTTTGTTTTTCACCATTCAATGATTTTGATATATTTTGCATAGCTCTATCTTTTTGGTTTTGTTCTCTGATTACCCCTCCTTTCTGTTGAGGTATGGAACCTTCCTTGATGTTTACAAGCGAAGGTGGCAAGACATATTACGATTCAGGGCGCGAAGCCTCTTTAGCAGCTGCGAGGTTTGCAGCGTGCTGAAGCAGCAATTGGGGGACAAGAGTTTGGGGGTTGAAGGCAAGCTCCAAGTTCTACAACAGTATAGATTTCACCTCCATTCCCAGTACAAGGATCGTTGCTGTCTTTGGCAGCTTCAAAGCCAATCTGCTGGACCAAATTGCGAGATCCTTACCGATGGGCTGGATCAGGCGAAGTTCGCCCTGCCACGGCATCCCGCAATGCGGGCCAATGCAGCAGTGTATTTGGGCTATATCCATAAAGAATGTTTTATCCAGTTTCACCCTGAGATCTTTCCTTCAGGGTTCCCCAATGATAACACTGCTTTCTTCTTCCTGCCAAGCTTTTCCCAACTGAGGGGCAAACATGAAAGACCTCGCGTCAAAGTCCATGGGGCCTGGGCATTTGGCCACTTTCTCAACATCTTCTTGATGGACGAAGTGGCCAAGCATGATTCTTCTTCGGTCATAGAGATGTTGGGTCTCACACTGGAGGATGTAACTTGCCAATGACTCCTGAAATGTTCTGATGAATAGTCAGTGGGCAATCTGGGCTCCAACAAAACAATAGGGTGGCAGCTGGGTATATCTAGTGCTGATCATGGGTTCAAGATTCTTTGAATATGTTCATTACGGGTATACTTTGAACATGCATGAATGAACTTATCCATCAATATGTTGAACTTCAGATCGTCGGCTTTACAACTCTACTGAGGGTATGTGCCACTAGCCGCAGGTAATGCAGCGCTGCGATGAGGAGGGGAAAGCAAGACCGACTGCATTGCTAGTCAATGCAGCTGGGCAACATCAAATGCTTTTTGCAATCTATTTGGATCCCCCACAATCTATGATGCGCATCTTACATCTTGTTTTAAGGAAGGCTATCCCATCCTGCCCAGGCAGATAACACAGTGCGTGAAAGCAAGAATCAATTTTGCTTATCATATCTTCATCTTCTAGTTGGACAAAACCGCCTCAAGCAAGCTGGATTGCTTTGCTTGCGCAAATCACACACTCATTGCAGGATTGGACTTTTGGCCATTGCTTAAACAAGTTTTCTTTGACTTTGAATTGCAATTTTGATGAGCCCCCTGTTTATACCTTTCTATTGAGAATGGTTCCCAGCCATTGATTCACAGAAGTCTTGAAGCCAACTAAGATCAACTTTGGGGAATCATCAGCAGAAGAGTGGCGCATGAAACTGCATTGCAAAACACGGATGATGTGGCTACTGTCATTGCTCATGAACTGGCAAAACCAAGCATCCGCGATTGGATTGGCCCAGCAACGCGGGTCCAGGTAAGAAAACTAGATTGCACCCATGATTGGCGAAACCATCTACCAACTTTGGGAGTCAAACTGGAGGGTGGACTGTTGAAAGATGAATCTGGAAATCACGTTTTCCTCAGCATGCAACGCCGAGGTTCGATGTCCAACAAGATTTTTGACATTTTAGATGGTTGCTTTAAGATTTTTTTGTTAGCGAAATCAAACGGTTGCCTATGATTCAGTTCATAGCCCATCACCCACAGACCCAGGGAGCCTCTGACACGGTCACCCCTGCAGATGTTCCTGAAGCCTTGGCGCGGCAAATCAATCATGGCTCTTCGAGGGAACCGAGTTCGGATGGGGATGTCATTCTCTTTCTGAAGAAGTTCATTTCGGATGATGAACTTTCCCAACAACCACTGTTGGTAATGAAGGAATCCCGAGCTTCTGGATTTACATTGGTGCCAAGGTCCAAGCCTTTTGGATGCCATTTAAACAACATGTTTGGGTAAAATGTTTTGATGGAGTAGATATTTTCTTGAATATATAAGTACCTACTATGAAATGAACATATAACAATATACACATGTATACAAATGCATTCTTGTGTGGGCTTTTTTATGATGATGGTCATTCCTCAGCTCTTCCTCGGCTAGCCCAGGCGTGACAACAACCACACTGCAGCTGCAGCGCGGGAGTGGGAGAAACTGGCACGGGCAATTGACTATGCGTATGGGCATCGTTACCAACGGGCGATCGACTATATCAATGATCTGGTCAACAACCGGAGTTGGCGCGACAGTCAGTTGGCCCATCTCCCATGGCACAGCCAGCCCCCAGGAATTCCACAACATGGTAGACCTTTTGTTATGCATCAGGCTGTGCTTAACGCATTGGCCCCGTCAGTGCCTTTGAGAGCAATCTTCAGCAGAGGATGACATACATGTCTTAGACAACGACTCAGCTGAAAACATGTGTTCTCGAGCTGGGGTATGCTGCAAACCCTCAATTTTCCCAGGTTTGCTCAAAACAAACATCGTGATGATGGATGTAATGATTACGGAGATGATAATGGCTTGAACATATGTATGTATTCAGTGAGACATATGTAGACATATATGTAGACATATATGTAGACATATATGTAGACATATATGTAGACATATATATAGACATATACGTAGACATATGTAGACTATGGCATGCTATGCAGTAGCAGGACATTGCCTAACAATCTGGTTCCGCCAGGCAGCTTGGGACAAAGACCCCGCATCAACCAGGCTAAGGTTGGAGTGATCTTTATTTGGAGGAAATCTTACCCCTGGAATCTTATGATACAAGTGGTTCAAAGCCAAATAAAGGACCATTCGTATTAAGTGGCTCAACACTCAATGAAAAACAGAACACCATTGGGATGAAGGGGTTCAAAACCAAATAGAATACTATTGACACTGAATGGTTCAAACCATGTTTTTACGTGGTCTGGGTCCTGGGCGGTCATGTGGTCGTGGGGCATTGGGCTGCTGTCCATGTGAAGCTGGTAGAACACCCTGGGGTTGATTACTTGTTCCAACCCAGGTAACAATCCCACAAAGAGCACCGATTTGGTTTACATATGAAAAGGAGCAACCACAACCCACAAGTATGGATGCGTCGAACACCTTCACTGATTCATCTTGAATTTTCGATGCACTTGGGGGGTTCTGCGCCAGTTTTTCGATGCACCTGACACCATGCCATGATGGGTTTCGATGCACTTGAATCCAAACCCCCAGCCCCCCAAAGTCGATGCACTTCTAGATTTTCCTAGAGCCAATCTTGATTTTCGATGCACTTTGGGGTGCCTGTAACCTGGGATCGATGGACATGGTACTATTCCCCCAGTAGTTTCGATGGACTGTGCGGCCCACGGTCGATTGAAAACATCATCCAAACTACAGCAAGTGCGTTGACTTTACTTCGGGATCCCAGCATCAGGGTCGATGTACTGTGGGCTTCACGGTGCATTGAAAACCTATGAATTTGGAGGTGAGGTTCAATTTTTATGTTGGGGTCTTGATATAAGAATTGAACATGGATGTCCCAAACCAGCTGTTTCGATGTACTGTGAGACCCACGGTGCATTGATCCTATGTTAGGAAGTTGGATTTCAGATCGATGCACTTGGTGAGCTCAACAGAGATGATTCCTATAGCCATTTTGTGGTTCAGGGGAAGATTGGCGCCACCCATTTGAACCATTTAATCCATGGCGGCAGCCGCTCTCCATTCAAAGCCAAAGCTGAAGAGCGATCCAGGGCCCCCACAGCTGATCCAGCCAAAGGAGAAGCACCTGCAGGCAAGCGAGTTTGCACTGCTTATGACAAGCAGATCCAGCAAATGGACGGAGATGTCACCTTGTTGAAGGACTGTATGATGGTTTCATGATTGATAAAAACAGATGTACATGTACTGGAAGGGAATTAACAAAATAGATACATAGATAAATACATACATAGGAAGATAGTGTTCACATATAAAAACATACAAACAAACAAGCAAATGAAACAAACACAATAACCATAACCACTGCAGGTACAACTGGAAAACACAACATGACAATACAAGAATTTGTTTGCTGTTATGTTTTTGCATACATATATGTTTTTAACATAAGCTGATGGTTTCATCACAAGACACAACATAATGTCATCCCAACCTTATAGATATTTAGGTTCCGCACAACATGGTATTAATCAAGATGATATATCCAGATAAAAACATGTGCAACTGCATCCCCTTAGGACATCTATGCGTACATCTGTAGCTTCAAGAATGAAGGCGACTGTGATGATGGTTCGCATCCTGCTTCTTTGGTGCAAGAACTCTTGGCTGAGGGTGATGTGGGCTTGCGCTGCAAGCACTTAGATGAGTGGTACCGTGACTATGCCCAGCTTCGAAAGATGCCGTATCTCTACAAAGCTGTTGGCCAGGTTCCTCAGAAAAAAAAACCAAACATGTTTTTGGGTTTGGTTTCAACTACCCCAAAAACTATTCCTTTTATTCTAACCCCTAATCCTTATCAATGTTGGGTTTGCAATATAATTCCCGTAATCTTCATTAGTGCCTGCCAAGGATTTGGACCCATCGATGCAGGACGACACTGTGAAACTGCCCATCATTTGCTTGAGGCTTTTGGCTGGTGACAAAAATACATATTGTTGTTTTGAATGTTCATCTTTGTAAAAGAAAACTTGGTATGCATCATAATTATCATAATGGGGGTTTCAACATCATCCCAATGCATCAGGTTTACCAAACCTGACGATGGCTTGCCGGCGATCACTGACTGGGTGCAAACAGCAGAATCTATGCTCTTTTCTGGGATTGAGCTGAATCGAGAGCCAGTTGACTGTTCTACTTCATGCGGAGGTATCTTGTTTGGAACAAACTTTTGTTCAAATTCTCAAGTGTTTGTTAAAAATGTTTTTGATAATGTTTGTTGAAAACAATATCAGGGATCAAACAACTTATTTTTGAAAACTGGAAAGTTTTCTCCCAAGGTTCTTCTTGGCCATCTACGCAGCAATGCTTGGATGTGGTGAAGGGATGGACGCGCATGAGCGTGGTGGCCACGTTTTTGCTTGCAGCCTCCGAGTTGGATTTGCAAGATCCTGCCACCCCTGAACTGCTCAAGCCTTTGCACAAAGTCTTGGACAAAGCCTGGATGATCCCATGTCACGTGCCTGGGTTTCTGATTTTAAACGTTTCAAGTTTTAAGTATCACCATTTGCCCCAATGGTGTTTTTGTCAAGGTATTAATCTTGTTTGTATTTCAATCTTTGTGGTAGCCAAGTTTTTAGTGATGCCAAGTCTTGATTTCATCCATCACTATCCCAGCCGAGATGTCCTTCGGCCTCGACCTTGCTGGCAGAAGCTATCGGAATCTGTCTCTTTCTTTTCGTGGAAGCGAGCGACAGGCCCCAAACCTGCTTCAGCTTGCACTACGATTCTCGAGGATTATGGAGCAGAAGGCCAACGATGGAGTGCATTTGGCAAGCGCTACAACAGAGGAGCGCTTGAGGGATGTGCTCAACGAGTTCCATGCCTCCCCAGGGATGACTGCAAAGCACCGATTGGATGACGAGAAATTCCGGAGCGTGCTGAATCTGATCAGCGGTACTTGCAGTGTTCCTTGGTTGGTGGATGTTCGGGGTTTGATTTTTTTTTGGGTTAGTCTGTTTTTTTTCCAAAAGCAAAAGGCACTAAATGTTCTTTGTTTTTACTTGCTGTCGATGGTTCAGAAACCCTACATATATTTGAGGTTGAATCACACCATTGTTCAGGATGCGAGAGCCATTCTACAGAAGCACATCGACCATGTGAAATGGGCCCAGTGTGCTTTTTCCACGGAGCAATTGAAAGGGCAGCGCTGGATGATCGGAAGCACTCCCAAGAATTGCCCACCCGATTTGAAGCGAGCTTTGACAGTGTCTGAGCAATCTCAGGCGATGCATTTTCGCTTGGTGATCCAGTGCTTCAATGACAATTGCAGAAGGGTGAGAGCGAGCTCCCGCGCACGACAGCGATGGACCCAAGCTGCCTTTGACTCCCATTGTGATATGTCTTGCATGTACAGCGCGATCTTGGATGAGGCTCGCGCTTTGAGTTCTTGGACTTCGGAAAAGGAGCAAGCCCTCATGAAGGCTTTCTTCCAGAAGTGGCTGAGCAGTTTTTAACAATTTTTGTTTTGGAAGTCATTTCTTGGGGGTTATATGTTCCAATGTTCATGTTTTTACCTTTGACCCTTTCAGGGATTACATGGCCGAGATGGAGGCGGCGATTGTTGCCAAGCTTTCCTCGTGGAAAATCCAACACCTTGGCATTTGGGTGGATCTGATTGAACCACCTTCGACTCCGGTCAAGGTGGCGACTGCATCTGAACTCATGGAGTTGGAGGATGAGGCCCAATCAGCCCGATTCCGTGAAGTCCGCACGAAGCTTGCTTCTGACGTGGCTCAAATGTGCGAGCACAACAGCGCCAAAGAGCAGTGTTTGAGGCGATCCCATGTGGTGAAAGTGATGCATGAAAAAAGTCAGGTGGAGGCTGGCAAAGAGCTACTTGTATCAATTTTGATTTTGTTTTTTGCTAAAAGGTTTGTTGTGTTTTGTTTTGTAGGGTGTTAATTCCCATTAATTGTTTAATATGATTTGTTGTGTCCATGTTTGCTTTTTTGCGCCCCGCCCCCGAACATATAACCCAACATCCACTTGCCCAGGCTCTGCGAAACCTACATGGAGCGCTGCGCCAGAATGTCACTTCTGTGTGACAAGAACTGGTCAGATCCGAAGATGGATAGCATGTTCCGGAGCGCTGCTGCTTTCCACAAGGACTTTTGGTTCAAAACGGGTTGCAGGTTGCTATCTTTTTCAAAAAACACTTATAAACTATATAGAAAAATAACATTGGAAGTATAGCGACCGCTTAAAAGCCAAAACTAGCTATAGATGGTTGACATATATACTGTGATAACAACTGTAACAATGCCCTGGCAGGTGGGTGCCCATGAGCTCGACATCATCCTCTACGTCGATTGCACCAAGTTGGGGGTATTGAGTCAGACCACCATCAACGCTTTGGGTGAGCTGGCAGAGCGTGTGCTGTTCCGAAATCCATCACGTTACTAGACTATTTTTAGCATCCCATATGTTCAACCATATCCCCATATATACTTACCAACTATGAGTTGTAATAAAATATGTATGTATGTATGTGTTTATAACCTTTGTTTCCCTGATTTGTTCCCTGATAGGTCCCATGTTTGAATGAGGGGGGTATATGATCTGAACCCTTGAGGCAGCGTTCTGGTCTTGATCCCGCCATTGCTTGTGGGAACTGATGCAGGGGGCTCCCTCCGCCGTGACATCAGGTGTGGCTTGGGAAAAACAACGTTCAGATTTATTGGGTTAATCAAAGCTCAACAATGTATACTTCACCCCAATAGGCTTTTGTTCATACCCTCCCATCGATTGACAGGAAGTTGGAGGACAAACTCTTTACCCACAAGATCGAGTTGCGCCCTTTCACTCTCAACCTTTCCTTGGAAGAGTTGCACCGGAACCGCGAAATGCCTGCTGGGTATCTGTGTTTCCTAGGAGTGGCTGACAGCACGCTTCCCCAACGTGGTGTCGCACATCGAGCAGTCCGAGGAAGCCCAGAAGCTGAGATGCAGATCAACCAGTGCCTTGTCCAATAATCATCCTTGATCAAATGCTGTTGAACCACTTCATAACCATGGTTGACCCTAAGCTCTTACTGGTTTGACCAATCCAAGATTCCTTTCTGCTGCTCACACCCCTGACAGGTTCTGCTCAAGCGCCTTGTGGCTGAGACAGGTGCTCCAAGAATTTCCTGGCGCCATTGCAGAGCGGGACTTCTGCGTTCCCGGAGATTCTCTGTTGAGTCACCAGGAGCGCAGGAATTTGACAGACCTCCAGGAGACTTCTCAATGGCTTGGTGGATTGGGAGTGCCACGAGCCATCCTGAAGTCTTTGATGAGTACTTTGGATTTCATTACTTGTAATTTTTTGTATTTAAAAGTTGGGTGCAATCCATCGCATGAACCAATCATCCAGGAATTTCATCCCAACACAAACTTGGTTTTGATTTTCTTTTTCTGGCATCATTCATACATGAATGGACCTAGGTGGTGTCAAGGGCTCATTCGGCCAAGTGGTCATCCACCCAACAGCCTATGATGGATGCCTGGAAATCGCTGCAATCCAGCAGGGCATGTGGGTGATGGCCAGCAGTAACACCGAGATGCACTACAAAGCTGGAAGGGAGCGCCTGAAGAACCACTTGCTTGAGGACCGGTGCCCCAACACTTTATCTCGCATAAAACCATGTGTTGATTCTGACCATCTTACATCATCTAGGGTATAACTCTAGTACACTAACTAAATGTTAATTCAAGGGAGGGTTGATTTGACCAAACAACCATTTATGCCCAATCAATCCCAATTGAAACCAATCAGTCCCACTTGAAACCCTCTTTGTGTTTGCCCTAAAGGCGTGGAAGAAAGGCCAGGCCCCCATGGACAAGCAAACACAGCGCTACAAGAAAGATGTGCCTGCTGACGACATGCCACGTGAGCCTGCGGTCCCCACCTTGAAGCTATGCCAACACAACAATGGAAAGCTCACGATCCCCACGGACGTCCGTCAACACTTTTTGACCTGCCCCTTGTTTGGTCCAGAGTGGCGTGAGATTCTCAAGAAGTTTGATGCCGATTGGGGGGTGGTTGCTGCTTCGCCCAGTCCTGCTGCATCCACAACCAGCCCTGCGACTCCAGCTGCTTCTCCAGGGCAGCCTGCCACCGTGAAGCAAGAGGTCAAGGTTGAGCTCAAGAAGGAGGGCTTTGACTGGAGCCAGAGTTTCCCCAATTCCCCGAACACGTTGGCCAAGCTGAAAGAGAAGTACCCCACTGACTTGACAGAAACTTGGTCTGCCATAATTAGTTTTGGTTTTGGGGATTTGGTGGACTACATCAATCAACACCTAGATAATATGGTTGGGGGCATATCTGCTTAGACATCACTGGTTCTGTAAACTATCTGGGGTTGAGCCCTGCGGGATTTTCTATGTGGAAGTCACCAAGGAAATGGTTGGCCCGACAAGCACCACATCATTCTATTTGGCTCCAGGGCCAGAGCTGTACATCATGGCAAAGGAAGCAACTCACATCAAGCACCTGGATGCTCCGATTGTGAGCCACGGTGCGGGATCGTGGTTGACTGGAGACAAAGCAACCAAATTCCTTGCCAACAACCCTGATCGTGGCATCCCCTGTGTTCTGACCAGTGATGAAATGCCTGCAGTCTTTCAGGACAGAAGTTAACCACCCCCACCAAGCTACTAAATGTTGATAATAATGATGATGGTGTTTTTCTTCTTGTTGTTGTTGTTGTTGTTGTTGTTGTTGTGGTTGTTGTTGTTGTTGTTGTTGTTGTTATTGTTGTTGTTGTTGTTGTGGTTGTTGTTGTTGTTGTTGTTGTTGTTGTTGTTGTTGTTGTTGTTGTGGTTGTTGTTGTGTTGTTGTGGTTGCGGTTGTGGTGGTTGCGGTTGTGGTTATTGTTATGGTTGTTGTCTTTGTTTTTGCTTTGTTGGCTTGCCAGGACGAAGGCACTGATTCTGCGGTCCAGCTCATCAGGGACATGCTACAACAGATCGAGAAACGCGGGACAGTGGACTACAGCATTGGAGCCCACCTTTGCAAACGCCCTCCAAGCGTTCAGCAAGGCTCTGCGCCAGACCACTTCAATATCAGCCCAGAAGATGGAAATCCATTAGTTTGGCGCCCCCAATCTATCCAAGCCAAACATTTGAAGGGCACCAATGTGGCCTCTCATTTCTTGTTCTCCGCCCTTGACAAATCGCCCTTGCAGCTGGTTTCCTGGTTGGATTATTTATTTTTTGGTTCAATGAAGTTTGTTTGAACATATAATTATGGGATTCAGGGTACCCCACAAACCCATTTAAGTTCAAAGGTGCAATCAATTAACAAAAGATCATCACAATATTTTGCAATATTGAGGCTTCCCAGTGCTAGCTTCAATTCCACTCTGAGGTTTGGAGATTCCGCTTCTATCCCAATGAGCGAGTCATTGCAGCGGCAAAGCCGCTTTGGTACCTTCCAGAGGATCTCAAGATGAGCAAGGAGGGTTGCCAAAGGATTATCTAGAGCTGGACCCCTGTTCACATTGGAGGTAAAACATAAATCAGCTGTAGACTTATCGGCAGTAGCATCAAGAAACATGTTTCGATATCTTATGCAACTTTTTTGGGGGGGCCAGTTGATGCTGGCATTCAAGCGCCGGCCACCAGCTGGTGGCAGCTCCTTGTTGAGCTGAACTCGCATTTCCATGATGTTGACAACCAGTACATGTTTTCGTGAAAAACATAGTTACCAGCCAATCCGCAACAACCATAACAACAATTTACAAATGCTTCACAAGGTTTGGGAATGCTTTTGGGTATGACCAGTCCAACTGGTATTCAAGGCTTGACTGCACTTAGTCAGGCACCAATCCTTCTTTTGGTGGGACACGGAACCCGCTTTGATCTTAGACCGCTACACTGGCTGGCTGGGGCCGCAAAAAGCTTACAGCTGAATCCGTCAACCATGGTGGCTTCATTTGTGGCTTCATCATTTATTTATGATCGCCCTTGCTCCATGATCGTTTATGTGATATCATTTCTTCACATGTACAGTACACCCGTCAACAACACATTGTTGCAGTTGCCCATTTAGAGATCTCGAGCTTGCGCCAGCCCTATCTTTTTCCCGCAGATTAGCTATGAATACTGGGGTGCACACCCAAATCGTGGTTGATGACGAGCTGATGGAATACGAGCCAGCCCAACAAGCGGTTGCTATGTTCCATAAGAGGGCTCGTATGGGTGACTCTCCTCGGCACAATTTCAAAGTCATTCATGACATCAGCCGCCCACGTGCGCAGAGCTTGTGCCTTGTCCAGCAGAAGCCAGCTGCTTTGGCGCAGCCTGTGGAGCCGGTTGCATCTCCCCAGATTGAGTCTCAATGGCGACTCTACCAGAGTCTCGAATGCAATGATTGGGGATAATGAAAAATAACAGAGCAACGGAACAGTTGAAACAATTTAACCACAGCAGCACCACAACAACAACAGCAACAACAACGACAACAACAACAACAACATCCACCACCACCATTACCTCCACCAAAAGATCCATCCACAATCAGTTGTTTTTGCTTTGGGGCTCGTTATCTAAGGAATCCCTTTGGTACCGCAACACCTGATGAGTTCAAGAGCAAGAAGTCTGTGGACGAGATGGACACAGTCCCTACTGCGAAATGATTGGGGATAATGAAAAATAACAGAGCAACGGAACAGTTGAAACAATTTAACCACAGCAGCACCACAACAACAACAGCAACAACAACAACAACAACAACAACATCCACCACCACCATTACCTCCACCAAAAGATCCATCCACAATCAGTTGTTTTTGCTTTGGGGCTCGTTATCTAAGGAATCCCTTTGGTACCGCAACACCTGATGAGTTCAAGAGCAAGAAGTCTGTGGACGAGATGGACACAGTCCCTACTGCGATTGACGATGATGACGAGATGGGTACTGCTAGCAGCGCAAGGCCTGTCCCTCTTGATCCCGAACGAGGAACTTTGAGGAGGTTGCCAAGGTTTGGTTCCAATGATGACTTTTTTGGGGATGACTTCGGATTTGGTGATGACGCTCCTATTGGTTCATTCGTGAAGGACTTGATGAAGCACCGGCCTTTGAACCTTGAGAACATGTTGAACGATGCTGCGTCTGAACCAGAGGCTGTTGACAATGCTGGATGCGATGGAGATGAGACACGCAACCTTCCTTCTGGTGATGTGATGCCAAACCATGGTGGAGATGACCATGGTGGTGATGACCGTGGTGATGTGTCAAACCATGGTGGCGGTGGTAACCTTCCTGGTGGTGACAATGCTCCTGGTGATCTTCATGCTGAAGGTTATGGTGACAATGCTCCTGGTCATCTTCATGCTGAAGGTGATGGTGGTGATCAGCAACCAAACCATTCTCCCGAGCTCGATCAGGGCCAGAACAATGCCACGTACAAGACCAGTGAGAAACGGCGGCAGCAAAGCCGCGAATGGCACCAGAAATGGGTGAGAAAGGGTGTCCCTCGGAATCCCGAGAATGGTGATGCAGCTGCCCCAGCCGAATCTTAGTGTTTTGGAATGCCCTGGCCAAGGGGATATTGGCTCTGTGTGGCAAAGAGAAAATGGTGCCCCACTACTTGCCTTCCAGCAATTTTCCCTCGCTGTTTCATGGTTCTGTCTTGAGTCCTGCCCTGTCTCCGCCCAAGGCTCTGCCTTCAAAGAAGGCACACCACCGCTCGCTAGGACCTAAGCCGGATTGATTGAGCAAATCAGGATCCAATGGGCCAAGGCTCCGCTGATGAACAACAATTTCATCAAGATGATGAATGACTAGGGGAAAAACGGAATAGTGGGGATAATGCAGATCATGATGATCAGGATTTGTCATGCGTTAAACGGATGATGTTGGTGATGATGATAATGATGATGATGATGATGATGATGATGCTGATGGCGATGATGGTGATGATGGTGATGATGATGATGATGTTGATGATGGTGATGATGATGATGTTGATGATGATGATGATGATGATGCTGATGGTGATTATGGTGATGCTGCTGATGATGATGGGTGATGCAGCACACATAGATTTCGATCCTTCGCCATCTCCAGATCATGCATCACCGCACTGATTTTGGAAGTCGAAATTCATCATCCAAGATCACATGGGTGATTTTGATCATCATTTACCATACATAGATTTTGATCATCAAATATCATACATAGATCATCATATATCATACATTGATCATCATATATCATACATAGGTTTCGACCATCATATGTCATACCGAGATTTCCTACCATTGAACGTTGGTCATGCATCACCGCACTGATTTTGGAAGTCGAAATTCATCATCCAAGATCACATGGGTGATTTTGATCATCATTTACCATACATAGATTTTGATCATCAAATATCATACATAGATCATCATATATCATACATTGATCATCATATATCATACATAGGTTTCGACCATCATATGTCATACCGAGATTTCCTACCATTGAACGTTGGAACATCTTCGAAGCGTTGGAAACTCTGAGGCAGCGACGGGCTTGGAACAAGCCACAGCGAACCGCTGCGGCCATGGGCCGCACAACCGCCGTGGCCATGGGCCACGCATGTGGATCGGGATTTCAGGTTGACACATCTAACCTGTGACTTTGGGGAAACAATGATTTCAAAGTACGAGTTCAGGGGCGAGATGATTGCTTTTAGGGGTGTTAAACATCTATGGTATCAAGGTTGTTGCATCTGGGAGTAAACATCTGTTATCAAGGTTTTGGGGTAAACATCCATTCATCTTTGATATAGCTGGGAAGAAGCGGTGACCAAATCAAAGTTAGTTAATGAAAGTAGACATTCTAGTTTTTGTGCAATGGTGATGGTCATTGATTGAACCACGGGATTTGCAGCGAAGGCCAAGTGTTTGACCACCAATCAGGATAGCATACTTGCACATGCATATATATCACACAGCTTAATAAAGCGTGGACCAAAGCATTCTTCACCTTGTTGCAGGTTTTAACTTCGTTGGAACAAAAAACTGGTGGAATCAAGGCTGGACATTTTAAACAATGGTTGCGCAATAAACTTTGCTAGCTTGTTTGCCACTGCGTTGTCCTTGCCAGCTGTGCAAACAATGCTTGCCAATAAACTTTGCTAGCTTGTTGCTGCTGTGTTTGCCCGCTTGCAAACAATGGCCATGCAATAATTTTTGCTAGCTTGCTTGCTGTTGTCCTGTGTGTGTCACATTTGGTAGCGGAGCGGTACCACAACCCAGATGCAACTAATACATCCTCAGTTGCCATTAATATAACTTTTCTTTAGCCGTTCGCCATACCAAGGCCGACAGCAATCTTTTTAAGGGATTCAGCCCTTGCGTTTGCCCGCCCGGAAAGGCTTCTTTAGCCGTTCCCAAGGCACGCAAACAACAGGCTAAGGCTACGGCAACAGGCTAAGGAACGCACAGCCGCGAGCCAA
>VSDK01018932.1:265007-281332 GCA_009767595.1 Symbiodinium kawagutii
ACGAACAAGCAGATTGATTTGAACCGCTTCGTCCAATATGCAACAAATTGTTGGACATCTTTGGGACCTCACATGTGCAAGGTGAACATCGCGAACTTACTTTCGTCCAAGAATTGGCATGATGGCAAAGACTTCAGAGGTGATGCCACAGACGCACTCTCGGTTCTCCCTCTATGCATAGCCTTTTCATTGGAAATTATTCTTCCGGTGTATCCCAATTTACAACCAGAAATTGATTGCCTGAAACTGCTCTACGTTGTCATTCAATTCTGGCAGAAGATCAAAAGAAAGTTTGATCTCTCTGCTACGCACCAATTGGCTAGAGTTCAAAAACGACATGCAGAAGCATTCGTGTCTGTGTATGGCCCCGAAGAAGCTCGACCGAAGCTACATTTTTCGCTGCATTTGGTTCAGCAGTTTCAACAGCACCAACGGGCCATTGATGCGTTTCCATGTGAACGCAAGAACGGCATCTTCAAAAGCCAAGTTGCTTTGAAGCGCCACAGGCTGCAAGGCTTCGATTTGTCCAGCTTGCTTGAAATGCACGAGCTAGACCTCAAGATGGCGGAGAAAGACTTGTCACTGTCTACACACCTGCGTGGTGAAGTACACAGTGACATACTTTCTCGCGCTCTTGGACGCGCGAATGTGCTCCTGGCCCGTGAGATCCACCACTGTGGTGTCAGTCTCTGTGCTGGATATTTTAAAATCCTCACTGAACAAATGGCAATCCAAGTTCTAGGAGCATGCAAAGTGGACGCTTCTTTCTTTGTAGTGGGCCGTCGTTTCACTTTGATAGAATCATTCACAGATGGCTTCGCGTCTTGGAAGAGTTTCAAAGAAATCTCTTCTCTACTGCTGGTGCCGCTTGAAGCTGCGCTGCTGGCGCACACTGCCGGCTTCATGCGCATGGCGCGCAGGGACAATGATGACCACGTTTGGTTGCTGGTGGCATAAAATAGAGTCACCGCATGGCTGGCTGCTGCGTCAAGTATAAAAATCGAACATAAAAAGTTGCATTTTCAACCTTCAAACCCTTCGAAAACAAGAGAAAACATACACAAACACAAAAGTCAAAAAAAACATAGTAAAAAGTTATGAAAAGTTATAAACAAGTTACGGCAGAGTTATGCATAACTTACTTATAACTTTTTTGTAAGATCATAAGTGCCCGGCGTCTCTAAAGTATGCGGGACATTCAATCATGGCCCGCTCATTCTTGTGCTCCGGCCACGAAGCCTCTCCTTCAGTAATTTTTGCCGCGACTTCTTCTTGGCTGTGGCCCTCATAAACGCCATGCATAACATGCCCACTATATACTAAGTAGCTGTTTCGGAGCTCCGCTAACTTTTCCACAGCCAAGTCGAAAATTTCTTGTAAAGCCGTGTGCTGATGCAGGCATTGCACAAAACATTGGCAATGCGCATGCAATGACCCTGACGATTTCTGCGCTTCGATCGTGACATACGCCGCGTCCATGCGACCAAAGATTCCTCCCACTAGGGTTGCACTGCTTCCACTGCGGTTTTGACATGGTTTGTACGGGGAACCTGCCAAATTGCAGTCTGGGCATTGCGGGCACACGCGTAGGCCAAATAAATGTTCCATGACCAGCAAGACCAGCACCCGGAAGCCATCAACACTGGCGAGCGGGTCTCGAGCCATCGCTTGGCGCCGTTGGTCCCATGTAGGCGAATAGCATGGAACTGGCTTCAAAGTAAAATTGCCATCGAGCGGAGGGTATTCTCTGTCGCTGACATCCCAATTTTGGTACGCAGAGGCGGCCCTCACTGGGTCAGAGAAGCGCGCCCGCGACATTCTGACATACAGCATCTGCTGCGCTTCGTCCGGCGAAAAAGTGACAAAGATAGGCGTGCCAAACTTGACTTGATGCGCAAAGCTTCGATTTCAAAGCGCATCCGCTTGCGAGCTTCTTGGGTGCCTGGCATGCTCTGGGCAGTGTGCCGCATGTTCTGCACTAGCTTCCGCGCAGCCGGTGTCAAACCTCAGACGTATGGCAATTTGCTCACATCTCCTTTGACTGGCTTTGGCTTGCCCCCTTGGCTAACGTAATTACCTTGCAGAGCTCGCAGCAATTGAATTGCCCCAGCTTCGATGTCTTTCGGGGCCAGTTTCTTCCATGCACGGGCGCCCTCATCCAAAACTGGCATGCTGAATAGTGACAAATTCCTGCTCAAATTCAAAGCTGGACGAAAATAAAAATTCCACGCAGCAAACCCATACACCCAATCCCGGCCTACTTGCGCCTCGCATCGCCGTGCCATGATTTGAACCCATTCTTGAAGCTCCACCCGGGGCGCGCCCTCATCTCGGCGGTACCTCGCCACGGCACTCCAACCCGGAGGGTCTGGCATACCCGTGCAAAATTTAAAGACGTATGGAAAAGCAAAGCCAAAATATTGCGGCCGAAACTGATCCAACAGTCTGTTTCCTGTGCGCAATGTGAATTCCGTTGCCTCTTCCACGCTCTCTTGCCCTTGGCTTCGGGCAGCTGTTGCTTGCAACGCCGAGACATGTTGCGCATTGATATCGGCCATGCCAACGCTTGTTCTTTCCCCAACAACTGCATTTGGTTTCGCCATGCTTTTCATTTCTTGGGCCAACTCCTCCGGCGCCATGTCTTGTCGCACGGGCGTCGCGGCCTTCTGTCGCATAATGGCATTCAAGTCTGAATCATAGGGCAGCTCCGCAATGACTTCCTCCGGAATTCCATCCAACGGTAAAGCTGTGGCATGGGTGTACATTTGTTCCATATGTATATTTTGGAACGCCGGGTGGCCACGGGCCACTGCGTCTTCAATCAAACGCACCACAACAGCGCGGCGCACGCGTGCTTGATGCAGAATGCGCCCGAGGTCTAAAGTCTCATGTCCTTTGTGACTTTTCACAATGACACTGACGACTTCACGCAATTTCGCCCCAGAGTGCGGCAGCTGTACTTTCTGTCCTTCATTGCAGGACTTTGGCTCCAACGCTTGCAATTGCTGCAACAAATCGTCCCACGCTAAAGGAAAAGTAGTTGCATTCCCACGCATGGCCATGCGCTGGCGATTCATCCATGCGTCTTGATCCCAGGCACGGTCCCCCCGGAGTTTTTGTTCCAAACTGAAACAAATCATCGTTGTCAAACATGGACTTGCGCACAACATTTCCATCACGGTTACTTCTTCGCGAAAAGTTTCCCGCGGCGCATAGTAAACCATCATATCGTTGCTCAAAGCTGCAGCAGGTTGCCTTCCGTGTGAAACAATGTCAATTTTGCAGGTCCTACAAACAGGGACCCAGCACTGCGAACACAATGTTTCCGGCTTACACTTTTTCCGGCAAGTTTTGTCCTCTGGGCAACACACTACTTTGACGCAAGCACTCCCAAATTCAACCTGGCTAGTCCAAGCTTCTAACTCCGCATTCATTTCTTGCTGCGCAAACAACGTTTCCTTGTCAACATACTTCTCTTTGAAAGCCTGCAGGCCTAAGATTTTTTCTATGGCTGCTACTGGCTGCCCGAAAACAGTTTCATTTTCCGCATCGACTGGCCGCACCCAGGCTATGTTTTGGTTACGGCTGCTCTTGATATGCGGGTATTTGCGAACAGGGTTCGCAAAATGAAGTGCGCGGTTCAAAAATGAAACGTCAGGAAATCAATTTCGAAAAGTCAAAAAGTGAAAAGTCGAAAAGTGCGCGGTGCAGAAATGGATTTTCGAAAAGTCGAAAAGTCGAAAAGTGGAAAAGTCGAAAAGTGTGTTGAACAGGGATTCAATTTATTTTTCTTTGAAAGCCTGCAGCCCTAAAATTTTTTCTACAGCTGCTACGGGCTGCCCGAAAACAGTTTGATTTTCCGCATCGACTGGCCTCACCCAGGCTATGTTTTGGTTACGGCTGCTCTTGATATGCGGGTATTTGCGAACAGGGTTCGCAAAATGAAGTGCGCGGTTCAAAAATGAAACGTCAGGAAATCAATTTAAACATGAAATGTTGTTTGTTTCTAAGCTTGTCTGATACAACCGCAAAGCTCGACGATCAATCGACACGTTCGCCACGGGAGCTCCAGATTGGCATCGCCATGTGATGGCTGCTGCATACATGTCTTGCATGTCTTGTTCGTTCATTGCCTTACCATGGACTTCCGCAAAATACCTGCATGGCTACTAGTAATGTGGTCTGCCAACTCCTTCTCCGTCTCCGTGGCAAATCCGCAGCCCTGGAAACTGCAATGCCACGATGGCAGGTCATACGCCTCTCTTGCGGAAGACAAGCTTTGGTACTGCAAAGGCAACGTGGGCTTTTCCGTGAGTCTCTGGCTTAAAGCTGCAACCTCGCGTTCTGCCCCACGCCGTGGATCTTTCTTCTCATTTACTGTGTCACAACGTAGGACGAACATATCTTCGGCTTCGAAGTCTTCAACACTGCATTGACCCTCCACACCCTCAGCATCTTTGCCTAAGGCCACAGCCGCCGGAGTTTTTTTCCGCATATATGTGTAGAGATATGCTTAATCATTTCTCTCTAGCCCCGGATAATTATACATATATTTCTATATGCCACGCTGGCTGCACCGGGCCCCGCCCCTCCCAAAAGAGAGGGGTCGGCGGCACCCGGGCGCTAGCCCATTCTATAATAGTTGTGACTGTTCAGTTCTGATTGATAGTAACAACCAGCATTGGAACAACAAACAAATGACCCACAGTGACCACTGGGACACGTTTCAAGGAAGCTTCACTTGACCAAACAAACGAGTTGACTCGTTGACCATGCGGCCTGGCTGAAGTCTTACCAGTGCCACTACGGACGCGATGGCGTGATACATCATCATGCTTCCATATCCCCCAAGTATCAAGACTGGTTGGTGTTTCAATCCCTATGAAAAATATCAGTCGACCAACCATTTGTTAAGGATCAATTAGTAGGGAAAATAAAGCATGTTTAAAAAGTACCAACCAGAAAATCCTTGACTCCGCCGTTGATGTTTACCAATGTTGCTGAATGTTGCGAAATGTTGTTTAATCATTTGCTGTCGATAAGGGTGATGTTCACTCAACCATTGATGTTGGTTGGGCAACGGATCAGCTTTGAGATCGACATCTGCCCTGAAACAGCAGGTTGATCCAGTATCCACCACCCTGGGGAAAATGTTATGGTTTTACTGGGTAAATGTCGTGGACGCACCAACTTTTTTTGCTGCATTTTTCCACTCCTCGTGTCGAGAAGTTGTTGCCATGGGAGAGTGAGACGAATGTCAGGGATTCCAGACGGCAAAGTTGAGTGAGGTTGGTATACCCTCATTGCCTTCAAACAAATACAGATACGTGGAAAGAAATCTCTCAACCAACCACGTGCCTATATATTAAATCGAACGGTGCTGTTTCCTTCTCAAATGGTCAGAGTGGGATCCCTTGTCAAACATATTCTGGTGAGACAATGCGCAAATTCAGACCTACTTCGATGACTATGGATGAAAAATGCCACAGCCGGCAGTGTCCAAAACATTCAACAAAAGCAAGCGGTGTCAAACATATGGGCCTAGATGACATGTTGTCAAGGATAGTTTGATGCTAAACCCATCCCAATTTGTCATTTGCAGTTGATCGCTTTGCCACTCCGCGGATGGGCTGGTGGCGAAGTTGGGGATTTCTCACAGATGAGTGAGGGGCTGATGTTGGGGGATGCGTCCCTGGATGCATTCTAGCTGACCGTCTGCGAAGCCAACTTTACAGTCAAGGGTTCTTAGAACCCCTCAGAAGTAGAAGGGTTCTAAGAACCCCTACCTGCAATTTACTTCGTAAATAACCATTGCCTTCTAAGAAGGCCTCTGCTTCTAAGAAGGGCCTTCTAAGAAGGGAATGCCTTCCAAGAACCGAAGACGCCCTCTAAGATCTTCTGCGAGGCCTGGTGGCCATCCATTTTGCATACGTCCAACAAATCATACCCCAACATTGGCCCCTGAATGAGCGTGGGTTCTTCTTGTTGTTGTTGTTGTTGTTGTTGTTGTTGTAGTTGTTGTTCTTTATTTCTTTTATCATTAATTAACCATTGTCGATGGTGGTTGTTGTTGTTGTCGTCGTAGCAACTGCCAGGGTCACTGCGTCATTTCCCCATTCGAGCTGCGCAAATCTGCCGGACTCAGGGCCTACGACCTGTCAGCACGAATCCGCTGCTGAGGGAACTGATGGATGCAGCATGGGTGAAGATCCAAATTCGAGTTGAGTAGCCTCTGGTAGACTGACCTGGTTGCGTGGAAAATCCATCATTTATGGATGGTTTAAGTAATCATTAAAGCTGGTGATAGCTAGTTTCCGAACGCTTGGAACAATGTTGGAAACCACCAACAAGGTTTAAATCATGGGTTGGTAGGCTGGTATACCCGCAGAACCAAGAAAACCACCTGACGAGTGCAGCCATGTCGGAAACTCATATTGCCGTGAAGAGTAGGCGAAGCTGGATACTTGCCAAAGTCAGCCATTGCTAGTTCCGCATCAGGATGACACTGTCCTGCTTCTCGACATCTTACATGGTTAATTCTATTTGTATGGCTTTGCAGAGGTTTCATAATATGAACCAGCAATGATAGGAGTATTGCAATGGTGCCACCCTGAAAGTGGGAGTGAATACCCCCCGAATGGCTGAGGCACTTGTGTCTTTGTTGTTTATTGAACAATCATCCCTTGATAGAACCTCAAGTGAAATATTCTACACATGTCTGACTGTTGAAGAGAGTGCTACCCACTATGAGCCAGTTCACGCTGAAGGGTGTTTGATCAGTGGGTAATCAAAGAGGGAACTATGATCTAACCACTATTCACAAGGCTAATCATATAGTGGTTAGATCATAGATTCCCTATAGTGGTACCACTATGTTTAACTAATTACTAATCAATGGTTAATTTCACCAGAGAGCCTTTTAAGTCTGAACTAAAGTTGTATCTACAATGAACCGAATCTATCCTTGATAGAAATCAATTCAGCTACCTGGGAAGGTACCACAACTTGAAGGGAAGGAATACTTCAACGACTACTCAAGTGAGTAGCTGAGTAACCTCCACACCAATTAAGCAACTAAATACTGTAGACTGACTGACAAACTGCTTAACAAACTACCAAACTACTTAACCAACCAAGCAAACTGACTAACTACTCAACTGCAGATCTATCTAAGTAAATGATTAGCTAACTGACAAACTAACAGCAGCTGAATATCTAAGTAATTGACCATCTAACTCAATGATTTGCCAACAACAGCGGCAAGGCTGGTGCACATCAACACAACCACCAAGAACGTCATCCCTCGTGGTGCCTCTGTCGATAGGTGACTTGACCTGGTGCAGGTGACGTGTTTTCGAAGGGTGAATGGTCGAAAATGACGAAGTTATGCTTATGAGTTGCTGGTTGATAGGTTGGTTGATAGGTTGGTTGGGTGAATGAATGGTTGATAGGTTGGTTATTCGTTCATGGATTCATGGCTATCTATCAACAATAATCAAGTTCAATGAGTTGGTTATTGGTTGAAAATCCTCTTAGTGCGAATTGAACTCTTGGTTGATTAACGATTGACGATTGGTTTGTGGCTAGTCAAGTGTTTGGTTGAACAGTGGTTGTTACTCAGTGATGCTTAGCAGTTATGCTGTAACAGGTAGATGATATTAATTGATCAATCGCTGGTTATTTATGTTTCTAATGCCAACCCCGGACAAACAACTCCCCCGAAGCTGCTCTTTCCCCAAAACTGAACAGACTCAGAATCTCCCATTTTTTTTTGGGAGATCAGGGAATGAG
This sequence comes from Symbiodinium kawagutii, assembly GCA_009767595.1. Taxonomy (NCBI): domain Eukaryota; class Dinophyceae; order Suessiales; family Symbiodiniaceae; genus Symbiodinium; species Symbiodinium kawagutii. Next base: position 272,799 of record VSDK01018932.1, read on the forward strand.
AAGATTAATAAGACTCCCATAAGGGAAGATGACAAAATCACCGGGAAAACAATGACTTTTGCTTACAAACAATCAACTTCAAGCAGCAATACCCCAATGTCGAATCATCAAATTAAATTCATAAAAACAATTCAATCAGCAATGATCACAATTAGCAATACTCAAATTCACTTGGCAATAATCAAATTCAATCAAAACAAAATATAAATCTCAATCAGCAAGGATCAAAGTCAATCAGCAATGATTGAATTCAATTGGCAATAATCAAATTCAATGAACAATAATAAGTTTCAATCAGCACCGATCAAATTCAATTGGCAGTAATTACTGTAATCAAGTTCAATCTGATGGGCGACCCATCAGGGATGAAGCAAGGGATGCGATTGGAGGGGTACCCACAAGAGAATCCACAGAAAAGTATCAAAAACAATAGGACCCTATAAAAAGCCACCTTACCCAAATAATTTGAAGGGAGGATCAATTTGGGGGGTCTCAGGGGGGAACACTACATCAAGACTTGGCATTAACCATAAAAAAAGGTTGAATATTCAGATTCATGACTATTAGTTTGGTTGATCAATGGTTGCGTAGAGTTGTGGATAGTTGATTATTGATCACACAATGGATCATTGGTGTTAAGATAAATTTTGCAAAGTAATGGTTACATTGATGGCTCTTCGTGCTTGCTGAATGGTTCTTGTTTGTTACATACATTGTTGAAGTAATGGTTTATGAATGAATTAAAATTGATCATTTAGGGTTAAACGTGGGTTTTGCACTGGTTACTTGTTGGTTAATAATGTTTGTGAATGTTGATGATGATTTGCAATGGCTTGAAAATGGTTCATTGATTACTACCAATCGCTAAGCAGTTCGTATCTGTTGTAAAAGATGGCGACCAGGTATTCTGGACAAAGCAGTCGATAAGCTCGTTCAGAAGCTTGATCTATAGGTACAATCTCATGCATGCATTGGTTCGCGGTCAATGCGCGGTTCAAATTCAAAACTAATTGCTTCAGCACATTTGGCAAGGTTGATTCTGGTTCAGCTAGTGCTTGCGTAACAACTAAAAATAGCAACATGTCAATAGTCAAGAATAACAAGCACTGAACATTCTACATTCTTAAATTAATTGCCATTTTGCGAAATGCGAAAAGCAATACTTAAACAATGATGACTGAACAAGCACGGACAAGGTTACCATGACCAATGTCATTACCCATCATTTCTAATCACCGTCATTGTTGATAAACAATGGTAAGTACCATTGCATATAATTGCAGGAATCTAGTCAACATAGAACAGTTACTGAGAATGTATATATGTACATAAATTTAAAAAAAATATACATAAATATGCCAACAAATATTTGTATATATGATGGTTCACCATGCATATTCAAAATTTATAGTGCATAGAACCAATCCCTTACGGTATTGAAATGTAATTACTAAATTTTCACACATATATATATATATATATATATATATGTATATTTATATAGCTACATACCTATCCACTACCCATATACCATAATTAATCAATCAAACATGGTATTTTGTACGCCATTGTTATACCATGACCATACATAATCACCATTGTTATGTAGCTATCCATTACCCATGTAACATGTGGCAGTGGGTCAAAACCCTGTACCCTTGGTTCCCCCACTATTAACCATTGTTTTTTCCCTATGAAATTGTTGGTGGAAATCTCCATTAGTTGGTTGGTTAATATTGACCCATAGCCATGTGTAACCATCACCACCCTTCAACACGAGCGGCGTCTCCATCGGTCCTTGATGTTGCCGCTCTTTGGAGGCGCACGCCTGGAGGAGCCGCACTGGCGAGCCGCCTTTGCGGCAGAAAACCGCTGGGGTGGGGAAGTTATTTCCTGTCAAGGGTGGTATGCCCCAATACATCATAATGCCGCGGATCAGATTTCAGGTCTGTTTCGTATGGCCTGCGTGGCGGGTCGAATTATCATCCCGCTTTAAATTAATAGACTATTAAAGCTCGCACCAGTGGTCAGTGGTCCGTCAGAAGAAAGAACCAGCTGTTGTTGTAGGAGTCTAGGGGGAAAGGGTTGTGGACCACGCAAGAGGAAAAACTTTTGTCATGGTGGAGTATTAAGCAACCAACAGAGGGTTAACTAGCTGGTTAATGGTGAATAGTAATGGATGATGACCAAGAATAATAGGGTATATACCAGCTATTATATATGGCTATGGGTCAATATTAAGCAACCAATGGTGGGGGATGATAACCAATAGTAACAGCGGACAAAAATGTTAATGATGGGGGAACCAGGGGTACAGGGTTTTGACCCACTGCCATATTACAATTCTGGTTGGTGGTTGAACCACCCATGGTTAACTAGTGGTTAATCATGGTTAATAAGTGTTGGATTTGGTTATTATGGTTAATGATGATCATCTGGTTGGTGGCTGAACCACCCCTATTAAAAAAATTAGTCAACCAGCCATTTGTTAACGATTCCTAGGGAAAATAAGAAATGTTTAGAACCATCAACCTGAATTAGTAGTGGTAGGGAATCACCAGCCTTAAGTACTACTAATGATAGGTACTGTAATCAAATACCATTGCTAGTAATCACTACTGATTACCAATCACCAGCCTTAATCGATAGTCAAATCAGCTTTCTTTCTATAAGTGCAATCACCTAGCAGCGCCTGCCAAGTCGTAACGCCTACAGTGGCAACGGCTGGAAGATCATCCCCACTTAGCAACTGGTTCGCAAGCATGGTTCTAGGGGTTATGGCTTATGACCTTTCTTATCAGATTATTTATTTACTGAAGTAGCATGGTTATGAAGTTATGGCTGGTGACTTTTCTTATCATGTTATATACTTAATTACTGTAGGTCGATAAGCCCTATAACCATGGTTGCAAACCCATAGGCTGATCACAGCTTGTACCCAGAAGCATAACCATAAGTTGATTATATCCCAGCTGCAACCCCAACTGCACGTCCAGCCGTATGCGACCTCTTGGGAAGTGCGATAGGTTCGGTTGAAGACCGCAAAGCCAAGACCTACAGAACCAGCAAAGACAACAAGGGCTGGGGATCAGTTGGAAAGTGAATCAAGTGGTGATGTTCCCTGTAGTAATTTGGTGCATTAACCTGCCCAACCATCAGTCTACTACAAGTGGTTAGCGTTCACTTTGCTATGAACCTAGTTCGCTAAGTGGATATCACTCTGCATGAGTCATGATCAAAAGTCATTGCGTAAGGTTGGCTTATTCCGCAGCAGCGCGGGTACAAGATACTGTCGATCATAACTCAATAATTTAGATTACCACCATCCAATGATGCCGGACATTGACGTTGGACTAGAACTCAGATCCGTGTCGCAGAGCCTGATTTCATGGTGAAATGTCTGACAGAACATAACCCAACATTATGATAATTCCCTTTGTTTTTGTCGTTTCAATCCTAGCATGAACTAACAAGTGATCTTGCCTCACACAAAACACTGAGAATTACCAGGGCCTCTCGAAACTTGTGTCCAAGTTGCAGGCCATACAGAGATGTTCCATGGTGAATCGACTGGCAAGGTGGATAATCGACACCAGTCGACGATGGACCCTTTCAATCAAAATACCCCAGAGGTAGATCTATGAATGATGAATTGTGTTTATCTCCAGGGTGAAAGTGTTCGTTATCAATAAATAATCAATGAATGGTTGCTAGTTATCAATGAACGGTTATTAGTTATCAATAAATGGCCATTAGATGCTATTAGTCGTTAGTGAAACGCTATACATCCATTATTGATGAATAGCTATCTATGATGCCCGAGGTGGATCTATTAAAAAGCTTTGGTCGATATACAGTACTTTTGAAGCTCATGTGTAATGAAGAAGCATATATCCAGAAGGTGTTCTTTCACTTTACCATCCCATTGTCTTACTGCATGATTCACTGAGTCATCTACTAATTCTACTAGAGTTCAACTATCCACCGTAATTATGGGACATTGGCATCATCCTTCAATTTAGCGATGTCGTTCTCGCTTTTCTTCCCTCTCCTTCCGCCTTTTCTGTTTGGGTTAATTGTTGTCAATATTTTTTCAGTACGGCACCATTTCCGCTCATTCCATCTTTTTGCTGGGCCCGGTGACGGGGATACGGATCATGATGTGTAAGGTGCACTCAAATGGTCCCTGGCGGGGTACCCCCATACTACTTTGTGAACCCTTGGCCCGGCACGTTGAGCAGGGCTAAAACAAATAAACAGCAACATTGCAATCCATGTTGAAACCAACTCACTACTTTGCCATCAACCACTATTGACCGATGTCAACTAATAATCAAACATGTGCATGATTGTTGCTTCGAAGATAAGAAGTGGGGTGCAAGCTGTCTTCATGCTGGTGTGAATTTGCGAGATGAGTGCGTATGATCCACAACGTCTTGTCCACCAGCAAACGGATCAACTACCCGCACGCCTAAATGGACCTGCCAAATGGAAAATTCCTTGAGAACTTCCCGCGCTGAAGCAACACTCGACCTGTACACTCTAAAGGACTCATTCAACCCTTCTACTAGTAGCTTTCCAAGCTGGTCTCCCTTTTCCACGTCCATGTCCATCCTTCGCCACCTTTTCTCCTGGTGGTGCATGCTATCCACTGCAGTGGAGGAAGGATCAACGCCAATACGCCGCCCTTGTACTGGCAGGAGCTATATTGATGGCGCTTGTTAGCATGGTCTCTAGCTCCATGTCTGGGTTTTGCCCGAACGCCTTCAAACGACCAAGTGGTGCCAGATCGTCTGCCATCTTTCGCAGATGCATGCAGACCTCACTCTCAAAAGGCTGCCCCAAATTAAATACATTTTCGGGCTCGAGTACCACCAGTTGTGCTGGACTAATCTGAATCTCCGCTGATCGTACCTCCTGATAATACAATCTTCCAGCCCATCAGCAAGAGCTAGCTTTGACATGTCTGTCCGGTGATGCAATGTGTCAACAGGCAACAAGTAAGAGATGGCACTGTTCCTGGCTCTCGCGTCCATGTGCATGGTTAACAATTAATTTCTCATTCACATCCAATCTCACCCGTGTATGATCCCTGCCATTGTTGATCATTATTTCTCGAACAGGATATGGTTCACCAGCTCAATGTAAAAAGATTGATGTGAAAAGTTTAATGGTGAAATATCATGGTTATGACTAAGACATGATATTACTATATAAAGCTATTCACTATCAATCATCATCGACCATGATATACCATTTTCTCATCAACCGCCTTTAAACATCGATGAACCATCAAATACCCATCGACTGACCATGTGAATTCCCACCAGTAAGCAAGATGAGTCCATAAATTTCAGTCAGTACTAATCAACCATGAGTAACGATCAATGATTCAACCAATCATGATTTAGCGTTCATTAAACATCCGTAATAACAATTGGTGAAACATGAATGTTGTCAATTCATTTTGCAGTGCTGTCACAGCATTTTAACCGTTATTCACCAATACTAACCCTTCTTAATCACTACCAAGCGTTACAAACCACTACCCACTATTGCTAACCATCATTGCTGATCATTACCCACCGTTACTACTAATCTGACATTCTTTAGCACAAACTATCCATCAACATATGCTGCTTCACCATCTTTCTTTTCGTAAAAAATCTCGGCTGGGTCGCCGCACAGCGCCGGCAGCCCCCAATGCAGGTGAAGACCTGGAATGGGCCAGGGCAGGACGACAGGACGATGATTATTGGATGAGACCTTATATCTATTGTGGTTGGTATTGAATAGTGCTTATAGTGTTCGGAAAAGAATCTACGGAAATATTGAAGTGAGGGTTGAAGCATGAAAATGCCTATTATCCCTTGGAATGGCTGATAAGTACTGGTTTATGAACAACTCATAATTAAAAGGTGGAGTAATATGTAATATCCAGCTCTGTAAGACCCAAAATCCCCATAATTGGGTATTAATTCTTGTATTAACAAACCTTAGCAGTTGCTAATCGCCCGAGGTTGGTATTATTGGTTCAATCATGTTAAATCAACAATTATACCCAACAGTTACTGCTTATAATTAATTACTATTCCTCATGGTTTAATCAACTGTTTATATTAGTTAAATCGACCAATTAATTGATTGTTGGTCAACAATTTTACCCAACAATTGAGATTGTTTCTGCTTATAAACCAACCTTAACTAACCCAACCTCAGTCGCTCTGGGCGCCCCCGCTGCGAGTGACCCAAGCTTGGCAAGGCCGCCCTTGCGGTGAAGCAAATGCAAAACTGGGGTAGTTTCATGAAGTTACTTAACGATCAACTAGTTCTGGTTGACTGTTAGATCCCGTGCTAAAAGTTTAACTTTTAGTGGCGGCTATATGATAAATCAATATAAATCATATCCCCAAAAAATACAAAAGCCTAAGGTAGTAGCCGTAAGCCACCCAGAGTTGGTAGTACAAATCACGAACCACCAGCGTCATTGAATATTTTCTAGGTTGGTGGTTCAACCCCTGTGAAAAAATATGTGTGTCAATCAATCCATCATCTGCTCATACTAAGGAATATAGAAACGTTTAAAACTACATAAACTTACTAACCAGTACATGTTTCGAAATCAACTTGTCAGTCGACAACCCCAGTCGAACTAGTTTGTGAATTCGTTAGTTGATTAGTTAATTTGTTTGTTGTTTTTGTTTTTTGGTTAGTCATAGATGCACCAACTGGATCCAACTGGTAGATGTTAACGATAGTTGATGATATTTGGGCTGGTTCAATCATCAACCAACTAATCAACTAAGCGAGTTGCTAATGATTTATCATCAACACCAGTTGGTTGATGGTAATCGATTGGTTGGTTGTTTTTGTTGAATTGGTTAGTCAACCAGTTGGTTGTCAAATTGGTTAGTTGGTTGGTTAAGTAGTTGAATTACCATGAACCCCGTGGTGCTGTTCAATTGTAATGATACTCGTTGAACACTGATATACGGGTTGGTGGTTTTCACTCCCATGAAAAGTATTAGACAACCAACCAACCAACCAGCAAACCAACCAACCATTTGTTAATCATGGGGACATCAAAAAATGTTTGAAACCACCCCCCGGAATTGGTTGAAGCATTGAAACGGTGATACAAATCGTTTCATCAGGAATTGTGACTGAGAATGGGAAACACGGATGGACCATGCTGGATATTGGTGCATCATGTTGAATGCTGGATGATAATGGTTGAACATGCTTGGTGCGTGGCCAAGCATTGGTTCATCATGTTTGATAATCATCAATACTTAGCCAGCAACAGTCATCTTCCACTGACTTTATACCATGTGAACACGCCCTGGGCACTTCAAGGACCACGGTTCTTAATAGCAATTTTCAGCCGGTTTGTTGCTAATCTCCGAATGAATCAGCCGATGTTTGATAAACAGTAAACGACTTGCTGGATCTGATCACCATGCTGTTAGCCACGCCATCCAACTGGTGTTGTCAAATCTGGAAACGAACAACTGGATGGTCTCCCTGATACTAGGTGGGGTCCCCTAGTTACCCTGTCATTAAGTTCGTTTACAAAGCCATTCGACTATAGGTAAATCTACCATTGCCTGCTACTTACTCTACCTATAAACCAACTTAATGACAAGGTAACTAGGGGTTACCGTTGGATTAGCTAATACCAGTCACAACTACAGGAACACTATAGCTAGGGTAACTATAGTCAAACTAAAGCCAAGGTAACTATACCCTATGCTTCTAGTTACACTATAGTAGGTAACCAACCCCAAACAACAATGGTAGAAACCAGCTGGTTACCAACTATAATGGCAACTGGAAGCGTAAGGATAGTCAAAACTAACTCAGCTAACACTTTCAGTGCCCCATGATGTGGTGATCCCAACCTGGCCCCACTGGGTCACCCGAACAGTTCGCCGGAAAGCTTCGAACGTTTCGGAAGCTTCCGACCTAAGCAGCAACCTCTTGGCGGCTCGCAAGGCCGCTGCCAGCGCTCGCAAGCACCGGGCAGTTTGGAGACCGAGATCCAGCTTTAACAGCTGGTGGTAAATGATGATTGGATCATAGCTCGTGATGATTGGATCATGGTTCAGAATGGTTCATAATGGATAACAATGGATGATACTGGGAAGATTATAACCAACCATCGCGGTTGATTGTCAATAAAGAATGCCATAGTACATCGACATTAGTAAACAGAAACTGATGGTGGACCAGCCATGTCAAAACCAGTGGTTTGACATTATGGATCTCCTATTATTCCCTGGTTGGCCCACGTGATGAACCGTTGCCCATTGCTCATGAGTAGCAAACAACAGCATTGAGGTTCTCATTGGTCCTCTTCACTGCCCTGAGCTTCGAGACTGTCTGCCAGGGGTAAAGCTCCAGCAGAAGAACTTACCTCGCCAGCTGCAGAGATTCCAACAGCAAGTGCAATGGGTTTCCCTTCAAACTTTTCAGCACGGGACCACTATTACTACAACAACAACAACAACAACAACAACAACAACAACAACAAC
>VSDK01018933.1:6166-13666 GCA_009767595.1 Symbiodinium kawagutii
TTGCCCAACTTGGGCTTCTAGGCATACAACATTATAGCGATGTCAGAAGCGCTTCTGACAAAAGGTCTTGCTAAAAAATGCTACCGTATTGCATCTTTGGCAGCTACATAACTGGCAGACTAAATATGTCAAGATCTACTTTGCAATCAGTACGACACTCTTCCCGCCGGATTGTCGACAAGCACACAGTGGATTGCTAGTTGGACTGGTGGCTTTGTCGGCCATCACAAGCTATCACAACGGCGCCAACTTGTCGTTTGATGGTCCCATCTGCATAGTGGTTACGCAGAGAATTTGTGAGGCGGGGAATTCATTGCATGTATTTATTTTCGCAGTTTTGCTGCCTTTGCTTCTGTTGCTTCTTTGCTTCGGAGCTTCGTACGTTTCACTTTGTTTCACCTGGTTTCACTGCTTCTTATCGACCTTAGCTTAGTGCTACCGAGGCGATGCAGGCGAGCAAAAAAATGTCTGATCACTGGCAACATCAGAGGTCACTCTAGATTTCAACTCAGCAATGACCATGGCTGAAGCTTCAAAATGCAATCGTCTAAGTCCTGCTAAAGTCCCAATGTCCGGTTCAGTGCCACCGTTCAAATTTGTGGCCCACTCCTTGAATGCATCATCAGAAGGCGGGGACTGAGGAGTGCCAATGGAGAAAGCCAAAGCTCCCAACGTTTTCACGTTCTGTCCATGGAGAAGACCTAACAAGGCACCTGAACTATCGATCTTGTTGCAGTGAAGGGAGAAAGCAGCTTCAGAATCCGCAAGCGACATGATAGATCACGAGAGGCAAGAGAAAAAGAGAAAACGTGGAATCTCAACACACATCAAAAGTTGCGCCTGTCTTTCCTGTTTTCAGCTGTATCCAAACATGCAAAAACTCTTTTTAGAATTGAGCACCTGTAGTCTTTCAATCTTAGCCTTGAGCTGAGAAAGTCTGACCACGCAAGCGCATGATCATGGTGATCCACGCCACGACCACATGACACGACGTCTGTTCATCCATGTTTGATGTAAATCAAAGAAAAAGGAAACTCATTTGCGCAAGTTGAACATGAAGCGCGCCGCGCGCCGCGCGCGCGCGCGCAGTGACACCCCTTATTTTGACCCCCTCCTGCGCGCGCGGCGCGCGGCGCGTCAGGAGTCAGTCAGGAGTCAATCTAAAAAGAAGAAAAATAAACCATGGTGATCCACGCCATGCCCAAGGGCCATGACGTCTGTTCATCCATGCGCTCAGTTCATCACGGCTTGAATGCTGATCATGTTGAACGCTATGTGCGCATGTGGCCCCTCAGTCTTAGCAAGTCGCGAAGAAAGTCCGACCACGCAAGCACATGAAAATACTGTCAAAAATCATTCCAATTGGTTTGTGTTGATTAAACTCGCTGCAAGACGGCTTCAATTTTTTCTGTTCAAGCCTTTGATCCGCTTCCTGAGTCTCGCAACTGCCTAAAGCATTGCTTACACTTGGCGGAGTCAAACCTGATTTGGCCCTCATGCGATACCGCATTCGTGGATCGAACACGTCCGCGCAAAAGAATTCTCAGATGATGTTTCTCTGAAAGATGAAACATCTTTGTGGCTTTATTGAACCACATAGATTTGTCTTCTGGAATGTTGACACTGAAATGGCCAACAACTGGAGTCACTACACAAGACTCATCTTCTGATTCGCTCGAGTCTGTTGTGACATGTTCACTCTCTGAACCTCTGGCCTTCGCGGCTTCGACTGGTTCCCGATGCTCAACATCAACAGGTTCCTCAAGTGAAACACCTGGATCAGGAGGACAGACCATTTGACTGAGCTGATCACTGGTTGCTGCATTGGCTTTGATTCTTCCACTTCGAATGTTATCTGGCATGAAGATTCCTTCTCTAATCTCCTTCAGAACATGCGCAAGCAGAGCTAACGAGCCGCACTGTCCCTTGCTGTAGGTCAAGCCAACACGAAGCTTATTGGAGTGATAGCCCAGAACCAGTCGATCTTCAATGTTTACTCCACGTTTCGCCATGAAACGGAGACATGTTGCTTTGCGTGAATGACTTGTCAACCTGTCATTTGCGCCAACAAGTTCAGGACCCAACAGGAGGTTGATCCATTTCTTCGCCTCGCCAGTTGAAAGTGCTCTCCTCGTAGCCTGTAGATCTGAAGCTGGCGCAGGCATCAATAGGTATCGAGACAAGTCAGTGATGCCTAGCTCTTGTCTCACTTGAATCCACTGGGATCCCCAATTGTCATCAACGACCCCCACAGCCGGCGCAGAGATAGGAAGGAACATGTGTCTAAGGTGCAAAGCTCTTGCAGTCTTGTGAACCGTGGTCTTTATCTCCAGTGAACTAATGTGACCCTGTTCGTCCATGTCCCAATACATATCCTCAGCATGTTGAGCATCCGACCAGCGAGACCTGCCATAAACGCAGAACAACACCATTCCTGCCATAGCCTTGTTCCAAAGTTCAGTGTCAGAACTCAAAACCGAATGCAACTTCTGCAACTGCTTGACTTTGAACGGTGAAGCTTGTCTAGGATTTACAAGTGCACTAGATGAAGAAGCTCCCAAACATCTCCTGCTGTGTACCACTGCATCCAACTGTGAAACTCCGAGCACATGACGAGCAAATACCAATGCTTCAAAGATGGATTTCAACCGTGAAGCCGGGGCACCCTTTTCAGATTCATGTTTGAGAAAGAAGTAAAACTCAGACTCATCGCATGGAAAAGTTTTACCCTCTGCGACCAAGTAGTTTGTAAGCTTCGACAAACTGTTGACACGTTTCATCAAAGTCTGCGGCGCTTTGTTGTAAAACACATCCACCATGATCTGAGCCTTCTCTGTAAAAGTCTGGCAGCTGTGCAGAGAACGTACTAAATCACATGAATTCTGTTCCCAAACATCTATAAGAGAAACCCATCTACGTATAGCAGTTTCCCACATAGCCTCTCTCTCTTCTTGCCAAGTCTTGTCAGGCACCTCTTTTATGTTGCGAAGAAAATCTGGGCCATCAAAACGAGGACGAGTAACTTGACGTTTGTGAACCACTGCATCTCCCGAGCCAACTTCCAAAACAGGGCTACTCACCGCTGCAGGTCTCTTGAAGCTTTCTGAAGCAGAAGACATAGAACCGCTCGATTCGTTGAAAAATTGATTCCAGAAACCGGTCTCCCAAACTTGTTTTGGATCATCTTGCCTCAAACTGTGCCATGCAGAATGAACCAACCTGTCTGGGTCATACGAATTAGAAATTGGAGTCCTCACATCACTGTAAATGATCTCAAAGGGCTCCTCAAAGTTTGTAAAAGAAGGCGTGCGACCGGAAGGGTCATCAGGAAGAGAACAGTTATCAAGAAGCAGATTATCCAAGACAGCTCTCGAATCAAATCCAGCCACATCTGTTTCACCGTCAAAAGCCTCCATTGCTCCCCCCAGCTACACGTGAAACTTGTTCACCAAAATTGTGAACACCCACCCACCCACCCTATCTTGAGGCGAGCGAGGTGATATACATTGAATGACATCCGTGAAATCAAATGTTAATTTCCAACCGTCCTGTCAAATCAAGAATGCATGTCCCTTATAAAATTTTGTTTGTTTCGACTCAAACAAACGACGGCCATGATTCCAAAGGTTTTACGTTTCAAAGTCGAAACACTCAACTCTAATGTTTGAAAAATGCATGCGCACATCAACATGTGTCATGTGAACGCCAAATTGTGTTTTTAGGCAAAAGAATTTCCAAAGCTAATTTTTGTGGACAAAAATTTTTCCCTTGATCTAAAATAAAGGGAGCGTCATTACTTCGCAATGAGTGAACCCGGCAGTTTCCAGCGCAAAAATCCTCCCCATATATACGGAATGTCAGCCAGTCCAGAACGAGCGTCAATGTGATACCATATCAAGTCAGTACGCTCCCTAGAGGGCCCTAACAGCTTGCGTCTGGAGCTCCACCACGGATTGAATGAGGGCCAGTAATCAACTTGCTCCGCCAAGCGGCTGTCTACGATGAGGTATACTGTGTCGTTATGGGCAAACGTATCAGCCATTGTTAAGAGCCTTTCAATAATCTGCACATAGTCCACTGACCCCGCTGGACAGGCGCCCTCATACCCTCTCGGATCAATAGGCTATTCCGAAGTGCGCCGCAGAAGATTCGCGTGTCGAATTTGATGAGGACGGCCTCCATAGTCGAGACCAAACGGAGTATTCAGAGGCGAGCACTTGCGGTCCATCTGCCTAAGTTCAGCCAACATGTGACCTACCGCCTCATCCGGGGCAGCTCATTCCAGGTCCCTTCATTAATCCACGGACGGTTGCAGGTGGCATGCTGAGGCAGTGCCATGGTGTCTCTCAGGAATGAGAGGAAGAACATTCCTGTGAGCAAACTTCCAGCGAGGCGTCGCACAAGCAAGGGAGGAAGAACACCCCCATGAGCAAACTCCCAGTGAGGCCGCGCCCGGTGGTAACCAATTGGCAAGGAACACTTCTCAAAGCAAACCTCGCCAATTAAAACCAGTGAGCCAGAAGGCAGCGGGACAGGGTATTACAAGTTATCCGATCACACTTAGCAACAAGTGAAACATTCGGCAACCAACCCGAATTGCACAATGCGCATCCTAAAACTCGCAAATAACAAAAACCACTGCTCATTCCAGGCCTACCAGAACTACTCCGTACCCCTTACTTCGCACCCAAACAGACGCTATACTTTTCTAGGTCACAAGCCAAAGTCCACTTCCTTCAATTCAGACACTGGCTAAAATGACTGAGCCGCCATATGCCTCTCACTGCCGTTGCCTCGTCCTCTAACTCAGAGAAATGTGGACAGGACTGCGCAAGATGCACCATTCTACGAGTGTCCACATACACTGCAGTTTCATGATTGTCCAGGCGGTCAATGCATCGGCACAGCGTAAGCTTGTGAAAGGGGCCCACTCCTGCTCGCTTGAGTTGATGACAGTGGCTGCGATGAATCTTCTTGCCATTGCCGCACCTGTACACTTCCAGATCCTCTATCAGGAGCGCCGCTAGCCCTCCTAGGTTGCGCAGAGGCACTAGATGGTGCAACAGGTGTCTGGCGGCGCGTGCTCTCTAATGTTCTTCCATCTCCCAAGTCAGTAGCACTTACCACGGACTCCTCATCGCTAGAGCAATGCACCTTCCTCAGCAGAGATAACTCTCCAGACGCCATCTCCCCATGCGCAACGCATCAGTCAACGCGTGCAGGGGCAGCGACACTCCTGTGAGCGAGGCTTGAGCCAAGGCTACTCAGTACCTCAAGAACCAAGCAATGAACAAAGGAACAGCGTGCCACAGTACAGTCTACTCTCACTCTTACTACATCAGAGAGGCCCCTAATTTGTCGTGCTGGAGCATTCGGTACAGAATGGGAGTCTGCTACTCAAGCCTTCGGCTCTCTCACGTACCTGTGTCAAGCAGAGGTTATTAAACTCGTGACAGATCATTGTACTTGTGCAGAGGTGTCGCAACCGCCCCACATGGCACAAGACCACCTGTTTTAGTCTCCAGAAGCCGTTTACCTCTACTGTCCGAATCACAGTAATCCACTCTCAGACCACCACGTCAGTTAGAGTCAAGTCAGGTTGCTCATGTTCAGAATCGTTGAGGTGTACAGCAAGGCCCAAGACATTTCGCAGGAAAGTGCAAGTAGAGTCAGCCACAATGTCTATATATAGCAGTGCGCCAGGCATCCATGAATAAGGAGAATTGTCCAAGATGTGCCCCCCGTATTTTATAATGACTGGAATGTGGCCGTATACCCAAAAGGGTGGATTCGATAAGCCCTCCTTGATCTGCCACGTATAACATCGTTGCGGAATGAGTTTAGCATACCATTGTACAGTGGGCGCACTCGTATTCACACACCAGTACGACTGCTGAAACAGCACCAGTACATAGTTGGAAAGCTGACAATAAGAGACAGCCAGGTGAATAGTCAAAATACCCGGCGTCCCATCGGAAGACCCCTGTGAGCTCATGACATATGCCATAGTAGCCTCTGAGTCAACAAAAGGGCCAACTCTGTCTGACCTGCAACATCGAGCTATCCTGCCTCAGAGTGTCTAGTGTTACAAAGACGTCTGTGGAGTCCAAGGTTCATTGAGCGGGGAGACTCCATGCAGGCAGAGGCGGACCATATCAGAAGGGGCAATCACGGCAGAGCCCAACAGGGAATGGAGCGCTACACGCATGTCTTCTGCGTTGGCAAGAATGGAAGCTTGTCTGGAAATATATTCAGGATATGGAACGTCACAGTTCCGAGGACCCTCAGGCCAACATCGTTCGTACCAGTCCCCTGACATAAGAATAGCGGCCCTGGTGGTGGGAGACGAGTTGAAAAGTTGCTCAGTTGCACCTCCCAATTTGCGGCGCCCCAAAGTGGACTGGAAGATTCCCCGACACTTAAAGTTCCGCCTCTGGCGCCTCATGGCGGAGTGGAGCTTCCCAGATCCATTTCCTTGATTAAAAAAATGCGCCTGCGGCGCCCCAAAATGGAGCGGAACGTTCCCAGATGCATTTGCTGCATTTCAAGTTCCGCGTGTGGCACTCTATGGTGGCGCGGACTGTTTTTAGATGCACTATCTACATGTGAAAATGGGTGTGGCAAGGTTCCCAGATGTATTTCCTTGGCTCAACCTTGCGCTTGCGGCGCCTGATGAGAAGGAGGTTGCAGATGCATTCCCCGCATGAAAAGATTGCGCCTGCGGTGCCCCAAAATAGAATGGAAGCTTCCGCGTGTTTTTCTTTGAGTAAATCTGGCAGCTGCGGCGCCCAAACATGGAATGAACGTTTGGCAGATGCATTTTTTAGATTGAAGGCTGTGTTTGCAGTACCCCAAGGTGGAGTGGAAGGTTCCCATTAGAATTATTTTCGTTCAAAGTTTGCAAATCCGGTGCTTTTTCGTGCCACTTTCAAACATGATATGTGATGGCTTGACAATCCTCCCCGTGCCCCTCTTCAATAATAATAACGCAATCATGGACATAGATGATGGCTTCGTTTTGATTGAACAAATGTGGATATGCGGGCTCATGTTGACACAGTCGCTACGAAATCATTGCTTGGTGGGGGCATGGGGGAGTCGGAAAAAACCTTACGAACAATTTTTTACCCAGTAGGTCATAAGCAGTTCTGCAACAAAAAGAAGGCCTGAATTTTGGAACCTGAAAATCATCAATTTTCCAAAGACATACAGCAGTGCGCCGGCAGTGGATGACGGCTTTTGTTTTTCCAGCGCGATAAAGCGTGTTGATGTATTCCGCCTAATAAAGGTGTATCATGTTTCAGACACGTTGTTTTTGTATTTAACGTCCATTGGTTTTGTTGCATCCAGGAAATGCGCGCAAAAACGATTTTGAGCGAAGAACAGAACGGCGAAAAAATAATTGAAGGAGCAACCCTCCGGTCCCGTTTTTGGAACCAATGTTGGTGCCAATTTTGGTCCTTTTTTATTTGTTTACAATACCGGGCGTCCCCAAAATGG
>VSDK01018933.1:18666-19806 GCA_009767595.1 Symbiodinium kawagutii
AAAGTGCAAGACATGAAGCTTGGAGCCATCAAGCAATAAGAAAAAGGAGTCACGTGCATGAGCCGTGATGCCACCAGCAGACCTCATGGAGGCATACGCAAATGGTGAAAGGAATTGCATGAGCATTCAACAGAGGCTGCATGTGCGCCCTTGGATCAAGAGATGCTCTTGGTAAAGACAAATCAGTTCAAACAACACAAGAAAAGACAGTGAACATTTAAGTAAGTTTTGACTAACTTCGGAAGTGTTTCCGTTCCTTTTTATAGCAAGTCAGGAATCATGGAGGATGTTTCAACTGAGTAATTCCTTTTTCGCATGAATCAACCACATCATGCAGTCAAGTTTGTGGCTACCTTCCAGGCACTTCATCGCTGCGTGCAATGGCGACCTTGGTGGATTCCGAAGCTCAGTTTGCTCAGCGTTTGCAGGACTTGAAAGCTTCAGATGGTGTCATTAGGGCTCTTCGAACCTCAGGGCTCAGCACATATGGCAGCATGGCATATGCGCATGGCCACCCTGGACAAGCAATCGTGGATGATGCCTTTGAACAGTCGGGTAACCAACACCATCTTGCCCGCAGCAACGGTAGCGGACAGTGCTTGCATCAAGCGTATATTGTTCGAGGCCCAGACACTTGTGTTAGTTGCCTTGAAGGAATCAGTGAATGTCCCAGAACCAACGGCCACCCGCCGTGTGCCTGCAGTGGAGAGGGAATCGAAGATGGCAGCGCTCAAAGCCAGGCTGGTTGGGGTATTGATCGAAGGCCCGTTAGAGCCAGGACATGCATTGTTGGACCTTTGTGCAACGATGAGCCAGTTGAATGAATTACGATACATCCCACCAGAAAAATGCATCTCTCGAACTCATGAGGTACTCAACCACAAGAATCCTGCGAAGCAACTTGAGATTTCTTCAGACACCTTGATTGTCAAAGAGCACAAGGACACACCGGACATGGTAGCGACGTCGGCATTGCAAGTTCAGGAAGCCCTCCACCGGAGGGGAATAGCTTTGGTGTTTGCAGACTTGGTTCAGCATGAGCATTACAATCGATATGTAGCATCATTGTTCAGTCACCTTCATCGTGAACCACCCGCGGGTTACAGTCGGTGCACGGTCAGTCAGCTAGTTGCAGCAGAC
>VSDK01018940.1:5549-35645 GCA_009767595.1 Symbiodinium kawagutii
GCCGTGCAGCTTTGGTGTGCTGTTTGTATAGGCGTCGGTTGTGGGGCAGGCAGCGGCCTTCTTCACGGGCAAAGATGAGCCCAGAGACTTGATCACTCATGCTTAGGTCTGCAAAGTTCACTGGAGATCTACCTGAGACTGGATCATAAATGATGGGAGGTTGTGAGTCGGGAGTGCTGTCATATTCAAGCAAATAGTGCTGATTAGGCAAGCTGTAGTTGGACAAATCTCCCAACTTAGCATGTTGCTTACGCACTAGCAGAGAAGAGAGAAACCAACTGTATCCCCTGTTTAAGAAACTCGGTTCTTGCACCCACTGTTTGTGTTGTTGAGCGACGGGGGGCTGACTGTCCTCTGGTAACAGTACCAGGAGCACTTCAGAACTGTTGACAAAATGGGTAGTTCGTTCGTTGTGGGGGCAATGCTCAGCCTGAAAATTACAGATTGGCACAGCTTGTTGGAAAACCTGCTCAAGCGAGGTGGTATTATCCAACGTGCCAGAGAACATGGAAAGGACTGACATTCACCGAACCAGGTGACGCCGGACATTGCTCTCCAGCCAGACTGATGCCACATGGCATGAAATTGCTCCACTTCTGATAATGGTGCAACTACCGATTCCCATCCTTGGTCCGTGAGGAATCGAAGGGCACCATGTGCCAAGGTCTTCGCCTTACCATAACTGTGACAAATTGCCGGCCGGATGGTGCGAGTTGAAATTGGATTGGAACAACCGTTGCCCTGGTAGATTGATCAGGTCACACAATTCGAAGAGCGTAACAGGAACACAGTCACTATCAATCAACACCAAGTGGGTCTGCGGGAAGAGGAACCTTGCCGTTTCAAGCACGAAGGCACCAGCCCAGATGTATGGTTACCAGTCCTGAGGACATGTCCAATGGTACCACACCAGGTTAGTTCTTTCTCTCATAGGCCCAACCAATTTTCTTCTGGAGCTCCACCAGGGCTGAAAAGAGGGCCAATAATCCACCTGTTCAGGCTGTCGGCTGTCAACAATGAGGTAGACAGTATCCTTCAGAAGGAAAGAATCCCTAGTCTCTAGGAGGCGGTGGATAATCCTGGCATAGTCAACCTCCCCGGCAGACACCGCGCCCAGATACCCCTTGGGGTCAGCATGATCTTCAGCAGACTTTCTGAGGATATCGTCTTGTCGTACCTGGTAAGGTCTGCCCCTGCAGTCAAGACCAAAGGGAGTAGTCAACACCGAGCATTTCGAGTCCATCGCTCTCAGTTCAGCAAGCAGGTGATCAGTAAGTTCCTTTGGCGGTCGTTCATGCCACTGGGCGATGTCAATCCACGGGCCAGTCACCTGTCTTCTACGATTTCCAGGCATCAGGGCAGGAGCGGAGATGGGAGAATACTCCTGTGAGCAAACTCCACACCGACAGCAAAGAGAGGAATACTTCTGTAAGCAAACCTTGAGCCAAATGGCTACGGCGTCTTGAACGCATGCTTACTTACTTTTCATACCAATGCGCCAACAGCCAAGTCTTCTAGCTCTCAGCGTCACCTGCTCACTCTTCAACCGTTGGCAACGTCCACAAAATTGAAATTTCAATTTTTGCACAGTGAATCTTCCATCTATTTCAAACACTTCCAGCATTACAAAACATAATCATCTTGCAGAATTCTTTGCCTGGCACATTCCTTCAATTTTGTGAAATGGCTCTGACTCGCATCCCGCACTGCCAAGCAAATAGCCTTAACGAAAAAAAAGGGAGGTACACATGTGACCTGATCAATCACTTCTTATTAGCAACACTAAAAATTGCCAAACAGAGTTCGACCAAAACATTGAAAAGTGCTGCATGTCACTGGTTGCCAGGAGAACCCTGGAACCAACCGATTTAAAATGCAGAAAAATTAAAGATTGGAAGGATGAAAAACTTCTTCTTGTTCGATAATAATCGATTCTGGCCGATATTCAAGCTTGTAGACCTTTGAAGAAGAGAGCTTCAGGCTTAAATGAATTTGCAGCCTGATCTTCGATAGGCCTTGAGAATCTGAACTATGGACCCTTCCGGTTAGAACGTTTGGTAAAATTGCAGTCAGCTGGGATATGTGTTTGCAAGAGTACCGGCGCACGAAGGGGACATAACTTGATGAAATGCAGACGTAGAGTGGCCGAAGTGGAGTGTGGTCACTTCATTCGGCAGTGGCAAAGGCTTACGGGGTTGAAGGGAGCTTGAGGGGGCTTTGCTTGCATGAAAATTGACTGAGCCGCGCAGCGCTGGGAAGACAAATTTTTAAAAGTGCATTGCGCTTTGCAAAGCCCTTGATGCAAAAAGCGCTGTAAAAGCGGTTTGCTTCTCATTGCGATTTCTTCACCCCAACTTGAAAAAATCAATTCAGTGCTTCGCATGCTGGCGGCGCTCTCCAGAAAAAAAAGCAAGGTAGCTCAGACTGACAGCAATGGCAGATCTTGTTGGTGCGCTGAGTTGGTTAGAGTTTAGGAGGTTCAAGAGATGACTTGAAAGATTGATTGTAATTGTGCAGAGCAAGAAGCTAGCTTTTGCAGTGATGTCACCGGTCACATGTGACAATTAGAAAAAAACAATTGTACAAAAAACAGTAAGACCACCTTCTTAGAGACGGATCTTTGATATCCACGATTGGCCAGCTGGAGTCCATTATGAACGTAACATCATCCTCAATGGTGTAGTTATTGTCACTTGGCGGTTTGCGTTTTGGTTCATGTGTGTCGTAGCGCGTCTGCATTCCTGCCCGGGAAAGTGCGGGTTCGTACGGCCTGCTTTCTTCTTGTTTTCATGAACCAAACCTCTCCATCGGCTACGCCAACTAGTGCGGGAAGTCACCTGCTTCAGGCAATGTCCTCTTGGAAACCTTCTTTAAAGGAAATTCAACTGGGGTGGAAAAAGTCCCCTCTCCTATTTGATTCTCAAGTTTGTGGAGGAAACACCCTGGAATAGGAAAACACCTGCGGTGGGAAATCCCTTCTCGTGGGGAACCTCTGGGTGGAGGAAACGCTGTAAAGCAGTCCGCTCCTCTGGAAAGACATTTCCTCAAAGAAGGCGTTTCCTGTGAGAAGAGATTTCCCACTCAAACAGATTTCCTGCACCAAAACACACCCCCTCTCCATCTGGCCTTCCACTCCAACCACCCAACACAGAGACCGAAGTTTCCGGTCGTATCAAAAAAATTGGCCAGTTCAGTTTTCCCTTTAGTGTTAGTCCTTCAGCTGTGAAATTTCATCATCGGACTTAATCCTCGCTGGCAAAAAAAATGTTCGACGAAAAGATTGGAAAACATTAAAAATTGGACAAATTGATTTGCCGTGCTGGGTCTGACTTGGTGATGATCAATTTTTTTTGTTTCTCGGCCGGAGCAATGTCAAAAATGAAGAAGAAGATGATGCGGATGATGAAGATGACGAAGAGGATGAAGAGGATGAAGATGAATTGGATGACAAGGCTTCTTAAGAGAATGAAAATGATGAAGATGATGAAGACAATGAAGATGATGAAGAAATTGAAAATCACGAAGATGGTGAAAATGATCAAGATGATGGAGATGATGAAGCTGATTAAGATGATGAAGATGACGAAAGATGACGCGGAGGATGGATATGATGAAGGCGATGAAAATGGTGGAGATGGCAAGCTGACGGAGATGCTGAAGACAATGATGATGATGATGATGATGATGATGATGATGATGATGATGATGATGATGATGATGATGATGACGACGACGACGATGATGATGATGATGATGATGATGAGGATGATGATGATGATGCTGATGATGATGATGACGGCGGTGATGATGACGACGATGATGATGACGATGATGATGACGATGATGATGGCAGTGATGCAGGAAATGAAGGAGATGAAGGAGATGAAGGAGATGAAGGAGATGAAGAAGATGAAGAAGATGAAAAAGATGAAGAAGATGAAGAAGATGGAGAAAATGAAGAGGATGAAGAAAATGAAGAAGATGAAGAAGATGAAGAACATGAAGAAAATGAAGAAGATGAAGAAGATGAAGGAGATGCAGAAGATGAAAAAGATAGAGAAAATGAGGAAGATGAAAAAGATGAAGAAGATGAAAAAGATGAAGAAGATGAAGAAGATGAAGAAGATGAAGAAGATAAAAAAGATAAAGAAGATGAAGAAGATGAAGAAGATGAAGAAGATGAAGAAGATGAAAAAAAATGAAAAATGAAAAAAAATGAAAAATGAAAAAAACTAAAAAACATGACTGAGAAAAAGGACTTGAAAAATATCAAAAATGAAAAATATACTCAGATGGTGAGAAAAATGGTGAGGAGTAGGGTGAAGAGGAGGGAGAGGGAAAAAAAGAGGAATATGGTGAAAAAAACAACCAAGAGAAAGAAAATGGTGGCTGACAAAACGACGTGCATTAATATCCATGAAAACCATTGAGAAAAAATATGTTTTTTCAGTCAAGGTGTTTTCCTTCTTCATGTTCTTCACCTAGAGTCTACATGTTACTCTTTGTGATTTTTTCATCTTCATCTTCTCCTTCTTCTTCATCATTATTTTCTTCTTCCTCCTCATTTCATCATTTTTTTCATTTTCATCTTCCTCATCTTCTTCATCTTCATCATCTTCCCCATCTTCTTCATCTTCTTTTTCTTCTCTAGTTTTTTATTTTGTTTATCTTCCTAATTTTGATATCTTTTTCATCTTCTTCATCTTCTTCATTTTCTTCATCTTCTTCATCTTCTTCATCTTCTTTATTTTCTTAATCTTCTTCATCTTCTTCCTGGTTTCCCTTTTCATTCTTTTTTTTTATTCTCTCTTTTCTCGTCGGCTTTTTTGGATGTTTTTTCGGAAAATTCATGTTGCGAAAACCATGTCAAAAAACATTGAGTTATTCAGATTAAAGTCCCGTAAAGTGGATTACAGGTCGAACTTTCATACTAAGTTCTCGAGAACATGGACTGTTTGAGACTTGACCTTCGCAAAACGGCAAACGGCAACGACATCTTTTAACGAATCAAAAAATGAAAAAAATGAAAAAAAAAGGAAAAAATGGTGATGAACAAGGAAGAAAACCGCTTGCAGAAGCCTTTTGTGGCTTCTACGAGATTTGGAAAATTAGGTGGTTTCTCGCAGTTTCGGCAATTTATTTTTTGTACCGGCTGTAAAAGATTTCTTTGCAGAACAGATGTGAAGATGCTTAACCCGAACTTTTTCTTATGCTTTGTACCAAAATCTGTCATCTGCGTTCCCCCCTTGTAGCGACGTGGCTTCTGCAAGCTCCTAACCTTCGTCTGCTCCCTCCGGACTGACCGATGGCATGCCGAGCATTGAAAATTCCAATCGAAATGTTCTGATCTGGATCTGCCCTCTAGCAAGACTGACAACATGCTCTCACGGCAGTCCAATGGGTAGGCTCTGCTGTCAAAGTTATTGCACCCCTGTTTCCTGCTAGATAACCTTCAGATCGTGCTTTCTGGCTTGAAACCTTTCGTGTGATAGATGCGTCGAAAGATTGTCCGATTAGCGGTTGAAATTGACACATGTGAGAGATTCAAAGACATCTTATTACAATTTTTTGTTGCAAGTATGTACCCACAGGTGCTTAGAACCCATCTGTTGAAACCTGCGTGCGCAGGAGATGGCGTGAGGGGAAAGCAGATCACCAAGGAAAAAACCAACCATTTTGGCACATTTTCCACAGGAAGATGCGCGGCCCTCTGTTGCAATCAATGCAAGGGAAACAACAAACAAAAAATACTTGACAATTCAATGTTTTTCAACGTTATGTTGCATTAATTATTTGAATTGAATGCATTTTGTAGGTTCATTTTTTTTGCTCGCAAGAAAAATGTGTTTTTCCTTGTTCACTTCGATTTTGGGGAAAAAAATTATCCACAGTGTTTTGCTGATGTTCCCAGCGTTTGATTCATGGTTGGTTCGCTCCAGACATTGATCAAGGATACATGTGGTCAACTTGGTTCATCAGGTTTCCCCAAGTCTCAACACAAAAATGGCAACCGAAAATGGGCGGATGAGGCATTTTGATGCTTGTGAATTCACCAAACCTCTGATATATGAGTGACAACGCACGCCTTACAAACCTCAAGAACCGCTATCATCCAACCAAATTCTAAACAGAAAACGCATTTTGAACAAAATAACAAGTAGGACGAAAAATTGAGCATCAACCGAATCACCTACAAATGACAGGTTGAAAAAAATATAGAATTCCGAAGCCATACAGTGATATGACAGCCCATGACAGCCCATGACAGCCCTGGTGACCCATAGCATCCTAGTCAACAGTTCACAGCTGCAACAGCATCGCGTGTGTTCATGCAAAGTGAAGAAGGTGCCAGCCACAACTTCCATTTTGAGCATCGATCGAATGCATGATAGTGGGGTTCTTGACATTGTCTAGGGAGGGCGGATTTTGTCTCCTTTGTTTGCTAGTATGCACTGATGACAGGGTTTTCTGACTAGGTTTATGACGCATGCGTAGTTTCATTGCTTCGTTGCTTCATTGCTTCTAGTTTTTCCTCAAATTTTGTCAGGTGACGCCAGTTTCCATTGGTGCCCAGTCCGGCACATTTGTTGCTTAAAATGTCATGAATTTAACATGCAAAACTGTTTCCTTTAAGTGGTGCCTTGGAATTTTAGAAGAAAAATCCACAATAGAAACTACAACCATCAAAAACCAATGGCATTGGGATTTCCATGGTGGCATGAACACGTATGATGTCTGAGCCCAGATAGTTAGCCGCTTTGTTTTGAAACTGCAAGGCATCGTCAGAAACCGAAGTGCTTGCGGTTCTCAGATTTTCGCCTGGCAACAGTGCCCTCCACTTTTCAGAGCAGAACAGGTGGGTGCGAACTTTGCATTCGAACAAAGTGAACGCCAATTTGTATTTGTCCACGACGCCGTGTGGCCAGCCAATCTAATACACCCGCCATTGAATGAAAATAACCAATCGCCACCGGCAGGAATGAAAAGACGGCATTTGTTAGTCGTGACGTGGGAGACGCCTCCCAATTAGCCAAGGGGATTAAACACTTATAGACCGTGACCGGTGTAGGCACAAACCTACGAAAAAAAACAACAAACAACTTCCAATACTTGACCGGCATATTGGCCACCATCGGCTAGCGGCTAGTTGATGAAATGCGTGTCCAAATTTCATTTCGTGTCACACCAACTTTCTAGTCCCAACACTTTGGTTTTTGCCATTCAGGGGCAACTACGGAAGTTGGAAAATTACAAAATAGTTCGAATTCCAGGGAACTTTGGGCAATATGTAGGGCAAATGTGGGAAATGAATTTCTGGTTTTGGCAGCAACCTTTTTTTCCATCATGATTTTTTTTCGACTTGGAAAACAGGGGGAATGGTGCACAAATTAAAGTCAACATTATGCAGCGTTTGAACCAAAAGTTATGGGCCATCGAAATATATCGATGATGTTTTGAAAACGAACTTGTTGTGACAAACAATGTTTGACCTGAACGCGAAGTGCAATGTTTGACATTTGGTTGGGATATCGTTGGTTGCTTGTAGAATCTCTGAAGGACAACGATTTCAACATTTCTACGTACCCCAAGTGTGCGTATCGATCAATGTTTGTTTGGGCTAAGAAATCTTGTTTTTGTCCTTCCATGCATCTTTCTTGAGTAGACTGGTTTTTGAAACTGTTGTGGTTCAAGAAAAAGGATGGACCACGGGTTCTCTAAACATTTTTTGACAAAATATCAACATTTTGGCAAAGGATCTGACATGGGAGTGACATGGGATGTCAAAATAGAATGCAGTGTGCAGTTAATTCAAAAAGTCAAACAGGACGTTCAGCGATGCCTAGCTTTGCCCTTTTTGGCCGCGCTGTTGAGCCATGACAAAATGCGATGGGGAACGTGTTTCAAAAGATACCTCACAAATTCTCGGTGCATTGGTGCAGGTGCGCCGTGGTATGACGTAGGCGAGGTTCAACATATACATGCGGGCACCGCATCGCAACAACATGCGGATTTACATTGGTTCAGTGGTTCGAAATGGTCCGCCGATCGCGTCTGGAAAGGGCAACGGCAGGCCTTTGTAGCACGCGAATCCGGGGAAATTACCACAGGGTTGCATTCAGAAATAATTTTGCCAATGGTGACGGTGCGTCCGCCCGATTGGCAAAGGTTTCAACATTGTTTGTGGCACAGTTTGTAGTGCGAGTGTTGGGACCGTCGTCCCGTCAGAAACGGTTGTGTTGCTGTTTTGCTTTGTGCGGTTGCAAACTTCAGAGCATGGACATTGAGTTCCACCTTCGAAGTATGCTACTCACCGTGCGATTTTGTGCGTTGAAAACATGTCCGTGTGTAATCGGATAGGGCATTTGAATGCCATCGTAACTCCTGGGGCCTGTTTTATTGCACCGTGCCGGGCTATGCACGGGAACGGATGTGCAATTTCAAAAATTGTCGCACTCCATTGTTCGGTTGCCAGCGGGTATGGGTTGGAAGTTTCATGGTTTCCTTGTCATGTGATCCGCCAGTCGTGGAACGAATGTGTAGCAACGTTTATGATTCAGTCCGGGTTGTTTCCCTGTCTGACGCTGGTGAACCTTTGCATTTTTTGACTTGGTTCGCTGGAAAATTGTTAGGGGCGACGGGTTTTTACATGGTAATTTTTGCATGGTGCTCGTGCCGGCCAGTCATGCAATGTTTTGGGAATTTTTTTCTCGGCCGAACGTGTTGACCAGCGGATGACAATGGCAGGGGATGTTGGGGTGTCATCATTGGAATCGTTATTTTGTGGTTTGGTTGCCTGCAGTTAAGCCCAGCACATGCTGCAACCATGCGGGCGGTCTGCGATTCAATTTTCCGAAAAGGGTTTGTAAAAGGAAGGCGTTTTTCCGGCGCGAGCATATGTCACAACGGCATCTGCGAAACTCACGGCGAAAATGAGGCCCAGGAGGTTTTTGTTGAAATCAGAGCTAGTGTTACATCGGTCGCGCTATTTTTGCATGGTCGTGACCGGGGGTGGTAGCAAAACTCGTTGAGTTCAATGCACATTGCGGGCAAATTTTGCCGTGATGTCGCTTTGCAAGCTGCTTTCGTATGTTATGTCGTTTTTCGCATTTGTCTTCTCGAGTCCACCGCCAAAAAAATTTAATGCTTTGCCAAGTGCAAGGACATGTTGCGATCAAATAAAACAACGTGCGCATTCTTTCAGTTCATTCAGCCCAAAACTGTGGGATATACCCAAGGCCATGTTCCAAGCGCAGACATCCCCCTTCAAAACTTGGTCGGTAACAGCATTTGCTGCCACCAAACGTTGCTCAAACAATTATCAGGGCTGGAAAACGTGTTGTTTTGGTGGGCAAAACTGCTCAAAGAAAACTAGTATTTTGGCCCACTTTGTTTCGGCAATCTTCGTAAAAAAATTGGCATGCAATGATGCAGGAAACCCTAGCTTTCAACAGACGGCTGAAAATATCAAAGCCTTGAAGGAAAAAAAGGTTACGCCGCACATTTCCGAATTCGGTTTCGGGACCAGTTTGGTCACACGATTTGTGAATGGTCAATATTTTCGTTGCATTTGAAATTTTTCGACGAACAAAGCTACTTCAGTGCGGCTGGTTGGTGGGATTGGGGGCACTTTCCACCCGCCAGAGCCTGCTCCAACATAAGTTGCAACTCAAAAAGCGACGTTGCTGTGGCGCCGCCGTCCACGCACCCTGCAATAAATTGCATGAAACGGTTTCCAACATGAAATTTTTGGGACAAATTCCCATTTTAGCTGCCAGATCGGGAAGGTGACGCGTGAATGATTGGCACCATCTCAAGCACTGTGGCAAAATTGCCCCATGCCCAAACGCAATGCTCCGCAACCCATTTTTGAGGATGGCGTTCATCAAATCTAATCAGGTCGATCGTTATGACCCGATAAGGCAGCCGGGTGACAACGCAATCAAATCAAAAATGACGCGCATGTGTTAAAGCGAAACACAACGTTTGCAAAAAATGACGGCGTCCCGAATTGAATATCTTGAATTAAACATGGAACAGAATTGAATGCCGCAAGTTGTTAACAATTGTCGTGGGGCGTCGCGCACAGGATTGGTGTCAGCTCTTGCAAAAAAATGACGGGGTGAGTGTTCATCTGCAATAAGGTGGCGTTTCGATGCTGTCTTTTGTTTGTTTGGGTTCGAGTTGGAAATTGCAATTTGCGGTTTGGTCCGTTTTGTTGGTCGTGTTCATTTGGGTTTTGTCTCACAGTTCCTTGCGCCCTTAACCCGGGCTCTCTACAGCCCTGCAAGCTCAGACCTGGACTCCGTAAATTTGTGTGCTTTTTGCGCAAGCACCAAAATAGTCCTCACGGAAACAATTGTCCATTTCAATTCATTTCAGGCCTGATCGCTGGCGGGAGGGCCCCTCTACGGCAGAGGCCAGCGAGAAATTGTGCTAGCACAAAAAGTCTTGAAAACCACGTGGTCCATCGTAATTGACATCCACAAATGGATGGGCCAAGCAATGCCAGAGTTGCGTGCCTTGTGCGCCATCAACCCAGCAGGGGAACGCGTCGTGTTGCCACACGAATTCGCATGTGCAAACCGCTTGCATCGGTCGTCCAAACACCTCCGTCCCCTCCAGCTTTGAGAGAACGGTCGTTCCACCCAGCGTAGGAAAAATAGAACCACAATGAATGCTGCAAACTTCCAAGCTTTCTTCTTCTTCCGCCCGTCCGAATGGCACGTGAGAGTACGATCCTACAAGGACAAAGGCCTGCAACCATGAGATCACGCGCCGGCACAAAATTCCCTGTACAAACCAGAGTGGCATAGCCATTTTTGACTATCTTCGCTGCCGTGACCCATGGCTCAGAAAAATAAACTTGGGAGAAAGCGCTTAGATCATCGTCCCACCGTTTTGTGGGCGACCTGATTCTCTCGAAGGAAACGCTGGCAAATGGTTGGCTAAATTCAAACATGGTTTTCCATTTGCACAATGCATATGCCCAAGTATCCGAAGAGCTGGTAATTTTGATAATTTTGTGTGCCGATTTGTATTGCTTTCAAAAACATACATTACATCAAGCTGGAACGTTGTGCAAGCTCAATGCAAAGCTAACCCGGGCCTTCATGCGTTCCATTGTGGTTTGCCAATTTTCGCCGTCTACCTGGCGTCAAAGAATTAAAACCCGCAGCATACGACGCTGCATTGCATCCAACTTTTGCAACTGGGTTTTGGTAAGGGGAAGCGTGTCCAGGCCATACAATATGATGGAAGAAACCACCACGTGAAAAAAAACTATCCGTGACGCCAAGGCCAAATGACCATCCTTCAAGACATGCGCATGTTTGCAAAACCTTCCCGAAGCCATACGAATCCGATGCTGCATCTCCACGTCGTTTCTTTTGGATATGTTTGCTGACATGATCTTGCCCAAGTATTTGTGAATAGCATCTCCTGAGAACACTTCAACCTGATTTTGGCCCATTGTAAATTGCGACGAGTCACAGACAGAAGTTTTCGGGCAGAGAATCTTAGTTTTAGATGCGTTCAACGATAAACCCACAGCACTCAATTCAGAAATCAACGACTCCACCATGAAAATTAGTTTTGCTTCTGATTTGGCATACATGATCAAGCCATCCGCCAACAGGATCCACATGCTATGAATGTTGAATTTCGGACACCTTTGCGGTTCCTTGTGGGCCCTCCCGGAAGCATTTGTTGGGATCAGCCTTGGCACGAAATATTGCATCAGTGGAATGAGAAAGTGCGTCACTTGACCGATATGGCTTCAACAACAGGCTCGGTAACCCTTTCCCTCCGTCACTGGTCGGGCCTCCTGTGACGCGCTGGGATTTGCCGTGGCATGAAATCTTCCACTTTTGGAATGAACGTGTGCACACGCATATGCAAAAAACTGGTGTTGTGCTCCGGTCTCAGGTCTGTTTACGTCACCACTGGAAACTCGCATCGCACATTGCAAAGCTGTCCCCAAATCGTTGGGCCAAACGCGTTTTACTTTGGAATCCTGGTGGGCCTGCTTCCGTCGGACGACCACATCTCACTTGGACATCGCAAAGCGAAGGGTTCTGCAGATTCGAAGGTCTGGGCGATTGGTTGGTGGTGGCGCAGGACGAAGCATTATGGATGCACTACCTGGATGACTTTGTGACTTTCTCTTTGTCTTGACGTTGACTCTGTTCAATTTATTTCGTTTCACCTTCCTGCGCCCTAAATATGGGCCGCGTCAGGGCTTGCAGGATCTGATCTGATCTGATCTGTGGCGCGGTTATTGGGAAATCGTTGAGTCAAACGCATGCTGAGATGGCGACCTGTCGGCCGAAGGAAGATGGGAAGACCAATTGCAATCTGGGATACTTATTTTGAACAATTCTGCAGGTACAGCGGTTTGGGCAGTTGGGGCGCGGTGGCGGTTGATGAGGACTTGTGGCATTCGTTGATGAACGACTTCGCGCAATTTTATGTCCGGACCGGCTTTTTTTTGGACCAATGTTTTCGGCTCAAGGCAGTCTTGTTTTTCAGGCCACCTGCGCCCAAAATGGGCTGCCTTCGGACGTGCAGGCGCAAAGTCAGGTCAAAACCATCAAGTCACCGGCATAGCGCAAGTTGGTCAACCGCTACTCCAAACCAACAGGGCTACCTTCAATTGAAGGACGTTGTTTCCATTTTCGCATGGCATGTTCCAAAGCTGCGTTGAACAATGCCGGACTGATCACATCGCCCTGCTTCACCCCTCGCTTAGCACATTCTTCGCCGTTTAAGATTCGAACTGCATGCCTCAATTCCTGTATTGAGAACTGTGGGATATTTCGGAATCCATTTGCTACAACATCATGCGACAAGGAGTGTAACAGTGAAAACGCCACATCCATGTCAGATCGAAAAATTTCACCCAATTACACTGAAAATTGTTCGGGACATGGTTTGTTGTCATCGGCACAACGATGTCTTTTAAGAGGATCGTGCGGTATGCCATCGAGGCTGTTCAAATCAATGAAGTCATTCAATGTTAAGTTCGCCTTCTCACGTCTCCTTTTCCGCATGTCCCTCCTCAATTCCTTCCGTAACTGTTTGGAAATGGTTGTCCTTTGTGCAGGCGATGGTGCGCATCGACGTTGGTCCAACAGTTTTTGGATGTTTGTTGGTTTCTTTCTTTTGCGTGTTTGGGGTTTGGCCCGTTCAGTTTGCAGCACTGCCTGTTTAACAACATGTTCCATTGAAGTTGGCTGACTTTTGGCACCTCGGCATGCAGAACTTGGTGATACAGTTGCGGAATAGAATCAGTATTTATCGCTATGAATGGACTGGTCAACTAGCTATACCAATCTCCCTAGCTATCCATCTATGTACAAGGACACACTGGAATCTGGCCATTACCAGATGGGAGCGGCATGCTATATGATGTCCGACCAGCACGTAGGGAAAAACCTTCTTGGAAGGGAAAAAAACCCTACTGCCAGTGTCGGCGATGCAAAGAAAACTCGCAACAATGACGGGACGGAGATCCTGACCCCTCAGGGGACGTCTGCCCGTAAAAGTGAAAGCGAAAGGATGCTATAGTACATTCATGGACAACCTCATGATATCACTCAGAGAATCTCAGTGGCCCAGGCCGCTAAGGATCCAGGAAGAGCTCGGCGATGGCAGTTTGCACGCCTGCGGTCTGGTCTTCAAGCAGAGCTCGCCGGCGGCGGATGGCCCGACCCATGGCACGGGACAAGACAACAGAGATCTGCCCCAGGAGCCGGGTTTTGACATCTTCGAGGGCAACTCCTTCCACAACAGCAACAGCCCCTGACAAACGGTGCAGAAATGCACGTGTTTCAGGAGTGCAGCCCCCCTGTGCTTCCCACACCAACGGCAAATACCGGACACCGGCTGCCTCACACAGGGCTTCGGTGCGATTGTGTTGGCGTTTGCGGCAAGCATAGGCCTGACAAGCAGTTGCGGAATACCTTGCCCATCGCATTCTGGTTGCCAACCTTTCTTGAAATACCAGCGCCGTCGTTTTTTCCCAATGTTCTGGATGCAAAATTTCGCGTACACAACATGATGGTCGGAACCAAAATCCAAATCGGAACACGCAAACACATTGACAAATTGCAAACCAGAACTGAATAGAATGAAATCGATGCGCCCCTTCACACCCATAGAGCTGCAAATGGTCCATGTCACTTTGGGAACATCATGGTTGTTGTCACGGTTGGCGGTCACGAGATCAAAGGACGCAGCCGTGTCCACGACAATTTTCCGATTGGGTGTTGAAATCACCGCCGACAATGTGTAACATTTTTTGTTTCCTTATGACAACAAAAAGTGGCGAATCGTGACTGTCTTTCCTCACGAACATGCAAAACATTGTGCCAATGATTTCTCCAATTAACCCCGCCCGGCGTGCCAGCCACACCTAACGCAACAGAGGCGTATTTTCCAAAACTCGCATACACGCTATTCGGGGGACACCTGCTTTTGCTCACGCGGGGGGAGTGCAAACAATTTTCAAACACACCATAGTTTTCAATCCGGGCTGCTATTTGCAGGAACCTTTTGTGTTTGCAACCTCATTTTTTGACTGGTGGTTGGTGCGTGGGTGTCAATTTGGGTTGTTAGCCTGAAATTGCTCAAAGTACTCATTTGTGTGTGCATTCAATTGTGTGCAATGGCCCGCACGATGTGGACGGCATTGTTGTGGACGGCAATGGAAGCACAGGGCGTTTCTCACTACTTAACCTGCCCTTGGCACAAATTTTCCGGGGATTAAGCTAGTGAAGTGCACACCGAAAATGGGCGGAACTGCGTGCCTCTAGTGCCAACAAGCGCGCAGCAATGATGAAACCCACAGTTGTTGAATACAGGTTTGCAAGGTGCATCGCGCGATGGGTGGACCAAGGTTTGATGCCCATGCTTGAGTACACTACGGTTTGCGGATGCCCGTTTTTTTTTAATAACCCTGGCATCCACAGCTGCGCCTTTGGATTTTGAACTCTGGTGGACGCACGTGTCGCGGTTACTCTGTTAGGTGGTCGTGACACGACAATGGTTTGGCCCACCTAGCACAGGCTCTTGAAGGTTTGGTTTCGCCCTGAAAAGTTGCGTCGAGCGAATCTTGAGTTGGAACCTCGGCCACCGCAG
Source organism: Symbiodinium kawagutii (assembly GCA_009767595.1). Taxonomy (NCBI): domain Eukaryota; class Dinophyceae; order Suessiales; family Symbiodiniaceae; genus Symbiodinium; species Symbiodinium kawagutii. The sequence goes on from VSDK01018940.1 coordinate 20,688, forward strand.
AATTGGACGCCCCAACAACACATGGACAACGAAATTTGATTTTTTTTGCCGCTACAAAAACCTGGGTGATTGGATATCGATGGATGATGCGTTTTGGAATGTGTACAGAAATGACTTCAAAAAATTTGGTTTATTGTAAAATGTTTTTGCGTCAAAGGAGCGTGTGCCCCAAACGGGCCCGCCGACCGGCGTGCAGGCCAAAGTCAAAGTCAAAGACGTTTAGCAGGTAAACAGCGAGAAGTGACTTGGTTGCGTGGAGTGATCGCGTCATGTTTTGCAAATCCAAATATGGCCTTGGTGCATGACGTTTGGCAGTCTGCTGATTTTGTTGATTTCGCTGATTTTTTGGCTGCAAGGTCATGAAAGTAAGCTGGGCCAGCATCCGGCTTTCCAACGGCGCATGGTATCCCATAACGACACGGGCCAATCCACAAGAAACAGTTGCAAACCATGGACCTTGCGTTCGGAAAATTTGCCGAAACATTGTGTTGTCTCCTTTCGTGCTTCGGTTTCATTCGTGTCTCGCGGGTTTCATTCGGGTCCCGCCTGCCGGGGTATTGGGCAAGGGCAAAAAAGTCAAAGCGTGGTCAAACGTTTGACAAATTATGAACGTGTCATTTTGATTGTGCTTGGGCGCACACACTTTGTCCGGGGGAACGGGTGGTTCGTGTTTGGTGGTTTGCTGGTTCGTCTGGTCCCCGGTTGTTGTTATGGTCAAGGGCACTTCTTTTTTCACTTCGCGATTTGTACTTGTAACCGAGGCGCCGCGCCACAACGGCACAACCCCACGCTAATAAAACAACCCCACGGTAAAAAAAAAACGCCGGACGCACAAGGGGAGCATGTGAAGTTTGACAAGTGGCAGGCGCACAAGTGGTCGAAACACTGTGGCCATTTTAAGTTTCGGCAATTGCCAGCTGCAGAAGTGGACTGCAGCCACTTCATTCTTCAGACGTGGACTACTGCCGGTGCACTGCTGTACGTCCTTGGAAAACTGACGCTTTTCAAGTTCTAGAATTCGGTTCTCCTTTTGTTGCGGAACTGCCAGGGACCCACGCCCCCACCAAGCAGGGATAGCCACAGGAAACATGGAAAAATCACAAATGCTTGAAAAGGTGCGTCCCACGAACTTCGATGGTGCAATCGTCCAAATCGATTTTGATTTGTGATGTTCGTGGTGCAATGCTGGTCCCTAGCGAGACTGGGAAACATTTCGGGATTTGTATTGGTTTGGGCCATCGGTGTGTACACTGCCGCGTGGGCTTGAAATTTTCAATGCGCTTCGGGGCATGCGCAAAAACATCATAGAAAGGTTAGGATGCATATTTCGGCCTTGTTTTCAATCATTCAAAATTCGAGGGGGCCCTTGGCCATTGAACAAAACCATACGCCATACATGTCCAAAAGGAATTGCCCGAAATCATCAAGTCTAAATGGCAAAGATTCCGCGACAATGCCAACAGTGTCAGGAGTATTGTTCGCTTTCAACCAACCAATGGTTCGCTTGCAACTGTTGAAGGTTTCGCCCATAGATTCTGGCAATGGCATTCCATGAAAGGGATCCCAAAAAATTGAACACAAACATCATGGCACCATTTTTCACTGCCTGACGAGATCCTCGGGTGGAGTTGTGATCTAAGCATTTTTCAAATTCATCGTGCCTTCGAACGGGAAAATGGTGCCCGTAGCCCTTGTCCGGGCTATCACTGCAGCCAGCTGGACGGACAACATCTGGCATTCCCTGACGTTCATAATGCATTGGCTTATTGCAGCCCAAATTTTTGAGTGACTACATTGGTGACCGCAAATTGTTGAATGAAGTTGGGAACGACAACTCGCTCTGCCAGTCGATCCAGCAAGCGAGGGGCCTGTGCAGAATTCGTTGGATGGCATATGTGGGCAAACAAAACGAAAAAACGTTTGCTGGGCACCAAAGTTTGCTGATTTCATCATTGCCGTGGATCAAATGTCGGAGCGCCGGCCTTCTTTTCCAAAACCTGGCGCCAAGGCGCCAGGCTGGTTGACGTTATATTTTGCTGGTGGTCTTGGCTGTTCAGGTGTTCCGTAATTTTTTTTTTGCTTCAAGCTTTGGCGGCTCTATACTTTTAGTGTTTGCCCCATGTTGGTTGCGGATTGTCCAGTGGCAAACCATTTTGAATTATCCACCCTTCAGCCTCGGGAGGTGCCTTTGCGAAAACGGTGTTTCGATGTGAATTTTGCCAAATATCGAACGGCGAGCTGACACGGTTGAACCGACACACTTCAGCCACAATAACGCAAACCTAAATCTGGACCAGCCCAGACCAATTCCAGTGTGCATTCAGGACCGCCCTTGTTGGTCGGAGACTTCACTTGTGGCACCTCTTCGCATTTTGTGGTTACGTGGTTTCGGTTTGCAGCTCGAACTTGCCGACGCCGTCCAGGAGTTGGAACGAGCAGCTGCGACGGCATGTTGGGAAGCAGGCAACTAAGTCACGACTCCCACACCCAGACCTCAACATGTTGACGGTTGATCGCAGGGACAAATGGAACATGGAAAAAGTGATCACCGACGCCTTCCCGTTGACAGCAGTGCCGTGCTGGCGGCGCATGGGCCGCACAAACTTTGGGATGGGGAACCCCACCGGCTTGGCGAGCATGGGCACTATACCATCACGAGGGATGATTCCAGTGACCCGTGGAGTTTCCGTGGGTAGCTGCGCTCATTTGGAGGCTGGCCATCTTGGCAATAATTCACCCGCCCAGGGGGGCCGTATTTGGGGACTTGCCTAACAAATTAGCGACCAAGCGCATTTTGTTCAGTTGTTTTTTTTTCCCCGACAAAACAGGGGGTAAGGCAATTGTCGGGGGAGTTTCTCCCTTGCTTATCGCCTTTGGACGGTTAGTTGCGGTACATAATGTTCTCAACATCGTTTTTATCAGCACTCCTTTTTCAATGACAGGGATGAATGCGTTATGCGCGATGATTATCATGGACAAAATTGTTTTGTACGCGTCAATGTGGTTTCATGATGCGCCGCATCCATGATATTTTTTTTGGGCATGGGGTATTTAAGGCATTTAGCTCTCAAGTGGGTTACGGTAGCCCTCCCGGCCCACTCGGCCGGGTTCGCTGATTGCCTGAGTGGGTTGGGTCGCCCACGGGATTCTGGTTTGGCCAGCATCCTTCAGTGCTTGTGACGCACAGTTGCTCTACGGTGGCACCACCGAGGTCTGAGAGGTGAATGCACGCCTGGCTCTGGTTGGGTTGTGGTATCATCTTCAACGGCTTCGTTAACTGCCAAGCGTTCGGCTCGCAGGAAAAGAGCCCGTGCACGCCGGTGCTGGTACTTGCACCGAAAGCACATCAAGCAGTTGACTGTCAGTCAGTTGCGGCAAATTCGACACACACTGTGTGCACATCACTCCAGAGACCCCGTGTACCTGGCGCGTATAGACCAGGAGATCGAAAAGATGAGGAATGTCAAACAGACATGGAATACTTCCCAGGATGCTCAGGATTGGTGGTGTCCGAGAACATCTTGTGGGACTCACAATGGCAAAAAAGCTCAGTTTTGTCAAGGTTGTGGAGCTCATTGGGAAGCACTTTTCCCTTGGAATGCTCACTCAAACAATCCAGATCGAAGTTGGATTTGGAATGCCTCGGAGTCAGAAAGAACCAAATCTCCGAGACAACCGAAGAATCCTCGAAAGCCTTCCCGGAAAGAAAGGAAGGAAAAGAAGGACAAAGCAAAGCAGCAGGAACAACAGCAGGCAAAACAGGAATTGCAGAAACCGTCTCCTTTCTATCACAAAGTGTTAGCTGGAGGTGGAGCCTTGGATCCATTCTCATCGCCGGCGCCTATGACACCGGCTACCAGCTCAGGAGCGGCTGCGTCATCGAACGCCACCAACCAAGAGCTTGTTACAGCTCTCAAGAATGCATATGTTGGTGTAGATCAGATGCCCGAAGAGGTGAAAGCTCTCATCGAGAAGACGGAGCAGGAGAGTTCCAAAGCCTTGTGCAAGAGTTTGCACCAAGCGACAGCCTCACTTGGAAAGGCACGCAAAGCCTTGACAGAAATCACCGAGACAAGGAAGTTGCACAGGCAGAGGTGGACCAAACACCTTGCAGAATCCATTCAGTTGTGGGAAACACAACTGGAGGAATTTCGTCAAGTGCAAGCCAACTTGCAAGATCAGGCCACAAAAGCAAATGCAGAAATCTCCCAAGCACGTCGCAGCATCGCTCAGTTGAATTCCACCAACAAAGCGGAAGCGGCACAGCAGCTCGAGGAGATTGTCGACGACGACATCGACATTGGCCAGGACCACGAAGCAGAAGTCCTACAGCAAAGGCTTGCCAGCATGTTGACAGCATGTGCTGCAGCTGTTGGTGCAGAAGTTCCATCAGCAATAGAGTTGAATACCGACGACGAGTTGGCAGACGACGAGGAAAGCAAGAAAAGACGCCTCGCAGCTGCCAAGTCATCCAAAAACTCATGAACAAAGGCCGCAGATTTTCTTGTCAACTCAGGAAAGAAAACTGCCGAAGGCCATACTTCACAGAGCCCATCAGCATAGAGGCCTATCGGTTTGACCCAGAACAGGTGACCGGTGCAGCAAGTGCAGATGGCTCCCACCAACATAAAATCAATGATGCCAACCTTTCCAAGTACCTCTCAGTTCAAGCTTCCCTGGACTTCATGGATGAGTTTGATGCTTTTAGTAGTGCAGCTCGTCTTCGTGCAGAAGTGCTTGGATTCCTTACACCGAACCCAATGAACGATGTAGATAGTTCAGATGATGATGAACCAATGCTTGCACACTTGGATCCTGATACTCATCATCCCCTCATCCGCATGCCACATCGTCCAGCAATTCAAGACCAGCCTGAGTTCATTCAGCGAATGCACAGGCTATCCCGCCCGTTTGTTGCCACGGAAGTTCTGGAAGAAGGCCCCATTGCCTACTTTAGAACGTGGTATCTTCGTGGAGGTGATCGTGAAGACAGTGCGATCCCAAGGATATTGCGTCTGGATGGACGCTTCTGGACATGGATGCAGAGGCTTCAAAACTTATGGCAAGATGTTCTTGATCCATCATCAGCATGGAATGCACATGTGGTGTTTCCTGCGCCGCCACGCACCATCACTCAAGGACATGTTGCGGATGTAATTGTGAGCCAGCATGTTTCAGCTACCAGTGCCACAGCCCTGATTACCACCACATGGGATGTCGTACAGGATCATGATTATGTAGCTGTCTTGGTGCCACAACTTGTGAGTAAGCAGGATATCATTATCAGATTGAATCATAGAAGATGGCCAATTGCTAGCTATCACGTTCAGTTTGCACTGCAGGAAATTCGCAGTGCCCCACATCGTGTCTTGATTGAAGACGGAGCAGGAATTGTTGTGCACATCCACATTCCCAATGACCTTGCTCTTGATCATGTGTCGCTCTTGCAGCGAGGTGCCGTGTTAGATGAGTCTCGGTCTAGTATGAGCACAGAGGAGGTTCACAATGTGCGACAGCTGTCAGGTGTTGGGCGCCAAACAAGCGGGCAGGTGGCTCACACCCGTTGGCCAACACCACTACAGCTGAGCACGTGCATTCCTCCCCCAAAAGAGATCTTGATTCCTTTTGAGCAAGTGCTCTATATGCGCAATCAGATTCTTGTAATAGAACTGGGGCCAATCTCTGACATGGCTAGCATTGTCAAATGGAAGCAATGCACGATAGATGCAGTTGAACCACTGATGGAATGGACGATCGAGCATCCGGTTGCATTGCATTTCTATACAGATGGTTCTGCATCCCAAGACCGGGCTGCGTCAGCTGTTTTCATGATCGTTGAATCAAGTCAAGGTCAGAGGTTCGCAGGTTTTCGAAGCCTTGGTGTCAGTAGTCACCCCACGGCCCCGTATGCCGAAAGTGCTGCTATGACGATTGCTCTCTTGTGGAGTGCTCAAGTTCTCAATGTTTATGGGACCATGGCCAGTAACATCCACGTGATGTTTCATTTTGACTGTTTGTTGGCAGGTCGATGTGCTGCTGGCCATTGGAGGTCGCAAAGTGTCCAAACCCTTCCTACAGTCAACAGAAGCTTGACGCATTGGCTTCAAGCCAAATTTCATTGCGCAATTGATTGGTGCCATGTGCCTGCTCACAGTGGCCATCCGTACAACGAAGCTGCGGATGCAATAGCATGGGCGACGATGGATGCATCAATGGCATCCCGCTCCGCCATTTGAAGAGGTTTTGGAAGCTCTTGCTGACACAGAGGACAAACGAAATTCCATTGCGTGGCTTTGGCTGGCAGAGATGGCGGTCCAGGGACATCCGGCAGTCCCTTTTGTCAGAGGAACGCACTTAGTGGTGAATGCATCCATGCCATTTCAGCATCTGCCTGATGCAGTTTGCCATGACTTTGTCCAATGGAAAGATAGCTCGTCGATTAGTAGTCCACACACAATCGTTGAGGAGCAAATGTGTCATCTTCGATTTGTTACAGCGAATGTTCTTTCGCTTTCTGAATCTGAGACCAGTCGCAATGGCACCTTTGGTGCTAGAGCTGCTGCCCTTGAACAGATGTTTCATGCCCATCAGTATGATGTGATAGGATTGCAAGAAACCCGTTCATATAGGGAAGGATTTTTCCAGATGCAGCATTACAACGTCCTTTCTGTTCCCTCCACAGCACAGGGAAGTGGAGGTTTGCAGCTGTGGATTGCCAAAAGCATTCGACTTGGCGCCAAATGCTGTTCGGTTTCGCATGAACACATTCGTATTAGATCCACTGCACCTCGTTCCATGGTAGTACATTTGCAGCTTGGTCACACCACTGTGGCATTGGTGGTAGCGCATGCCCCTCATGCCGACTCAGGAGTTGACATTGACTCATGGTGGGCTCATTTGGGTTGAGAAATCCGAAAATCCCAGGCAGACTACCAAGTCATCATGATTGATGCCAATGCTCGGGTAGGTTCATTTTTCTCTGATGCCATTGGAACACATGCGGCAGAGACAGAGAATCCCTGTGGACTTGCTATGCACACCATGCTTGAAGATCAAGCTTTGTTTGTTCCACAAACTTTTGCTGAGTGCCATGAAGGAGATGATTCGGTCACATGGTTTCATCCCAATGGAGCCGCTGCACGTCTTGACTACATATGTGTAAGCCAAAATGTTGCACATCAGCTTGTTCGTTCACGTGTTTCGCAGGTTGACCTCTCCATTCATCGCCTTGATCATAAAGCGGTTGAGCTTGATATGCAATTGTGTTTGAAGGTCCCCAAGCCAAGACCTGTGAGGAAGAAGATGCATGAGCCACCCAGGGTGGATGTTTGTCATGGTCCACTGCCAGCATGGTCGACAGATGTTCACACTCATGCTGCATTGATCAACCAGTGGGTGTCCGCCTGTCAACCTCACAGAAGTTCAAAAACCCTGCGGCGCAAACACTTTAGTGACACCACATGGCAGTTGATCCAATGGAAACAACACCATTTCAAACGACTATGCCAACTCAGAAGACAACAACGCCGTGATGAAGTGCCGGACATCTTCAGGGAATCAATTGTGGCCCAGATTGCACAGCATGAACATGAGCATGCTGATTTGGCTCGTCAAGTCGTAAAGGCCATTCGAACTGATAACAAGGCATACTACGCAGGCATTGCAGAACACACAGGGCGGATAGCTGCTGATGAAGGCTTTCCAAACTTGTGGCGTACCATTCGTTACTTGCTTCCAAAACATCGCAAGAAACAACAAGGAACGAAGCGATGTACTGGACCTTCCATTGATGCCCTGAATGCCCATTTCAGTGCCATAGAAGCCGGTGAAAGCATTGACTACTCAGACATGCTGCAACAATGTTTTCAACGGCAAGCAGAGAACACAGATCATTTGCCTTTAGTAGTTCGATTGCAAGACCTTCCCACCCGAATTTCCTTGGAACACACGGCACTCAAGGCTAAAGCAGGGAAAGCCCCAGGCCTTGACAACATCCAAATCGATTTCATCAAACAGTTGATGCCATTGCAGTCCACAGTGTTTGCAGTTTTGTTCTTGAAGTCATGGCTTTTGGCCGCTGAACCTCTTCAATATAAAGGGGGCCTCGTCAAAGCCATCAACAAAAAAGCAGGATGTATGACCATCCAGAACACTCGTGGCATAGCCATTTTAGCCACGATCGGGAAATTATACCACGGTGTAGTTCGCCAGAGACTGCTGCCCCATGTCATGATGCATCGCACATCAGGACAGTTTGGAGGATTTGCCGGACAGCAAACGATGTTTGCAAGCATCCTCCTCAAAGCATTTACTCGCAGTGCAGCCGCCAAAAATCTTTCCCAACATATCATGTTTCTGGATGTTCGTCATGCTTTTCACAGTTTACTGCGATCCCATGTGTTTGGCACTTCAGGCCCCTTGCCGCAAGTTCTTCAGACCATTCTGGCAGAAGAAGGATTGACAGCTTGTCAGCTGGTTGAGGAGGCAGAAGCACACTCGTTGAAGTTCTGTGAGGAAGCTGATCAGACATTGCAACATGTGCTCCGTGATATGCATACAGATACATGGTTCACTGTGGCTGATGCACCAGCATCTCATGATCGAACATGCCATCGAACATGGAGAGGCAGTCGCCCAGGGTCGCCTATGGCAGACCTAGTGTGCAATCAGATGATGAGTTCTCTCATTCGCTGCCTCACCACCATTGTCAATGAAGATGAAAGCATTCGACAGGCATGCTGTAAAATGACAATGCCAATACCGGTGATTGCTTGGGTTGATGATGTGAGCATCCCAATGATCACCCTGGCACCAGATGAGATTGCACCGTTAATAGATCGGATTGTTCCCAAAATTGACCAAGCTTTCAAGAGCTATGGTCTACAGCTCAATTTTGCCAAAGGCAAAACCGAATCAGTTGTTCTGCTGAGAGGTAAAGGTGCTGACCAGGTCCGCAACACCCTGCTCTTTGACGATCACTCGATGCATCGTTTGCCAGATGGTCGCCGCTTGCACCTTGTAGGAAGATATGAACACTTGGGCATGATGTTTGCGCAATCTTTGTCCATTCAGGCTGAAGTCCAGACGAGAATTCACAAAGCAACCACTGCATATCGATCATTGAGCAGACGCTTATTTAGCAATAAGCATTTGTCGGTGAGCATCCGCCTTGCCCTGCTTGAAGCATTGATCGTGCCGATCTTGATGTATGGATCAGGCAGTTGGCCATTGCTGCAGCCAGCCCTGTACAAACGTTTGGACTCAACGGTGCTGAGATGGCAGCGCCAGATTGCAGCAGACGGATACTGGAATGTGCAAAGAATCACGGACTTTGCTTTCCGTGCCAAGCACCACTTGCCGACCATGGCAATGCGTTTGGCCAAGCATCGATTGCTATTTGCATTGCATTTAGGCAAGTCAGGATCGGTTGAGATCTTTGATGCATTATCCATGGAAGATTGCCTTTGTAGTAATTCTTGGCTTTCAGCCTTGCGACATGCTGTTCGTTGGTATACTTTTGAGGAAGATAGCCATATGTTGAAACAGCAACCTCTCAACACAGAACAATTGTTTGCCTGGATGTCCCAAGCCGATCGACATGAGCCTAATAGGATCCGCCGTGCTATGAAGAGAGTTCTGCGACAACATGAATCCATTGCTGAGATTCAGGCGGCCTACCTGAATGTGATTGATGTATGCCAGGCTGCTCATGTCCAGCTTGCTGATCCTGAGGTCATGTGTAATCAGGACACTTTGCTTCCTGAACATCAATGCCCACGTTGCCCCATGGCCTTTGCGACCATTCAAGGACTATCGGCACATTTGTGGCGAGCACATAAGCAGCGCAGCAAAGAAAGAGCGTACATGACTGGCACCACATGCCAAGCTTGTAATGTTTGTTTCTGGACATCAAGTCGGTTGCAACAGCACTTGAAGCGATCCCAGACGGATCCTGCAGGATGCTATTTTCAGCTGAGCAGAGTCATGGATCCTCGTGGAACTGAGGATGAGCCTTCAGTCAATGAGATTCCTCCGACTTTGCAATCGGTGGATCGACTTCCAGCCCGTCGAGCCTGTGGACCAACCTACCTTCCCTCTACGACCCCTTGGCAGCGTCGTCATGCAGAAGAAGGTAAACGACTCCGGGAGACCTGGAATTTTCATGGATTCCCACTGACTCTTGATCCAGAAGTTTGTGCTGAAGTTTCGACTGCGCTCACAGCAGTCACAGATCAGTGGATTTGCCAACATCCCTCAATGGAAACCCAAGATGATTCCTTGTTTTATCAATGGATGGTTACGGTTTTCCCCACCAATGCAGAAGATGACATGCGTCTATGGGCATTCTTGCACTGGGGGCAGCGACCTATGTATGACCTCCTTGACAAGTTGGAGGACCCTGACCAAATTCAATTCATTGAATCAGAGTTCATGCTTGCAGCGGATCCTTTTCCAATGTGGACCAACTTGTTGCAATGGGATCGATGGGAACATGCTATTGAACCACCCCCCATAGCCTTTACTCCACCTCTTGCACCACTCCCAGACCGTCGCGGACATGGTCTTCGTGAACCACTGCCTTCGGTTTGGAATGATCAATGTGCCTTCTTACGCACCTTGTCTACCAGGCAGATTGTGCATCTTCCTGAGGAACCAGGTGTGCCTTTGATCCGAGATGCAGACGGCCAACTTCACATGTATGTAGTCCATCTTTTTTCAGGTAGACGCCGAGACCATGACCTTCATGATCAACTTCATCGTGTGATCTCAACACATTTTAAAGATGTTCGACTACATGTGCTATCCGTTGATACGGCTGTGGGAGGGGAACTATGTAATATGATGCAACAAGCCTTCCATTCAGTGATGCGTCTTGCACAACTGGCTGCCATTGCTCTAGTGATCACAGGTCCACCCTGTGAGACATGGACTTCCGCTAGGCATTTGGAGCTGCCTGACAAAGCAGGACCACGTCCGATCAGATCTGCTGAACGACCGTGGGGCTTGAATGCCCTCTCCAACTCCGAAACTCGACAGGTTGCTGTTGGGAGTGCCTTGTATGCTCGATCAGCGCAGATTGAAGTGCAAGCTGTGCTGAATGGAGCAGGTAGCATCATGGAGCATCCTTCGGAGCCACGTGATGAAAGTTTTGCTTCAGTATGGCGCACGAATTTACAACGATTCTTCTTGGGAAAGCTCTGGCAGCCCCGAATATGTGCCATTCAGCAATACCGATATGGAGCAGACACTGTCAAACCCACCTTTCTTCGAGCCATTGCCTTGAAGGGCTTCGCAGGTGCTTTTCTCCAACATGGCAACCATCAGGCTCCGCGACCAACAGCACGATTGGGTGGGTATGACATTTTCAATCATGCATACCGCACCGCTAGTGCTAAAGAATATCCAGCTCCTATGTGTATGGCCTTAGCAGATGCTGCCCTATGGGCGTTGGCACAGCGACAGCTCCGGAAAGGCACTGTCATTTCGCATCTTGCTGATTGGCCCCAGGAGCTTTTGACATGGGCCGCATCTGTCGAACAATGTGGACAGGATGTTTTTGCCCCCCATTTTCGACCTGACTACCAACCAGTTTAGGTGGTCGTCCTATGCATGAGACCGCACGAGCAATACGCTCCTGACTGCAGAATGAAAAAATGGGGTATTTAAACCGATGAATGATGGTTGACTGACAAGTGTGGAAACAAAAAGGATAAGACCGTCATGGGCAGCAGAATCACAATCATGCAACGACATACAAGACGTTCGGTTCGCGGTTTGAAAAGAGGCTTGTCGTTTTGCTACATGCATTTTGCCCAACACCATCCTTTTTCCAGTTGCGCCTAGACCAGTTTGCAGATAAAAAGTCGCTGTGCAATTGATTGGTCGGTAAAATCAAGAAAACTATTCTCGCCTCAAAATTATCTTGGAACAGAAAAAGAGGTGCAACCAGGCAGGAAAGAAGGAATGAAAGAAGGGAGGTCACCAAGCCGGAAGGAAGGAGGGAAAAAACAAGGTCGCCAGGAAGGAAGGAAAAAAGGAAAAAAGGAAGGAAGGGAAGGGAAGGGAAAGGGAACGGAAGGGAAGGGGAGGGAAGGGAAAGGGAAGGGAAGGGAAGGAAAGGGAAGGGAAGGAAAGGGAAGGAAAGGGAAGGGAAGGGGAGGGAAGGGAAGGGAAGGGGAAGGCAGGGAAGGAAGGAAGGAAGGAAGGCAGGGAAGGAAGGAAGGAAGGCAGGGAAGGAAGGAAAGGAAGGAAGGGAAGGCAGGAAGGAAGGAAGGTAAGGAAGGCAGGGAAGGAAGGGAAGGAAGGGAAGAAGGGAAGAAGGGAAGAAGGGAAGAAGGGAAGAAGGGAAGAAGGAAAGAAGGGAAGAAGGAAAGAAGGGAAGAAGTGAAGAAGGGAAGAAGGGAAGAAGGCAAGAAGGAAAGAAGGAAAGAAGGAAAGAAGGAAAGAAGGAAGGAAGGAAGAAGAGAAGAAGAGAAGAAGAGAAGAAGAGAATCAGTGAATTAGAGAATCAGAAGAGAAAGCCGTCGGAAGATCTCATTTCCACCTCTACTGTATGTTTCCAGCAGACACGCCGGCAAGGCCGGCGGATTGTCACCCATGCTGGGAAGGTAAATGAACAAAACTGAAGCAATTGCTCCTCAAAAAATGATGGTTTCTCAAGTTATAGAGATACCCACAAATACAAACAACATGTGAAAAATGGATGATTTTGGGGTACCCCTATAGCTCGAGAAACCACCAGTACCCCCAAGTCATCCTTTGTTAACCATCTATAATACTAGATCCCTGAAACTTGAGAAACTACCGTATAGTACTTGTTTCTCCATGGTGGTTGGTGATTACCCCGTAGTATTAACCATTACTATCCCCAAAAACCATATAAAGACCAATCAGTAACCGTTATTCGCCATTCTTCTTGTTGATTTTGTAGTTGTTTGTTGATGCTCCCCTACAATTAAGCACTGTTATCCCCTAGAAAACCAAACAAGTAATGTCCAACCTGAGTAGATCCCCTTGCTGCGACGTGTTTTTTTGCAACTGTCGCAGGTCCCAAGCCCAACAGAGTCTCCCTTGGCACAGCATTCGTTGCCTGCGAACGCAGCAAGTTTCGGCCTCGGTAGCTGCACAAAGAGATCCAAAATCCGAAATAGGAAAGTAGTTTGAACTTCAAATGAACTTTGATGGAACTTGGATGGAACTTTGATTGAACTTTCTTCAATGATCAAACTTTGATTTGAAGTGAACTTTGAAGTGAGCTTAAATTCTTTGTACTTAGATTATACTGAGATTAAACTAGTAAACCAAACGAGTAAACCTTCAAGAGTACGCAGCCAGCCTTCATGGCTCCCAGGCAGTGGCAGGCCCGGCTTGGGGCTACGTCGACCATGGGGCCGTTGAGAAATGGAGATGTTGCATATTGCTATGGGTTATTGACCAACACCAATGGGGGGTAGTAACCAACAAAAAATAGTTGAAAGACAATGGTTAATGATCTTTACAGAAGATCTTGGGCTTGGGGGATTTGAAAGCACACTGTGACAGCCCTGATTTGAATGCATTTGAAATCATTTGAATTTCCTGGCTTCTGACATTTTGTCACGAAAAAAAAGGTGCAATCCCATGCTGACAAGAAAGTCCTGCATCACTCATTGTCAACCATTATTAGCCATTATTCAATGGTTAACCAGTATCAATTATTTGCCATGATTAATCATGGCTAATGGTGGTTGACCATAATTGATAGCTATTAACAATTGATGATGGTTAACCATTATCAACCTATTATTAGCCATCATTAACCCCTACTCTCCCAATGATGCGAGGCGGCCTTGTCGCTGATGCAACGAGCCTCAGAGCTGAACCTGGAGCCTCAGAGCTCACTGCCAGGGCTGTTGGGCTGCCTGAAGGTGCGGATACCCAGCGGGTCGAGCCACCTGCGAAACCCGTGACTTTGTCCAAAACGGTGTCCTTGGGAGAACTCTTGAAGTGAATTGCGCATGGAATTATGGATATGATACTGTAGGATATTTGCATATATAAAATATAGCTATTTTAGATGTAAATGTAAGGAGTGTATGTGATTACAGTATACATAAACAGTATGTAGCCACATGGATCATCATGGATCATCGTGGATCATCATGGATCCATGTTGACCAAGGTCGCGCAACGCTGGGAAGAAGCCCTGCAGCATTCCTGGCCCGTTTGGTCGCCCTGCGCATGGGTTGCTGGTTGGCGAGCCAGGATCCAACGAGACCTCGGGGCTTGGGACCGGATGACCTTCAGCTATGCCTGCTTCCTCAGTTGCTCCGTATCTGGTGTATCGATTCTTCGTGTAAACTCTTTTGAATCAAATCATTGTGGAACTTGAAGCACAAAGTTCATCCAAGTTCCTTGTAAGGCCTGATTTGATGTCTATTACAAGTCACTCGTGAGCCGTGTCGTGTTCTTTTGGTGTCCATGTTCACCAGCAACTTCCGCTAGGATCTGAGTCGATCTGAGCACTTGCACTTTTGAGGTCCTGGGTGTGTTGGAAAGGAGCTGTCGTTGGGCACCAAGATGGCACAACGAGTTGGCGCAAAATGCTCGATGGTGCCTCGATGTCCATTCCAATCGCGATAGGTAGAATCAGCACGAATCAAGAAGAGACTAGCTGCCTAGCTGTAAGAGTGGCCTTCCAGGCTCATTTGAACAACGTTTGTAGGCGGACCCCCAAATGGTCGCAGGCTGGTTTTCCTGGGGTTCCTCCTTTGCCCTACTGTCGCGTTCGACATTCGGGTTTATCATTTGCTATCATAATTTCTTGTGATCCATGGTCATGCACCATCACAGTCAACACAATGGACTTTGCCATGGTTATGATGATCATTTTCATGGGTTGTGGCCATTTTCATCCTTATCATCCGCCATCATGCACCATCATCCGTCGTTCTCATCATCACCGCCACCTTCACTGTC
>VSDK01018940.1:38218-49692 GCA_009767595.1 Symbiodinium kawagutii
TACATACGTACATACGTACATACGTACATACGTACATACGTGCATACGTACATATGTACATACGTACATACGTACATACGTACATACGTACATACGTACAGACATACAGACATACATACATCCATACATCCGTACATGCATACGTGCATACGTGCATACGTGCATACGTGCATACGTGCATACGTGCATACGTGCATACGTGCATACATCCATACATCCATACATGCACACGTGCATACGTGCATACATGCATACATGCATACATGCATACATGCATGCATACATGCATACATACATACATACCTACCTACCTACATACATACATACATACAGACAGGCAGGCAGACAGACAGACAGACAGACAGACATAATCTACATACATACATACATCCATGCATACATGCATACATCTATACATCC
Organism: Symbiodinium kawagutii; assembly: GCA_009767595.1. Lineage (NCBI taxonomy): Eukaryota > Dinophyceae > Suessiales > Symbiodiniaceae > Symbiodinium > Symbiodinium kawagutii. Next base: position 38,639 of record VSDK01018940.1, read on the forward strand.
ATACATGTAACATGCATACATGCATACGTGCATACGTGCATACATGCAAACATGCATACATGCATACATGCATACATGCATACATGCATACATGCATACATGCATACATGCATACATGCATACATGCATACATGCATACATGCATACATACATACATACATACATACATACATACATACATACATACATACATACATACATACATACATACATACATACATACATACAACATCCATACATCCATACATCCATACATCCATACATCCATACATCCATACATCCATACATCCATACATCCATACATCCATACATCCATACATCCATACATCCATACATCCATACATCCATACATCCATACATCCATACATCCATACATCCATACATCCATACATCCATACATCCATACATCCATACATCCATACATCCATACATCCATACATCCATACATCCATACATCCATACATCCATACATCCATACATCCATACATCCATACATCCATACATCCATACATCCATACATCCATACATCCATACATCCATACATCCATACATCCATACATCCATACATCCATACATCCATACATCCATACATCCATACATCCATACATCCATACATCCATACATCCATACATCCATACATCCATACATCCATACATCCATACATCCATACATCCATACATCCATACATCCATACATACATACATACATACATACATACATACATACATACATACATACATAATCTACATATCCATTACCGTAGTGGCTAATTTGGCATGTTGCACAGCTCCTCAGCATTTGCATTTTTGCGGACCAGGCGCTGGAAGCTGCCAACTTTGGAGCGAGACTGCTGCAGAATGCCAAGAAGAGTGGAGAGGCTGGGAACAGGCCGTCATGTCATGTCACACAGGCCTTGAGCAGCAGCAGCTCTTGCGTTTACCGCGTTGTGTTCCCTTCAACTGGTTTTTGGACTGGTCCTTAAACGATCTCAAATAGTTTACATATGCAAGCCTCCTTTGGCTCATGTGGAGAACTTTTCAAATCAGTTCGATCACATGCGATTCTAGGCCCCCCAGCTACAGATGGCCTCCGCAAGTCACATCTTGGGTGTTTCCCGTGCCTCACAGGCCAATGATGTCGTTGTGCAAGCCATGCTATTGCTGCTGGAGCATAGACCTCGGCCGCAGGAAGCTTCTGAGGCTGGCGAAATCTGTGGTTTCATAGGGATCAATGTCAAACAGGACTAGAAACAGAGAATGATATAGAATGATCAATGTAGTTTGGGATAGTTTGGGTATGGATTTTCTGATTTTCAAGGATATTTGCCTCCAGTCATTTGCAGTGAATAGATTTATAAAGGTTGACAAAGCTTGGAAGCTGCAGTGCCAAGGCAATCAGAGTTGTGGGAAGATGCACTGAACCTATTGGCAGAGGACCGGAAATCACAAAAGCGAGCAGTAGCTCAGTGAGTGCTTGAGCACGAGAATAGACTCGAGACCTACACAGTGACTAGGTACCACCCTCCTCCCCCCACGCCGTGTTCTGGAACCGTCGTGGGCGCGATTCCGCACTGTAATCGAATTCATCATCATGATAGATCATGATCATAGTCATGATCTTCCAGTTTCGAGCAGTATCATTCATCCTCAGTAATTCTCATTCGGCATCGCAGCATCATCCTTCAGCATCCGCAATTAAGGGACCATCATGTTGTGTCACCCTTTGCAGACCGGTGAATGGAAAATTGATAAACAGCTAGATAGAGTAGACCAATACACAAACAGGTAGGAGATGAAGTGAATAGGTCGAGAAGTAAACAGATCAATTCAGATTAGACGATTAGACAGCCAACAAGCAGGCGTTGTTCTAGATCAGTTGGACATAGAGAAGTTGAAAGATGTCAATAAACACCGACCTTGAAACAAATGCTGCAACAACATCCAACAAGGAGATCGCACCCGGTATGAAGCTCCTTCTCGTACTCCCTCACGAGACTTTCCTAATTTTGTTGCTTCGTCCAGTAGCAGAGGCTTGATGTAGTCACATCTTCTATTTTGATCAGACTATCCAATACACAGCACGTTCCCAAAATGGAGGGACTGCCCCTCAAAGTGTTTGTTTGCTGCTTTGATATGTACTTGATTTGCACATGTCTTGAACATTCTTGAAATTCCATCAAATTCCCACGTGAATCACTTCAATCTTCGATTTCATAGCTTGGCTCCTTCGCTGGCATTTGTTCTCCTTTCAGCCTGAAGTCACAACCCATGAGAAGGACAAGACGGTACTTTACCCCACGTGCTTTTGGGATGAATTTGCAGGAGCGGCGAATACCGCTTGGCCCTCAGCTTGTTTTGAATTTGGACATGTTGCTTTGCACTTGTGTTCCTCAGATTCCCTCAGTCCGGGCTTTTTGAGGGGCAGTGGTGCTCACGCTTAGCAACAAGATGCGACAACACCGGGATACCAATATCACCGGCGATACCTACCAGTTGATCTCATGCCTAGACAGCAAGCCCACAAGTCCTCGAAGGCCAAACCTCATCCACTACGGAACGGTTGCAAGTGCATGTGCAAAGGCTGGGACAGATGCGAATGAGTTGAACACCGATCACATTGATCCACGGACCGAAAATAGTTAACCTTGGCGAACTCAAAGGCAGAAGTATTAGTTCAGCCAGGAATACAACTAGAGACAACGAGAGCATACTACAGAGCGGTACCCCCTGGTTATACTCATACATGTTGCTTTATAGTTGGTATATTTGTATATGCTGCTTATAGTTGGTACTTGCCTATGGTGATATTTCTATATGTTGTTATACAACCAGTACTTGCCCTAAGTTCCCAATCCCTGGGGGTGCTGAGCCCACACAGGCCCAGCGCTGGGAGATTTGTTTGGAGCTCCTACGACAGCTGAGTGAGGCACTGGTGCTGGGGGAGCTGACCTTGCCCAACCATGAGCTGACCCTGACCCTGACCAACCATGATCAGCCCCTTATTCGGAGTAGATGAACCGCAAGAAATTGAGACCTCATCTTCCATGGCGGATCGAACACTGGCTTTAACGATGATTTCGGATGAGGAATGCTGTGCATGTTCCAAAACATCCCAGGACTCTGCAACGCCGGATATGGTGCTTAGAAGTACCGCAATCAGTGCATGTGCGAAGCTCAAACTGATCTCACCACGCCGTTTTGTCTGCTTGAGACCATCATTTTGTATGTATTCTGAGGGTTTCACTCATAGCCAGCAATAACAACTAATTATTCTTTGTGGGAATAGAATAAGATTGATTAATGCCTAGGCAGACATAGATATGATATGAATTTAAGAAAGGACACCCACCCTCTGATATGAATTTAAGAAAGGACACCCACCCTCGACTGGTCTGGAAACGTCAGGTGAGCGCAGCTTTCAGTGGCAGGATGCTGTGGCGATTTTGGTTCCTTGACTTCCAGTGGCAATTCCTGAGTTCAAAAGACTCACTCTGACTCTGTACTCAAGTGGGTTTGTTACTATAAATGACTAATATTGGATGATTTGGGGGTGCCCCTATTTTGAAAAAACACCAAGTATATACTTCATCTTTGGAACTTGTAGAGAGCACTTGACTGCAAAATCCGATCCTCAAAACTCTCACAATTTCCCAAGGTTTTTAGTTGGCAAGGGCTAAAAGTACATCATCTTCAACTTGTTGGGTAGCAACTTGCAGTCCCAGCAGAGACATGATTTTTGAAGCTGCGTTGTTCATTCTTGTCCACGAGGCTGCAATGCCTGAGGATTTGATAGCCCCTGACCCTGTTGCGTGCCCCATTGGAAGGAGTGTGGAAACATGTAGCAACACTGGACTCATTGGATTCCGCTGTTGCTACTGACCTGTATAGAGTATTTGAGCATATTGAGATGAATGGTCGTGCAGAGTTACGAATCATCAAAGTTATGATCTGGCCTTGTTCAGGCAGGTTTTACCAATAGAGCCGCAAAGTTGCGCGGCTTCAGGGCCAGAATCTTCCAGCCAAGTCCACTCTGTTGAAATATTAAGTTTTTGTATGGGCGAATTCAGGAGAAGTTGAGAGAAGAGGTTCTTTGGATCAAGGCAGAAGCAGGAAGATCACAGAAGATCTGGTTTTTCTTGGAGGAAATATTTGTTTTCTTAGCGCATTACGCTTCCACATCAAGCAGAGACTTTACAATCGTTGGCCCGAAAGCGATTTTCAGAAACAAACCAAAGCTTGGGCACGAATGACTGAGAATGACTGTCTCATTTATAGTGATTGTGGATTGTGTTGTGAAACTGGAGGTGCTCGCTTCATGCTTGACAGCTCCAGGTACAGTTCTACCATCCTGGCATGCAACAAGGTCGGAGGATGCATTTCTGATCTTTTTTCCTTACCTCCGTTGCTCAAGTTTGTACTTTTTCTGTACAGCGATGTTGCTGAAGTGGCAGGCAGGCCGGTGGGTTCGGGGCTTAAAGCATCTTGTGCGTCTCCAAAACAGATACCCTCTGGTAAACTCACACGGCAATGGAACATCCACCATTTTGTTAGGAAAACCCTGGGAAATCATCCATATATTGTGGCTTTTCCATTGCCGTGTTAGTTTTCCAGAGTATAGCAACGAGAATTCAATTGACAGAAGATTCTCCACATGCACTGTTCAAAGAGTGGTTCGTCTGAGGATCTGTCCCTCAAACTCTTCGAACAGGCATTGAGGCCCAGCATTTCACAGCAATTGCCTTGACCATTCTGTCGTATGGCTATGGGTTTGGTTGAATATCATCAAAATTGCGCAAGGGAACATTCAACATCACAACAAAGACTGCTCTGTGGATTCCTCAGCTGTTTGCAGGCTTGATTGCAATCCAGATGACGCCATTTCAGTATCTCGCCTCGTTCTTCAGACTTCCCTGGGATGAACGAAGCTGCTGTCTCTTGCTAATTCCATCCAATCCTTTCTAAACTGCTCATACTCAGTTTCTCTTGAGATTTGACTCTGGGGAGTTTCCACGTTGACTCATTCCTTCTAGACATGAGATACAAACACGGGAAACCCTGGGAAATCGTGGCAAATGGTGGGAAATCATGGGAAATCATGGGAAATCGTGGGAAACTCTTGGACCATGGCGCTTCCATAGCAATTTCTATGCAGAGATGGTGGCACCGCAGGTCCTCAGTGCCGGTCTTGGTGCCTACGCGGACTCCCGGGCTTGGCAAGAGGCCATGGAAGTTTTAGCCCAGGCGCGAAGTCGTCGCGACCGATTTCAGGGGCTTTCTCAAGCGTTATTATGTGATGGTTATATGGTGGTTTCTCAAAATAGGGGACCAAAAAATGGTTGCTTTATTGCTATAAAAGGCTAACAAAGGATGATTTTGGGGTACCCCTATTTTGAGAAACAACCATATTATTGTTTTTATTAAGAGTCAATCATAGGGGTTAATACCTATCAATAATGTTTGAACAACAACTATATGGTGGTTTCTTCAAACGGGGTACCCCCCAAAAATGGTTGGTTTATTGCTGGAAATGGGTACTATTGGATGACTTGAGGGAACCCCTATGACCTGAGAACCCCTCATAAATGGTAAACGGTTGGGTACCTGAAGTCACCACAGTTTTGGGACATATCAGACGCAGCTGTCTACACTGAAGTACTCAGAAGCGCAATCGAATCTAGCAGTCTTTTGCCAGATCGAACTACTGGTGCCGCGGGCAGAGGCTGGGAATGCTGAATCAGTCTGGTGCGTCGTAAAATTTGAAGTGCCACTTCATGATGAGGCAGTGGCTCCAGTGTTGAGTGCACCTAGCTATTTGTTGATGGCTGTCGGAGTGTAGAACCTGGGTGCTACAAGCCACGGTTAGGGGTTCCACTGTCTAAGCCTGGATTGCGTTGTAACATGCTGTAATCCATGGAAATATCATGGAATATCCACCAACTGGAACAAACTCGGCCCCAGGTCTATGGGCGATCATAGTCATTTCGCTGCGAGCTGTGGCCAGGCCAAACATTGGCTGCAGGATGCGCAATCAACAGCAACGCACCTAGGGACCTGATGCCACTTGGGGAGTGACGGTCACCGGTCACCTGATTTGTCGGGGAAATCATGTTGGCCTTTGCCTCCAGTCCAAGGCCATGTTTGCAGCGTTACAACCAACAGCTTGGGAACAGTGCTTGGCTTTGCTAAAAGGCACGGAGAGGGTGGAGAGGGCACTAGAGACTTTTCTCACTTTTTGTCTGTCTCACGATCATCATTTGTTTCCACTGCTTCTCCGTTGGGTTCCATTCCTTGCAGGTGAAGCAGAGCTTACTGCCATTGGCTGCGCAGTCCGAGCATGTGCCATGGGCAGGCAGAGAACTCTAGAACATGTTGCTATTAAAAATCCCAGCCAACTGAGAATGATGTTGTTCAAAAGGGGGAAACTGTCAAGTGTAGTGCAGGGGTACACCATTCACAGACCCCATATCGCTGCACCGGCCGGTTCGACAGTGACGGGCACACCGACAGGAACTGGCAAGGAGCTTTGCAGCTGTTTGCTGCACAGATCGACTTTCCCGTCGAGCCGCTCCGGCAAGCAATTTCTGTGAGAACACAGATCCATGATTCATGACATCCATGTGCGAGTGTCAGTAGAGCAGATCAATGAATGGATACGGATGCCCCCTAATGACGACATGGGATTTTCAGAACATATCCATGATTCATGACATCATATGACATCCATGGGCGAGTCCCTGCGTTTTGTCAGCGCATCAGTAGAGACCGAGCTCCCTGGAGCAGAAACTTGGCCAGGGCAGATCAGAGAGCCTTGTGGAGCGCCACTCACTTGGCTTGTCAGGCGCGTGGCAGCCGGTGACACGCGCACATATGGCGATGGGTCATTATCAACCAACCAATTTCATGGGGGATAATAGCCAACAATCATAGGGAAAACATGGGAAAACTATGGGCAATGATAGGGGAACCAGGGGTACAGGGTTTTGACCCACAGCCATATTTTGGAAGAATATGTCAATCATTAGTTGACCACTTTCCGACCCTTCTGTAAGCTACATGCGCATTGTTGGCTGGTAGAACTGAGATCCAAAAGGTGTACTGGTTTCTCGAATAATGAAATATCAGCCGTTTGTTGATATTAGTGTGAACTATTGTAATTGTACAACTAATGTGCGTGTACATACAATTCTATATATATTTGTATATATATATATATTTGTATAGATAGATGGATGGATGGATAGATAGAATAGATAGATAGATGGATGAAATTATCCAATATGGACATTTGTACGTAGACGTTCACCAACCCATATTGTATGTATTGTAAACTTCGACTTTCGGTGGGCTGCCTCGCAAGGCGGCAGACACTCCGCAACCTCTGATGCCTGAGCTCCAGCAACTGGCCTTGCCGCTGTGAGTAGTTTTTACCACCCCTTGGTGATCCTAGTGGATCATGGTTGAGTACTTAAGCAATACCAATGGTTGAGCATGGTTGATCGTGGTTGATGGTTGAGTAGTTAAGCAATACCAAAGGTTGAGCATGGTTGATCGTGGTTGATGGTTGAGTAGGTAGGCAGTACCAATGGTTGATCGTGGTTCGTACTGGTTGCTGGTTCATTTTTGGGGGGATGATAACTGCGCAATAAGGGTGCCGGATGGTGCATTGGGGATTATTGCGGCTTGTGGGGCGCAACGCTGATCAATACGGAGAAATAGTCCTCAACATTCCTCAACAGATTGATTGATGTGCTAATTTTGCAAGCATCATGGTTAAGAGTTGACCCTGGTTAACCCATCATTGACCCGTAGTCCTAAATTTTCTTGGAAACTGCTCAGAGAAGTCCAGGAAAAAAATGCCTCAGCCGTGATCTGGTCATTCAGATTCCACTATCGTCAGGAGCTTCCCTCTGTCGGTTGGGGAAAACCGAGGCGCCTCTGGTTGGTGGATTTAAAATGATTTGAACATTTTCCATTTTCCACAATTTTGGGGGTGGCTGATCAACGAATATTTTTTGGATGGCACAGCAAACCAACAACCAGAGCTCCGTTTTTTGGCTTATCGCTTGAAATACGCTAGTGTCGACGTCCCGTGTGTCGGAAGGCGCCGAGAAAAAGGAAAACCAATGGCTGGGAAGGCAACTTGAAGATGGCACTCAAGGACTTTACTGTATTCAATTATTTGTCACGTAACATCTAAACATATCAGACTATCAGAAGACTTCGCCCACATGATCTAATGATCTGACATTTTATATTTATGTAAGTAGCAGCACTTGTGCTCATCGTTCTTAGGCTACTTGTGTTTGTATGCACTTTGACTCCACTTTTTAGATTTATTTTGAATCACATACAGTACATAAGGTACTAGTATCCATGAATCCAGCATGTCAATACACACACACACACACAGGTTTCAGGAGTTTAACCATGCAACGCATTTATATTGACTTGCTTGTTGAATGTTGCTACAAGTATCCGCAGCCGGGAGCCACGTGCTAACCGAGGTGAAGCTGCTCAAACCACCAAAGTCTCAAAGTGCAGCCAGGGTGCAAAAATCATCAAACATGTTTGATTTGAAACACAGCCTCGACATTCAAAGGTGAAGCAAAGATGAAACCATGTCATGAACTGCTGGCCATACATTTCTTGGAGTCTCTAGCCATGACCCGCTGCCAAAGTTGCAGAGAGCTGAGGCGCGTGATAGACTTGTTTCAGGTTTCAACAAAAGGATGAGATGATGGGATGAGATCTTGACTGATCACATGGCTATGGGTCAATATTAACCAACCAATAATGGGGGATAATGACCAACAATCATAGGGAAAACTATGGGTAATGATAGGGGAACCAGGGGTACCCACAGCCAGATAAAGAGATGATGGGGGATGGTACCCCTGCGATTGGAACTAAGTCTGTTTCTATCAGAACAGGGGTCATTTGGGCTGTGAGCCCCAGCTGTATACGCGTGCGTGCAGAAACTTATGGGACAGCTAGGTTGTTTGAAGACCCCTGCTTGTTTGAAACACTGGACTTGTTGCAGTATATGTGATACAGTGTGTCCAACGGGGAAGTGTTGCTCTAAACCCTGAAACACATGAAAAGTACCTCTGACATACCTCGTAGCGGGCTTTGTAGGCCGGTTTTTAATCCTGATTGAGATACCTTTGCAGCCTTAAGTTTTGAAGGGTTACCGATGGGATTCGAGATCTAGGTACTGACTTTATCGACTTAGCCGGAACTGGCACCCTCTGCGGTGCTTTGATGATGTTTGGGCAGCCGGCCCTGTCTTCAGCAGCCACCTGTAGTTCTGCCATAAAAGAGTCCTCCAATCCTGCTCAATTGATGTCGACAATTTGATGTCGTGATATGTTTTGGATTGGATCGATGATTGTAGGAGTGCTCTCGTTCTGATTTAGTTGTGGTGGCTATCGCCAACTCAAGTGGGAACCAGCTCGTGACTGGGTGTTGCCAGCGAACTGAACTTGGTTATTTTTTTGCTCAAATTGATATGAAGACACAAGGTCACAAAAGGTGCAAGGCACTGCAGTCGCAGAAGTCTGTGAAAGCACTCACTTGAAACATTCTCCGCGGTCGCGGAAGCCCAGGGGAAAGCAGTCCTTGCATTTTTCAAAGTTAGGAATAGAAAACACAACTAGACTGGTCACTTCCTGTCATATCAGGCTTGCCCAGATCTCTGTACACCATTTTCGCTCAAGATCACAAGATCACAAGATCTGATCCCACCCTGTTCAGTATCATTCATTGTTCGTCCGGCCCACCACGTTCGCTAAATATCCCTGGGGAGCCATTTCTTTGGTTGATTTTATTTTTCAATGTTTGGGGTTTTGTAAACCTGAGCCTGACAGCGACCTTTCTCCTGCGACGATTGGTTTCAAAGCACCAAAGCATGCCGAGGGGATCATCAAGTCCCCATTCAGCCCACATCTCTGAAAAACAAGTGCTTGCTAGCGGTGGGTACAGAGCCCCTGTTCATCTGCTCGTTCAAGGAACCCTGATATCTATATCAACAAAGTGAATGGAATTAACAGCCTACATATGCATCTTACACAGAGATATGCACGCACACATGGATATACATATTATTGTTACTTTTAATTGCTGCTATTCTTAATATTATTGCCATCCTTCATTTTGATTGTTTATCATGATTGTTGTCATAATCATATCATCATCATCACTATAAGTTTGTGAATGTCTGCCTTTGCATCATCTTTCGATTCTTCGGTAAATTGGCTTTAAAGCCTCTGCCGTAAGCACCAGTGAAACCCACAGAGTGCCGTCGTACGGCCAGGCTAACACCCACGGCTGGGGCATGCTGCCAAGTGCCCAGACGGACTTATGGGATGAGACGCTCTTGCGCACGGCCGCGCGTGCCTTTCGAGCCTGGCGCCATGCTGTGGCACAGGCGCCGCAGTTTCATCACCCGAAAGTCCTTTGGAAGTTGCACACCACTTTTCAGTTCTATGCAGTGATATATACATGTATATGTGTCGTGATTGACAGGGTTCTTGATGTTTCGCAATTTCATATGATGCTAGTTCTCGATGAGCAATATATATATATATATATGTTTTTTTATATATATATAAATATCTATATGTAAATAAATAAATAAATAAATAAATAAATAAATATAAATATATATATATAAATAAATAAATATAAATATATATATATATATATATATCAATAAATAAATAAACAAATAAACAAAAAAAAAAATATATATATATAGATATGCACACAGTTCCCCTCCCCTTACACCTATGTCGGTGCACTGGATAAACATTGCAGTTTCCGTGTTGCCTCCCGCAGGCTCGCCAAGAACCTCGGCGTTCCTCAGCAGCTGCAGTGCTTATATATATATATATATATCAATAAATAAATAAACAAATAAACAAAAAAAAAAATATATATATATAGATATGCACACAGTTCCCCTCCCCTTACACCTATGTCGGTGCACTGGATAAACATTGCAGTTTCCGTGTTGCCTCCCGCAGGCTCGCCCAGAACCCCGGCGTTTCTCAGCAG
>VSDK01018940.1:49820-81616 GCA_009767595.1 Symbiodinium kawagutii
CTACGGGGCTGCGAGGTGAACGATACCGGCAGCTGGGGCAAAGGCGGCGCAGCCTGCGGAGCCGAGGTGAGGAGAAGCTGAGACCTCAGGTGAATGAATTCTTTTGAAGACTTTGTTGTTCTACAAATTTGCAAATGAGGAAGAGCTGAGCTACTTAGTTTCCAAGCCATTTTGTAGAATTGCAGTTCACCTTAGTTGCAGTTCTTCATTTTCGCTTCGCGCTTGCCGAAGCTGCTTGGGTGGCTCTCTTTCAAAAGGAAAAACATGCCAAAAGCCAGTGCCCAAGGGATTTCACATCATTTCACATAACACTTCATTCCAGACTGAAGCAACCACACTTGGGAGAGACACAGGCTAGCGAAGTGATAAGATACCTGTTGCATCTGCTGAGCTCATGGCGAAGGCTTCGAAAGGCTTGAGAAGGAGCCCGTTGGTGCTATGTCTATGTGCTGTCGTTTTCCTCTTGGGATTTGCACCAAGTTTTGTAACTTTGCCGGGTAGAAGAAGTCTCTTGGCTGGTGGCCTTCTCCTTGGCGTGGGCTCCAACAATGCCCCCGCTTTGGCTGCTGGAAGCATAACACAAGCAGACAAGGACAGATTGACCCGCGGCTACAAAGAAATGGTCTACATGATGAAGAACTGGAACACCGTCACCCGAAAGTGCGAAAAGAATCAGGAGAACATCCAGAGAGCCTTGCAATCTGGTCAAGCTTCTCCAGACGGCTGCATTGCAAATCCACTAATCGTTCGAAAATATCTTGGCCAAACTTCCATAAAAGCTGATCTCTTCAACACGAAAGACCTACTAGTGAACATGGAACTGGCTGGATTGGTGCCATCCAAACTTGAAGATGAGTTTGGTGACTTGGTGGAAGATTTTGAAGCCTTCAAGAGACAATCCGATGAATGGGCTTACTCTTCCTCGTGGGCAGAGGCCAATCCAGGTGGTGGCCGAGATCGGACAGAGGACTATCTTCTGCGGTCGAAATCCTTGGCGGACAAGGCAACCAAGACCTTAGGTCGCATCGTGGAGATCTTGGGCTTGTCAGAGAACCTCTATGTCTGAGCTCCACAAGCCATCGCTAGAAAATTTTCCGACCACTTTCGACAGGGCCTCTGCCTGTCCCTGTTTTGTTGTCGAAGGCAAGGGCCAAAGTCAAACTGTGGGATCTGTGAGATTGAACTGATTGATGATGTCTTTTCGTTTGTCCTCGCTGATGCGTTGGACATATTGAGACCACTGAATCATCAAAAATCCGCAGAAAAGAAGCAGTGTCCAAAAGGGTAGCGCTGTGCTCAACAGAATGGTAGCTGTTGTGTCTTTCCCAAGCGTCTTGCCTTCAAGACTTCAGCCATCCTCTTGGCTGCCTAGGTCGGAACATGGAACGACGGCATCGGAGCCATTTCCAGAGCGCGTGGAATCACCGCCTGCGCTACTTGGCTGTGTCATGTTTTGTCGCTGTGTCAGTTGTTTACTGGTTGGTGGGTTTAAACATTATTTTATTTTCCTAGTAGTTACTAACAAATAGTTGGTTGACAATTTTTTTCATAGGGGTTGAAACCGCCAACCAGTTTATGTTCAGTACTCGAAGTTTATGAATTCGCGATTTCTTCCCACCAAAGATTACGGCATTTGCTTGCATTTGTGGGTCCTTTGCAAGTTCTTGGAATTGCTGATCACTATGGCTATGACCATCTATGACCCTTCCAGATACAAGAATCTCGTTCTTGTGAGTTGCCAATGTATGAATGAAAACCAGTTTGTGTTCGCATTTTCTGAAGATTCCTAAACAAAAGCCACACCTTCTTCGCAGAGGCAAGTGCACTTGGACCCTGTGGAAGTGTCAGAGCAAAGAGAACTGACGGAGCCAAGCATGCCGGGAGCTCAATGACGAAGCAACCAAAATTTTGCTGCTTTGGAATGATTTTGAATGTCTTGCATCGAAAACTATATCTGAGGTGTTCTCGTAATTTGTGGCATAGAAAAATGGCCATAAAGGGCCTTCCATTCGGCAAGGTTTCTAACCAGGATCCGCCGTTTCGAATGTTACATTCGCAGCTCAGGTCAGCTCAAGAACCTCAAGAACCTCCCGAAGCAGAGCGTCATCCTATGGAGACGCAGATCGAGGAGCACGGGAATTTTGTTCAACCGACACTCTGAAAATGACCTGTCCTTGACTTGAAAACTTATGAAAACTTGGGTTTGTCAGAAGCAGTGGTATCCTGACACCATCCCCTGATGTTCAATGGAAGCAAGGGTTTTTGGGGAGACATAGAGACACACCACACATCACCACACCCACCCACCATCTTCAACCATACCTGATTCAAGAATCGGGTCCCAGGAGCCGAGAGGTGCAGTTGGAGAAAGCAGTTCGTCACAAATGCGACTCCGTTGCAAGTGGCCCCGTCTTTGTTGCGACCATCCGCCAAAGTTGACTTAGTGCCTTTGAATCTCGATATTTTTAGATATTTTTAATTACATTGCTCAATTGTTCTGATGTCTTTCAGCAGTGTCAATTGGTACTAGACAAAACACTCCATCTCTTCCATTTCACCAAGGCAAGAGATTGCACTGGAGACCCTCCACGAAACAACGCCACCTGGACCAGAGGAGCTACCCCGAAAAGATGGAGATGAACCGACGATGGAAGAAAGATCAGCAAAGGAAGATCTTCGACATGGCTCAGAACGGCCGTTTGAAGAGATCGAGCCCAAAGTAGAAGGAGTTCAAGGGGTCCCTGAAGGGCTCTCTGAAAGGGTCCTTGAAGGGGTCGAAGACCAGAAAAGAAGTGAAGAGTCGGAGAGAAAACCCTTCAAGGCGCCTATGCTTCCAGGGGGATCCGAAAATTCCACATCCGCACCGATGTTTGCGACATGGTGCTTTCTTAAAATGTGGGTACCCCCAAATCATCCAATCTTGACCATCCATGATAGCAAACCAACCATTTTTGGGGTCGCCCCAGTTGAGAACCATGTAACACTGGCAAAGTGCAGAGCCATGAAACACTCCAGGGCTTTTCGCATCGCCACAGAGCTACCGACAGCGCTGCGTCACTTGGTTGAGTGCATTTTAATTGGACATTGCATTGCGATCATCGAAACTTATGTGGGTGTTTCTTGAATTAAGGGACCCCACAAGTGGTCGGTTTATGACCATAAATGGTTATTAGAGGATGATTTGGGGGTTACCCCTATTTTGAGAAACACCCATGTGGGTGTTTCTTGACATAGGGGCACTCCCCAGCTGGTTGGTTTATTACTATATATAAACGGTTAGTAAATTGCTGTTTACTTCATAACTAATCAACCAGTATCAACCCGTATCAAACCGCAAAAGGGAGGCTTACCCATGGTTGGAAACTACTGAATTTGGATATTGGACCCCTCAGCCCTCGATTTTTACCATGCGCTTCCTGGTACCGAGGTCAGATCAGACATGGTACGTGCTAGGCCAGGCACGGATAATATCCAGCATTTGATATACCTGGCGGGCATCGCAGGTCAGTTCGCGCTGGTTGTGATCAACGGATCATAAGTGAGATGTTTGCCTACCCATTTTTCGGATGGTACCCATCCCCATGTCTGTTTGCATAGTTGTTGAGGAAGCCTTTGAGTTCTGTCACTTTGGGTTTTCTGCGGCAGTGGTATGGATTGATAACAGTTAATGACGATTCAGTCGGATTGATTGCAGTGGTTAAGAGATGTTAGTTGCGCTATTGTACTAGTCACTAGTGGTTGATAGTGCTTCATGCTGGTTGACAAGTCTGATGTTTGCCAACGTTTGCCATATAGGATTGCTTTAACTTGCGGTCGAGGCGACGACGAACCACCTTCCCGGTCCTCTGAAGGAGTGACTTGACAGAGTCAATGGAACAGATGTACCAATGGCAGGCAAGAAATTCTCGTTAGTTCGTGTCGATTATATATACATATGCATACATATACATATGTAAATAAGAAATATCGTGATGTATTATGTTATCTAAGTTGTTTGTGGTGATGTCAACCTTTCCTGTAGGGAGTCCATGCATTTCAGGGGCGGCCAGGATGGTTTCGGGGAACGAATTAGAGACCAGGCAACAAACCACCAATCCTCGTGTTGGACGTTGCACGGCCCGGGAAATGAGGCGCTTTTGCTTGCAGAAGGACGCCTTCGGCCAGACGCCGAGACATGGCCATGGTCTTGTTGATGGTTTGTCATTGTTGTATCCCCAAAAGTTGTGGAGAGACCCTACTATCTGGTTGGGACTGGACTGTGAAATGTTGCCCAGGGGTCCCTGCTATCGGAAATGGATGGTGTCATCTTGTGTCTTGCGTCTGACAAGCTGCAGTCGGATCTTGTATGTGTGCCCCTGAAGCACATCTCTTGATTGAGTCGTTGAGGCAAAGTCAACGTAGATTGCTTGCCTTGTGCTTAACAGCCTGGAGTGAAGGTGCGGACTCTATTCACCCCCTACTCATGTTGGAAGGAGTGGGAAAGAGCTTCCTGGTTCGAATTTTATCAGTCAGATCCCATCGGTATAGTTTGGAAAAGGCATCAAGTTATCAGGTGCAAGTGTATTCAAGTGTATTCGCGAAGCACAAAACATGGCACAATTCTTGTGCATGCAAAGATGGGCCCACATATGATTGTCCGAACCGGAGTTGGTGCAGCCTTTCGAGCTACAGGAGAGGTAAAGACTGATTCCTTAAGCAACTATATATTTTGATATCATCAGAACTGCCCTGGCCCCAATACCAGCAATTGTCAAACTTGCGTAGGTGAGATTCCCAGGGACTGATAAGTCATATCAGTGCTGAATAGTGCCTGGTGATTGCTCACTACCAAGTCACCACTAATGACGCTTAGATACCAGTTTTGGCTGCAGTTTGAAAGCCTGTTTTCTTGGTGAAGTGGCTAACCTTTGAGCTGTCGCCGTTGGACCACATGGCAATCATCGATGGTCGCTTGACTCTTTGCTCTTCAAGTACGTCCGCTTGGATCACATTTGACTACGATGGCAGCGGCATCCCCGGTGCGTCCTGCGTCGTCTGTGGTGATCCCATTCGAGTTGGCAAGGCAGCAGCAGCAGTTGATATGGGCAGCTCCCATGGGGCGCTGTGCAAACTTGCGGAGGATCGAAGGCAGGAAGATGCCCTCTGCTGCCATATCATGCACACATGGTGTGCGGAGTATTTGACCGATTCATCCTGCCCAGGTTGTACAGATCCAGGCCCCACAGCAGACATAGCGCAGATTCCTTTGCCACCGATCACGCGCATTGGCTTTGATGTTGGGGGAGTCATTGTGAGACACCGCGAGGACATGGATTTAGACTCCGGAGTTGACACAGCTGGGCTGTTAGGGGACGATTACTTGCATGCACAGGCCACTGCGGGTGCGTTGCATACACTCGCAGACGTGGTGCAAAGGCTTGGGCCTGAGAACGTGCACATCATCTCCAAATGCGGAGCAGAGACTGAGACGAGGACAATTGAGTGGATGGAATATTCTGGCTTCTTTGAGAAGACAGGGATTCAAAGACAGCATGTGCACTTCTGCCGGGATGTTAAGGACAAGGCTCCCCTTGTAGCCAAGCTGAAGCTGGATGCCTTCGTTGATGATCGGATAGATGTGCTGAGGCCTATGCTATCTCTGGTTGGGGTACGCCCTTTGCTCTTCATGCCAAAACAAGAAACACTTGGGCAATCGCCAGCGTTTTGGATACCAAGAATTGAAAAGCTGGCTAGCTGGGAAAGCGTGCGCGCACTTTGCCTGGGTACATGACCTAGGTCAGCGATTGACATCTTGAACTTTAGGCTTGAGAGTTTTGTTTTTGATTGGAGTTTGCAGAACTCGGATGCTGAATGCCTTGCTTGGCAGAGTGATAGTTGAGTTCTGTTGAGTTCATGTACAGGCTAGGCTAGATGCCGTTGTTCGCAGATAGGACACCCAAGAATAGAAAAAGAAAATGCCAGTTTTCGGTAACACAACAGAGAATGTTTCGTGATACTACCGTGTTACTGAAATGATTCTAGGGGTCATTTAGGTTGTGGGACCTGGATCAAAAGTTCTGGCTCCAGATGTTAAAGACTTGTGACATTGTTGCTTTTGCTGAAAAGTGCTTCTGCGAACGAAATTTCAGTATGATTATTCGGTGCCAAAGATTTCTCAAAAGCAGGTAAACTCAAAACTGGTGTAATTATCATAAAACAATATTTTTTGGGATTGAGCTTTCAGTTGCGCACAACATGCGTGAAACACGGCTCTTCATGCAGTGGTGGAGGTGCTTAGCCAACTCGACTTCAGAGCAAGCTTGCTCCTAACGTACCCCGAATGGACCTAGAATGCCTAGACTGACGAAAGATAGCAGTGAAATCAAGTGACGCTTAGCGTGTGCTGCAAAGCTTTTGAAATGCGATTGTACAAATTGCAGGGATTGGCTTCGCAATTAGCAGCTCGATCTACGAAGATGACGAGGCATTTCTGCTTGCCAGCCATTCCATTCCATTCCCACTTGGATCTCGCATACTTGGGTGTCATCGAGTGTCAATGGCGTGGCAGAAGCAGTTTCTGCTGCTGAAAATTGCTGCCAGGAGGACATGCAACGATGGCATTTGCGCGGTCTGGAACTGCGCTTCCAGGAAAACGAGGCCCTGCGGTTGAAGGACATCCGATGCTTTTCACGTTGGAGATCTCTGCCACTTCAAAAGCGTCGAAGTTCAAAGTTGAAGAGTCACTAGTGATCACTAGTCATCCGCTAGTCTTCACTAGTCATCCACTAACATCCACAATGGTTTGCCGCAGTTGGTGATTCCTGACGTATGGAGATGTTTTTGCTATGGATCTCCCGTTGATGGTCGCGGCTGAACCGACTGAAGTAGCGCCGATGCTGGTTTCAGATCTCCTGCCTCAGGAGCAAGAAGACAGGGCCAAAGCTGAAGCGGCTTTGAAGGCCATACCGTCGATATTCATGTGTCATCATCTTCCAATACTCATCAGTCATTGGTCAAAGAGTCATCACAGGAACCCGAGCGGCGCAAAGTTTCACCGAACTTGTGTTGATTTTCTTTTTTTTTCGAGGAAGATCTGGACGAAGAGATGCGCAGGGTCAAGGTTTGGACAGCCGGGGGATGCAGATGCAGCTGTTCCACCTTGGAGTCCTTGGAGATGCCGCGAGATTTCGCGCCGCTTCTTCAGGAGCACCTGCAGAAAGAGTTCCAGGAAGAGCTGAAATCCAAGGCCCAACGAGCGTTTCGTAGCAGTACCAAGGATGCCATGGTAATGCCATGGTAATGCTGTAATTCTGCTTGTAATTAGAGGCAAAAACCACCCCCTTCCGCGGCGCAGCACGGCTGTAACGAAGTCCTGGCTTATCTCTCTCAGCCACGATGGCTCGAGTCATTGGAAAGCTGACCATGGAGAATAGGCTGGTGAGTTAGCTGGTTGATGATGCTCAAATGGTTGATTTTAGGGTTGAATCATGATTGATTGTCGTTCAAATGTGGTTTAGATTTAATTTATCAGCCGGTAAAGTAGCTGGTGGATAGCGGCTAAGTGGCGGATCATGCCCAACAAAACAAACGGATGGTATCAGATGGTTGATTATTTAGCATTTTCTAGCTCATTTTATGGCATTCACCATGCATAGTTGCAGGGCATTGTCATCAAACCATGAGTGGGTCGCACTTCACCAGCAGCTGGTAATGGACCCCTCCATTGCTGGTGAGTCACAGCGGCAGAATTTCCCAGTTCCAACTCGTTCCTGCGCTGGTGGTTCTACCAATGATTTCCTGTGAGTGATTGCAATCCGCTGAAACTGGCTATACGATCAGAAACAATTCTGAAGCACTTGTTCCTGCTGAATATTAGGTCATTCCCAACCATTCCCAACTGATACGATCAACATCAGCCATCAATAAACGTTCTTGACAACAACCAGCAGCTAGTCTCAACCATTTCCGAAACTGCTCACGTCACTCTTGGACCCATTCCGTGCGCGCTCGTTTGGAGCCTGCAGCCGCTTTGGAGGTCAGCTTTTTTGGATGGTCCTGAGATGTCCTGAGTCCCTATTGAGAGTGAGTGCTTCAAGTCAATAGAGCACACAATACATCATCGTGACATATCATGACACATATTTGTGGGTAAACGTTCCACAGAGACAGCTTGTTACTGTTTGAGATGTTCACTCGGGCAAACGGCAGTGGTAAAGAACATGAGAGCGGTGAGATGTGGTGCGCCGAGACTTGCGGGAGGCATGAGCGACAGCAGCAGAGACGAAATTTGCAGGGAGACCTAAACATTGCTTGGCAAATCGATCTTGAAAGACATTAGGGTAGAAATCGGGATATCCCGCATGGCTACGGGACCATCTCAGCCTAAGGTGGCCAGTTGCGACAAGCACTGGAGCTGCGGCAGAAGTACACTGCAACGCCAGAAAAACTGCACGGGAACCCAGCGATGCAGCCGAGAGCATCCACGGGAAGCCATGTGGAGAGCCTATCGACTTGGCAGGACGTCCTTTCCAAGCTCAGATAGGACAGAGCTCTGCTGGAAGGATGGGCTCATGCAGATTCGAAACCTGGCAGACCCAGCTGTTGATTCATCGATTTGCCGCGGAGAGGCTGTTTAGACTGGGCTTAGACTGGGCTTGTGATCAGAACTTGGGCCAATGGCCCAGGTCACCCACAGCTCCACCGCTCAGGAGAGAAGGGCAGTGAAACCTCGCTGTTCCATGTCCCGACCCTGGATGAATACTACGATGATATGCCTCTCGGTGAGGACCATCCGTCCACTGACTCCAGCAATGGGAAAACACACGGTGGACCCTCAAGGGACACATCCATGTGCTCTCTTGCATCCTGCACCAGGGTGGTATCACAGCTTTTTGTTTGTCAGATCAATTGGCAGGATATGGTATGATGGTCCAAGAACACTGCCTGACCAGCCTGTCTCCAAGATGCTCCAAGGAATGTCTTGTTTCATATCCGGTCATCTGGACCTGTATCCAGCTATGCGTACCAGAGACTCAGATTACTGCAGACAAAGTTCGAGCTGTACACAATGGATCCTGGCTTGCACCTAGAGTATGCCGTATGCCTTGAACGACTCAGGAAGTTGACTCAGTGGCTGTCTACATTTCAATATATTTCAGACTTCACTCGCCTCCTTGACTTTGGAACTGAGGTCTTTGGTGATCAAGAAGCTCAAGATGCTATGGATACGGGGCACCGCGTCACTTGGCGGGGCAATTGAGGCCTGGAATGGCCTTGCTGCACTCCACATGTAACTGTCCAGAAGCAGCGGGTACCTCTAGAGACCTATAGACAGCTGCAAGTTTTAGGAGTTGCCTTCAGGCTGGGATGTGGGTGTGGGAGCGGTCTGCTGGCTGACAAGAGACGTTGTCAAGTTGTCAAGGTTTGGCCACAGACCAACATCCAAATCCAGTGTGCTGGGTTGCTGGTAGTGCTGTCCAAAACCGCCAAAAATATCCCTTTCCTGTTGTAAAAGCATACGCAAATACCATAAACTACCAATTCTTTGTGCTTTGGCTTAATTCCAGAGGATGCTCAGAATGAGGAATTCTAAGAATCAGCAAAAGTTGGCTATGCTTGGAGCGGCGAAAGGAGGCGAAGCGTTTTGCAAAAGGTGGCAAAAAACAGTTTTTTTGCATAAGATCTCTCTTTCTATATTTATATCAGTCTATATTCTATAGAATTAAGATACACACACATATATATATATATAGATATCTACTGTTTATGTATATATAATACACACATGTATCTACATGTATAATTGCATAATTCGCTAACGACATTTTGACCACCAAAGCAGCACCCCGACAAACGCATAGAATTCGTTTCGCAAAGGCCTGCAAAAGCAGCGTAAGAGGAACACCTCTGCGGAAGAAGCAAACCCTCACTGCCGAAGCTCCGCAAGATGCCGCGAAAGCAAGCAATTCCTTTTCACTGAAAAAGGAATGACATGATCACTGCTTGTTTTCGACCAACTTGATGAGCCGGCCAGTTGCCTAGTTGTAGAGTATTTCACATGGACGTCTGTGAGAAGAGATATTCAAAACCTAGTTCATCCTAGTTCATGGTCCTACTGGGGGTCTTTGCAATGTCTATGCCACTCTGCCCATCTAACTTTCAAGCTCCGACTGACTGGTCTCCTGCCGTGACTTGTCGTCGACGTCCATGAAGGCATTGCAGACTGCTTTGCTGAGACCGAAGCTCAGGATTTCTACAACGTGAGGAAAGTAGATACGCACATCCACCATTCTGCAGTTCTCTGGGCTGCACGAGACACTGGCAATGATCGCTGGGACAGAGAGGCCGTTTTCTGGATTTCACCCTGGAATCAGTGGCATTCCGGAAGGGTTGAAGATGGTTGAAGCGTCGATGCACTTTCCATAGCCGCAACTCAGGCTATGAATGCAAAGCATTTGCTGCGCTTCATGAAGAAAAAGCTCAAACGCGCCTCTGAGGACATCGTGGAAGCTGCCTGGACTGCAGAGTTTGTCAAGTTCGGTGCATCTTCGGTGCCTGACTTTTGCCATGGCAACTGCTGACATTTTCCGAAGCTTGTGTATTGTGGGAAACCATGCGAATCCTGCTCACCCAGCACCGCTATTCGGGACATATATTGAAAGATATATAATGATTAATGTACGTACATGTATGATGTATGATTCAAAACATACATTGGTCATTCATCATCCTCTTCATTTTTATATAATTCAGTTCGGGATGCTGTAATCATCCCAAACGTTTTGGTAAAATTAACATCATTAACCATCATAAACCATTGATCAGTTAATCCTTAACCAGTTTTGAGTGTATACTGAACTGGTTTTACCGTAAAGTTCGGGATGACTCAGGAAAAGGATGGCCGCAAGCGCACGCTCAAAGAGACCTTTGACGAAGCTTGGCGTCCACGTGCACAGCGCTTAATTGCCCAGTTCAAGATGTAAGCTGGTTCGATGATGGTGAATGATGTTTAATGATGATTAATGATGTTTAATGATGTTCAATGATGATTAAGAAAGAATTTGTAATAGTTGATTAGTGGTTGTAATGATGGTCAATATATAGTTCCGAATACTGAAAAGGCATAGAGATTTTTGGGTCTAGGCGCACTCCATGACCATATCCAGACCCCAATAGATGTCCGTAATACGAGGATGCCGAGCCTCTGTGAATTTCTGTATCTTGCTCATCCTGCTCAAATGTTTTGAATCTGTTCATCCTGCTCATCGTGCTAAGACTATCCAGTTATTCAAGACCTCCAGATCAGACCCATCTGCTTGGTCTACTTTTTGCAGATGTCACCACCCTGGGAAGGATCTATAACCTCTGGGCCCATGGTAAGGAAATGGGCATTGGCTGGACAGATCTTTGCATTGACCGGCTACAAGTTTGGGCTGACAAGAGTTGCCTACATCGCTTTGATCGCTTCAACAACAAGCAGCTTGGAAGCAAAGTGACATGACAGTTTTAGCCAAGGTGATGTCAGAGATATAGTTCATTGGCATTCCCAGACTGCCAAACGTGAATGGCCAGCTCGATATTTTTCCTTCCAAGAACAAGCGAGCTTAGGTACTCGCCAATGGGCCAGAACGAACTGCGGACAATTTTTCTCAAAACCGCGACTTAGCTGCCTTGAAATGTTCTAGTGCTGGTGTATATCGGCCAAGCCCAAGTCATTGGTTTTCTTGCTGAAAAGTTGTAAACGGGGTACCACCATTCATTTCTGCATGTTTGAACCTGCCAACCTCAGTTGGTGAAAAAGCTGCAGAGGATCATACATTGAAGTGGGTCGATCAGTGGCCCTTCAACAGCTGTAAGACGTCTATTAGCCAACAACTGCATGACCAATCCACCACTTGCATCATCCTACTGCTCACCTCAAGTGAAGGCGCTTTCTGACTAAATGTCTTGAAGACTTGCCAAGGACAATGCGATGGGTGGTAGGTATTTGGCTGAACTTTCCAGAGAGACTCGGCATTTGACAGAGGCTTCAAATCCAAGCTTGCTGTTCACCCCTTGCACTTGCAATCTCCTTGCCTTTGATCAAGACGACTGACAAGAGATTCAGTACAAGGTTTTTTGTCAGACCACACACACAGCAGTCTTGGTGCGACAATCTGTTGGAAAGGAAATCATTTCTGACCTGGAAGAGTCCAAGTACCAGCATGCCGAATGGCGACTGTCCATTTATGGCCGCAACTGGTCCAGTATAGAAACTGTGAGGACATGATGCAGCACAGACACTGCTGCTGTGAATTTGTTGCGCTTTCTCTGAATGTTTTTGCCATGTTTTGGATGACAAATGATACATGATGATAAATCAAGCTTGAATAACATGATCTCCCCTGCAGCTTGGCATTGCATTCTGTAAGGCAAGAAGTCTGAGTGGGACAATCTCAGCAAGTGGGTTCTTGGACGTGGCAAAGGTTGGGAAGACAACCAATGCATCTCATGTCCTCAGTGCAACTGCAGCAAGACAGGTGGCAACAAAGCTAAATATCACCGTGATTTATTGCGAAAACAAGCTATTTCAATGGTGGATTTTCCACGCAACCACGTTAGTTTACCATATCTATGGTTTGAATTGCTTTCATGGTGCTACCGTGCTACCATTCATGTGCGCAATGCTGTCTTCGGCCGCCTTGCTTGCCAGGTGATGGTAAACCCTTGCTATCTCAGAACAACCGCTGGATGATCCAGATCCCACGGCTGTTTGCCCTGTGACCTTCATGTTGCGATCCTTTCACAGGGACAGGTCTTGATAGAGAAACAGTGTCGGGTCGAAGGGAGGTAGCCATGGCAGGTACAAAACCACTGGGCAGCTGAACCACTTCGGCGAGATGTTGGAGAATATCTTCACTCCCATCTTTGTCCGGCCCTGAGTTGCCGAGAAATTGCAGTCACATCTGATGGCTTGACTACCTCAGGAGGCCACTCTGCTTCCAGAGAAATACCCGGATGTTGCGGAGTTTCTCCAACACATCAGTGGCAGCATCCTCATTTGGACACGCAAATTGTGCAGATCAAACTCTTGTGACCTCTTGAAACTTTGAAATTCTGTTGGCAGCTGCAGCTTTTCTATTCATGCAGGCTTTGACACTGTGGACGATGAGAGCAAGTCCGAAAAGCCGGTTGACCGTACCTTTTCCTCGAAGAACCTTGCTCCTCAACAGTGGGATATTGCAGACAATCCGTATGGAGACCCAGAGAGATGGGTCCCAAACTTGTCATCAAAAAGATCAAGCAGTCTGCAAGTAGTATTTACTCAAAGATCACTTTGAATGATGTGCCCTTTGTGGGCCTCTGCGGTCACCCTAAGGTCTTACAAGTACTACTCCTACTTTATACAAAGCAACATACGTTTGCTGAACATGCTTCGGTACCAGATGCTCGGCTGCAACAGTCCACGCTGCCCAGCCCACGCTGCCCCAAGTCATATTGATCCAAAGTGAAGCAGTATCACATGAGCAAATACGACCTACCATGCTGTAGATTCACTGTAGATGCTGTAGCTTGCAGTTTGGGTTTGATCCTCATCCAATCCAAAGAGATCAAAATGAAGAGAGGAGATTCTGGTCATTTGCAAAAGCCACGCAAGCCATGCAGGAAAGGCATGAACACCTTTGCGTACCGACCGCACGCCGGGGAGGCATGGCTTGGCTTGGCTTACTTTCAAGCTGGCAGTAGACAGTCATGACTGTTGGTGCTTCTGAAAAAGGTGGGGCAAACCCAGGTGCGTGTTTTTTCCTACAATTTGAAGATGTACCTTGGTGTAGTACCTTTTCTTTGGTAACTTGGTGTAGTACCTTGGTGTAGTACTGGTGTACTATCGTGTACCCTGTGAATATCCTTTGTCATAGCTGGGCTCAGGGTAAGACCTTTGTCGCAGGCAGGAGAAGTTCATCACCTGGACACTGCTTTCCTACTGGCTGATGGAATCAATCACGGCCTGAACTTGCGGAAGTCTATGGGTCTGTGACTGGTCTAGTTGAATCGACGCCTCATGCAATTTGAAGCTGTTGAAATCGGAAACCATTGCGTTTGCAAGAGGCACCATATACATCCATACACCACGTTTGAGTGGACAAAGTGGACATCGTTTTTCCATGTTTTTCCTGTGAGGCACCCATGCTAAATAGTTGTGAGGCTGCCCAACTTTTTCAGGATGGTTTCAGAGGCCAAGATCCAGAAACCTTACCTCCGTTTATGAAGGGGCAATGTGGGCTGGATGCCTATTGTAAGCATGTGGGTGTTGATGACCATTCTTTGGAAGTAATTCATCAGTTACTATATGTTACTATCAATTAACGACTTCAGCTATACACAGCTTCAGATTTGCACAAGTCAATACCCGTCCAACTTACGCCACGCAAAGCTCAAGGCAGTACCTTTTCTATCTGGCGCAGATCGGTTTGGCCATGTCACCATGCTCGAACAATCAACTGCTGCTCACCAGCACAGTGAGTCCATTTACTACTCAAAGATAAAAGTTGAATGAGCTTTCTGTTTTTTACATTAGAATCAGAATCTCAAAAAAGACAGGAATGAACATGATTGAACTGTAACGGAGACATTTGTGGTTGAGCATATTTTTTTGGACATCATGATCATCATGCGCAGCTCTCAAGGATTGTTCGCCTGAGGTTCTTGGCATATGAGAAGAGCCCATTCCCGGTCTACTTTCAACGTGGTCTCAACGTGTCTTTATCCACGGATGACCCGCTGATGTTCCATCAGACGAAGGTGTGCCGCCCGACTTTGGTGAAGTTTGCACAGAGTCGCACGCATTAGATGCATTTACATCATTTAACTATACATATATATATATATATATACGTAGGAATATACATTACACATTATGTGTATGTACATATATATATATAATGTATAGATATATTATTGTAGATATATTCTTGTAGTTTTTTTCTGATTAAGTTGGCATGTGTGAGGAGCCGTTGATGGAGGAGACACTTGACTTGCAAGATTTTGAAGTTTGTTTTGAGATGTTTCAACCATCGTCACTATCCGTCACCCACTTCAACCTTGAACAAGCTACCGAAAGCCCAGGTATAGCATTGCGAAGCAGATTTGGCACTTTACATCAGTCGACCTCTGCGAAATAGCGCGAAATTCCGTGCTGCAAAGTGGCTTTCCAGAGGATGTAAAGGCACCCGCATCGGACCCAATGCTGAGTAGGTAGAGATGTATGATGTAAGTGACCCTTCCATCCTTTCCGTGCAGTATCCTCCAAACATCCCCATGCTTTCTTTAACGCTGAAACCATCAACCAGTTGAGGGCACCACAAGCCATTGATCTGGGCTTGGCGCAGAATGCCGTGCATCAGCCGATGTCCATTTTTCACGTCATTGGACACCATGGACAGCTGGAGCTTTCTCAGGCGGCTTGGTTTGGAACCTCCAATTACAGAGAGGAAAACAAGCCGCAGTCGACCAATGTGCCCAACTTGAGGCGCGCAGTCACAACAGCTTTCCTTGCGCTCAACTCATCTAGTGCAGCATTTCTTCCAGCAGAATCCAAGTGTGCACTGTATGAACTTTTCTCGTCAGGATTGCCTATAGAAGACGCGTGTACAACGAGGAGATGCATTTACTCCAGGGAAACGTAGCATGGCTTAGCTTGACGGAAGGATCCTGATTTTCTGATGTTTCTAGATGTTTCTGAGCAGGTTTGCCAACCAGGCGCACCAACCAAGGCGGACGACACCGAGGATGTGGGAGTGATGTGCAACCTGCTTCTGCTCTCGCCTTCGAAGAGATTGGCAAAGTTGCTGGGCTGACCCAAATGAGGGTTTCTCAAAATAGAGGTGTCCCTAAATCATCCAGTTTATTAACCATTTACAGTACAGCAATAAACCAACCATCCGGGGGGTACCCCTATTTTGAGAAACCAACAAATGGTCGCAGTTGCAATTTTTTCCTGACACAGTGATCCTTTTGAATCCAGCTGTTGCATTTGGTGGGGCCGGCATACGAATTACAGCGCCATTGGTCGTGCCTTCAGGGCTAATTCGGACTTTGCAATTGATATGGAGTCCAAGGTTGGTTGGGCCAGGGGCCAGGAGCACTCTTGATTGGGTCGCACTCCTCTTGTCTAACTTTTACGGTATTTCTTCACTGCTCCTTTGTATCAAACATTTGCTACAGCTGATGTTAGCTCCTTCACCTGAAAATTAGCGGATACAGAAAGACAATCTGTTTCTGCTGTGCAGAATCCATGACCGTGCAGACAACGCACACGTGATGTGTGAGAGATATGCACTGGTCATGATTTCATTGTTTGCTCCGTGTACGATCCCATGCACCTGCCAGATGCGGCCCTATCAAACAACGATGCCTGCCGAAGAGGAAACTGTGCCTCACCTGCAAGAAGGGTACAGTCGTGCACCAAGAGACGCCTACAGAAACTCCTCCTACTTTTTTTTTGGCTTGGCGAAACTTGTTTCTTTCATTTGTATGTATATATATATATATATATAAATACATTTGTATGTCATTTGGATGCCATTCGTATGTTGCATTGTCATCAACAAAGGTCAAGAGCTGGATCATTTGATCCCAGCGCGTTGCTGTTTTATTTCTATGGTCATGCCATGGTCATGCCTTGGGCATGCTGGGCAATTTTCATCATTTTTCCAACATCATTTCATGAACATAGGTGAACTGGGTTGAAATAGGCATACCCATTTGGTGTTGTTTCATGTTGTTTCATCATTTGTTCCAACGAATCACATGATGGTTTCTCAAAATTGGGGGTACCCCTAAATCATCTAGGTTGTTTACTATATTTGTAGCAACAAAACCAACCATTTTTACTTACCATTTGTATTAATAAACCAACCATTTTTGGGGTAACCCCCATTCCGAGACCCCTCCGCATGGGTGACCCCACCAGGGTCCGGTGTGTCGCACGAGGGAGGCCCTCGTGGCCGCAGCAGGTGGCGCTGTTCGCGCTTCACTAAGGACCTGGCCATCCAAGGCGCTGAGCAGGTGGACATGGCGGATCTGGGTGAAGAAGTGGAGCCTTGGAGATGAACCAAGATGAACTCACCAAGCAATCTGGTTGGGATGAAGCAAGATGAACCAACCAAGCAACCAACCAATCAATCAACTAAGTTTTTCTTTTTTCACCAAGCTTTTTTTTTGCCAATCAATTTCAACATTACGACTCATCCTGAGGAGTATTTGTATGATCGTGGATGGAGGGTGGTGATCCATTACTTTTGGTTTTGGACCTGACGAAATGGAAATTAACCATCCATCATTTAAGCGATTGATGATTGAAATCATCGCTAAAATGGGGAATTTTGACGCCAGGCGAAACTACCAGATCGGAGATAGAGCCATTTTCAAACAGCCACGGATCTCCAAGAAATTGTTTAAGTTATGATACCATGAATGACTCATGTGCCCATACATGTACCAACAGCCAATAGATTTAATAGCAGTAGAGCCGATACCATAATCTTAGTCTTCCTGCACATATTGGTTTATGCAACCAACCAGAACAGTGGTCATTAAGTTTATTGGTACCAATCCTTGTTGATTATTCACTGTGAATCATTCCATAAACTTCTTACTGGCCATACTTTCAGTGACTTTTACAGCATTTTACAACAACTATCGGGATATGATGGAATATATACATATATATTGGCATAGTAGGATCATTCAATGTGCCAAGCATGTATTTTGTACCATCATTTTGCCAGTTTCCCACACGCACACATACACTGAAGCGAAGTGAGTTCCTTCGTTGCAACTTTGTCCAAAACTGAGGACTGGGCTGTGCAGCAGAGGAATCTGGGATCTGAAAGGGATTGATTTAAGTTTATGAAGTTTCTTGAGTTGAATTTAAACACTTTGAGCTTATAAGAAATTGAATTCTCAGAAGTTCCTCGTGCTTGTCCGACCTTTTTTTGTAAAGTCATAAAAGAAGCACGTTAGTCATGCACAGTAGCTTAGAATTTGCACAGCTAGAGATGCAACATTTCTTTGAGCCGTTTCGTGCTCAGGCTTACGCCTCACGGCTCTACCACGAACATGAAGAAAATCGGGTCACAGGCACTTGAAGCACTTGTGACTCGGTCGCAGTTTGCTTGATGTGGCAGTCTTTTTTATTGCGTCACTTGCTGGCTTACTGGAAAACTTGTCTTGTGGCTGAAACCAAGGATCAGGCCCTGACTCACAAGGGCTCTTTTGACATGAGCCGGAGGTTTCTTTCCGCGATTTAGAATGAATAAAGCTGGATTCGCTGGATGCACAAGCGTATGGTGTGACAGTGTGACATGACAGTGGCATTCTGTATTAACTGTATTAACATCATTAACTCGGGTCCCTGCGTTGTTTCCATGAAATTTTTGAGTCACAACTTAGGGGCTCCATCCCTCACGAGCACAGCGGCATGTTGAACGAGAAGGTGCAGGAGCTCAAGACTTGGAAAACACGGTAGCCGTGACTCTTTGTGGATGTTTGCTCCGTGGTTTTTCTGGGCTTATAGCCATTAATGATGGTTAATAATAGGGGATACTACCTGACAATAATGGTTCAACAACTACAGACTATTTGGTGGTTTCTCAAGGCATAGAAACCCCACAGTTATGGATGGTTTATTACTATAAATGGTAAATAAGCTGGATGAGTGGGGACATTCCTATTTAGAGGAACACCCAAATGTCTCCCTTCCACCGCAGTGACAAGTGCAGGGAGATGGGGGGAGGCTCTCAGCACCTTGAAGTCTTGACACTTTACATCTAGCCTGGCTAGTGGTTGGGAGGGAGCGAGGCCAGGAGCCAGGGGTATCCTTCCCTACCAAGTAGCCCTTCAAAGGGGGAGCAAGTTGGAGCGGTCCCCAGGAGTGCCTGTTGCCCAAAATGGTAGTAGCTGATGTCCAAATGACATGCCCGGCAGTTCCAGGACGAATTTCTGCATAGGCTCACTGCCGAGATCATGCACACGAAACCCGATCGTACCGAGCTCTTTCTGGCAGCAGGCGGGGCCGTTCTGACACCCAGAAAGCAAAGTTCAAACATACATTGACTTAAATTCTGAGATAACACCGTGTGAAGCTGCTTGAGGATAATTGAAGCAATGGATGCACACATATCTTTCCCACCTTCAACGTCTTGGGCTATATCCAGTCATTGAATTTCTCCGCCCACAAACGCTGTGGGATCTGATGTGTTGTGCCTGTCGGGAGATCAGCAACAATTCCAGGGTCCCAACCCTTGGATTGGGGCCCGGAGAGCTGTTGATCATTTCTGATCGGCCTCCACGAGATCTTGAACGAATTGGCAAGCAGTAGCAATGACAGTATCAAACATGATTTAAGCTGGATATTGATTCAATATTGATATTTAAGCACTATTGAGCTTAATGATGATCATTGCTGATCAACATCATTGTAGCTGATGATCAAAGACAGTGTCAATGTCTAAGCACCATTCATCATCAATACTTCTCGATCATTGTCAACCAGTATGGATCCTTATCAACGGTGAACGATTTCTGAAGCATGACACTTATCCATACTTATCCCATCTTATTTTCATGTGGCCAGTGTGTGATTGGTGTCTGACAGGTGTTGCTGCAGTACTAGGCTGCTTGGGCGGTTTGGCCCTTGGGCTTTGGCGAAAGAGGTGACGATGGGAAAACCAGTGGCAGAGTGGTCACAGGTCACTGGTGGGAAAATCCAACCGGAGCGGAACCGAACTTGGAAGCCAACAGCTGGAGTGGAGTGCTGCTGTCAAACCAAGAAATAGTGGTGAACCTTACAGCAATGAGCTGGTCGAATTCGGTGCTGTGGATTTTTCAATGGTAAACCCTCCATGCTCTTCAGTGCCGCTCCTGGGATTAGCAAAAAGCTATCCCGAGTTGTTCCGTGCCCAAGCCGGTTCCGGATGCGGCAGCACAAGAATCTGCGAGCTCCTCAAACGAAATGTTTGGTTCCGGATTTGAATCGAAATCGATTGTCATGTTTCACATTTGCCGTAGAGAAAATCTTGCGATTCGTGTGCGGGTCCAATTTGTCCAACTGAACATGGTCAGTGTGCAGGAAATCCAAATTGTATCTATGAATCGCCCGCGAAGTTGTGAACGCAGGCACTCAAAGCAGAGCAACAGAGACAAAGTCTGGAGGCCAGTGCGCTTTCAGGAAACTCTATGTATACAATATACGAACCATACTGAACCATATACATGTATCATACATATATCATACACACACATATATACACTCACCATATGTACTTGCTTGTTTCTGCTTATTTTGTTTATCATTGAAGTTTCTGTATCATTGCCAGCGTAACGCTTCTTCCATGACTCAACATTTCAATGGCCCCTGAAGCTCCTGAAGCTGTTACTCCGGTGCAAGGGATTGGCCTGGCAAGAAGCAGATCCTAAAGAGCAGAGAGACCAACTGGCTGGTGGTTATACACATTTTTTTATTTTCCCCGGTGGTTGACTGATATTTTTCATACGGGTTAAAACCACCACCCAGCCAAAAATTGGACAAGGACAGAACTAGACAAACCCATGGAATCAAGATAACTGATCAACAATGATCAACATTTATTGACATGATGGAACACGCTTGTGCATAATAGACAGACACCACTATTGCCCCACCACCTGTTAAGATCCACGAGGATTCTTCAATATGGTTCAACGCAAGTGCCGTCAGGCTGGCTTTCTCCAGAGACTTCTTGATGTCGAACGTGATCGAGACAACTTGCAGGTCCCTAACGCGATTTTCATTAGCCTCACTTTCTGGAACGGACCATGCAAATCAGCGGACCGTGCAGTGGGATGTCGGGCCAAATTGACTTATGGTCAGGATTGGTCAGGTATTCGATACGTTTCGACACTTGTGACACGTGCAAGGCTCAGATTGACTACGCAGTCTACGACGTGCGGCGGGAGAAGGATTTGATGGAGGCCCAGGATGCTGTGCCGGTGAGGAGATCGAGGAGTTTTCCATGATTTTACACCATTTGAGGAACCATAAATGCTTTTCTATGGTTACTTTCTGGTCATACATAGTTACATAGAGGTAAGTTGATGAGGAATAATTGGGAATGAGAATTCTCCCATCGATTCACTCACCAGGGGAACCAGTGAACCAGTCACTGACGTGCCGGTCTCCCAAAACTGCGCAGCACCAAGAGCTTGGATGTTGGTGAACATCTCCCCGCGTTGGCACAAACATCGGATATATGGTTGTTTCCCAAAATAGGGGTAACCAAAATCACCCATTATCGGTCATTTATAGTATATAGTAAGCCAGCGATTTTTCTTGGGCTCCCTATTTTGAGAAACCACCATATGGGTGATATAATGTGATATTACGTCCATAAACGGTATGCCGCAGGCAATCCCAGGCCCTAATATTATCCCTGTTCTAATGATCATTCGAGTAGGGAAGTCACATGATAAGGAATGATTGACCCTAATGGGTGATTATTCATGATTGGCCCTAATGATCACTCTATAGCTGAGTAGGGAAATCACAGACAGCTTGGGGGTGGCACAGATGGATCCTCCCTGAGAGCCTTCAGATCTGGGGGATCAACCGGGGGTTGGCCCATGGGTCAGGCACGTCTCCGTGGAGAATTGGACGACGCTCAGCATCAGCAAGAAATTCAACAGGCCAGCGACGGCGCTGGGACCATGGCAAGGATCTTGATCTTCCCAAGCCATCTACTTCAGGTCCCGATGAATGTCGCATATTGATTCATTTGATTTGATTTCAGTATCTACAAGAGTATGATGTGATTACGAACACTTTTCAATTCGTTTATTTGTATCATATATTTGCATTTCTATGATATGATGCATTGATAGTTCTTATCGGCAGCTGCTATTTCTAATATGACTTTCGTATTATTATGCATCTATTAGTAAAAATTGGCTAATGCAAATTACCAATTGTTAGTACTATATGATATTAATCTTGTTATTACTATTAATACCAATTAGATTATCACTACATTACCAATAGTAGCACTTCACCTATATCACTACAAGTAGATTATCACTACATTATTACCAATAGTAGCTGCCTTTTTCATTTCGTTACCAAGTAGATTATCACTACATTACCAATATTAGCAGGATGCTTAGTATAATACCAAATTAGATTATCATTACTAATACCAATCAGATTATCACTACTAGAACATACATTTTCCATTTCGTTGTTGTTGTTCCCTCCCAGGCAAAGGCTTTCGCCTTGGCGCAGGATGCTGAAAGAATGCGGGAGATCGATCAGGCGCGATGTTGGGAAAAGGTTCGGCTGCGTCGATGTTGTGACATGTTTGACGAGCGCCAGCTGCTGTATAACCACCATTTTATAGAATATTACTGTGTTCTAAGTTTCATCATGTTTCATGATGTTTCATTATGTTTCATTATGTTTCATCATGTTTCATCATGTTTCATTATGTTTCATTATGTTTCATCATGTTTCATCATGTTTCATTATGTTTCATTATGTTTCATCATGTTTCATCATGTTTCATTATGTTTCATTAT
Organism: Symbiodinium kawagutii; assembly: GCA_009767595.1. NCBI lineage: Eukaryota > Dinophyceae > Suessiales > Symbiodiniaceae > Symbiodinium > Symbiodinium kawagutii. The sequence continues at coordinate 72,387 of VSDK01018940.1, forward strand.
GTTTCATCATGTTTCATCATGTTTCATTATGTTTCATTATGTTTCATCATGTTTCATCATGTTTCATTATGTTTCATTATGTTTCATCATGTTTCATCATGTTTCATTATGTTTCATTATGTTTCATCATGTTTCATCATGTTTCATTATGTTTCATTATGTTTCATCATGTTTCATCATGTTTCATTATGTTTCATTATGTTTCATCATGTTTCATCATGTTTCATTATGTTTCATTATGTTTCATCATGTTTCATCATGTTTCATTATGTTTCATTATGTTTCATCATGTTTCATCATGTTTCATTATGTTTCATTATGTTTCATCATGTTTCATCATGTTTCATTATGTTTCATTATGTTTCATCATGTTTCATCATGTTTCATTATGTTTCATTATGTTTCATCATGTTTCATCATGTTTCATTATGTTTCATTATGTTTCATCATGTTTCATCATGTTTCATTATGTTTCATTATGTTTCATCATGTTTCATCATGTTTCATTATGTTTCATTATGTTTCATCATGTTTCATCATGTTTCATTATGTTTCATTATGTTTCATCATGTTTCATCATGTTTCATTATGTTTCATTATGTTTCATCATGTTTCATCATGTTTCATTATGTTTCATTATGTTTCATCATGTTTCATCATGTTTCATTATGTTTCATTATGTTTCATTACGTTTCATGATGTTTCCTGATGTTTCATGATGTTTCATTATGTTTCATTATGTTTTATTATGTTTCATTATGTTTCATGATGTTTCATTATGTTTCCTGATGTTTCATGATGTTTCATTATGTTTCATTATGTTTCATCATGTTTCATTATGTTTCATTATGTTTCATTATGTTTCATTATGTTTCATTATGTTTCATCATGTTTCATCATGTTTCATCATGTTTCATCATGTTTCATTATGTTTCATTATGTTTCATTATTGCGGTTCACTGTATATGGTTTTATCGGGTGCAAGGTTTTTTATGGTGTGCTAAGGTTCACTGTTGTGCTTTAGGATGCTTTAGGTAGACATTATTCCCTTTCTTCTAGACTTCTGGACATGCACCACAGGAGCCTCTATGCCTATTGCAAAGAAACGATTCCCAGGAAGGCTAAGGTGATGCACCCAACAGATCGAAATGACTGGATTCCTATGGATGTTACCATTCTGCCATGGTGATGATTCACACATATACCACTCTAACTCGGGGCAGCCGCACTATCCCTTGTGCCTGACGGAGACATACAGTGACTCACGAGCCCGCCGCAGGCTCACGTGGACAACCGGGTTTTGGACGTTCAGAGGGAAAAGGACCTTTTGGAGGCGAACCGCCAATCCACATCGACGGTTGTCCCCGTTGCCATGGTTACTCCGTTAACGAGATCAACGATGTGTGTGTCCATAGCCGTCCAGCATGATAAGTTGTGATCATGAATGGAGATGCTGCCAGATGTTGGGGTGCCAAACCGCCATTGATTTGAACAGCTCATTGGCTTGCGAATCCATTCGGTACAACAGGCACGCCTTCGTGGAGAATTGGATGATGCTCAGCGCCAGCAGGAAATTCAGCAGGCTGCAGTCACAACTTTGGCAAAATGCCAAGCAATTTGCCAGTCAACTTTTAAGCTGAAGCAGGCCAAACATGCCGCCGCATTGCAAGACGAACTAAGACAGAGACAAGCTGAGGAGGCGTTTTGCTGCGTTTTGATGCGTTGACATGGCTTGCGTTTTCGCTGGCTTTGAGTATGGGCCAAAGACCGAGTTTCAGACGTGTGCGGCGAAACATGTGTTCCTTCCAGTGTGATCACAGGCCAAAATGCAAGACAGCATGCGAAGGCCTCTGGGCAATTGTGATATGGGATGGTCCCTAGATGTACTCCAAAAATGGCCTAAGCCGATGTTTTCATATGGTCTCCTAAGCATTCAAGATTGACGTTCCGGATTGAATTTTGGTGTTCCCTGTCGTGGATCGTTGCGCATATGACCATCACAAAACATCATCTATGATAGTTCTTTGCGAAGTCCATCATCTTTGCACAACTCACAACGGAGTTTGGTTTGTCAAAAAATGGTGAACCCCCAAGTCAATGATGGTTTCCCTGTCAATAATGGCTATGAACTTGGATGTTTCGTAGCTGCCACCATGGCTATGGACGAATCCATTTCTCGCTGACTTCGCAGGCAAGAAGTAGCTGCTGAGCAGAGCCGCTCCGCGTGCCTGGCCCAGAACAGCTCGATATAAATATGCTTGTGTAACTTGTGTATACTGTGTATCCATGCAATATATGTCCTGGTTGGTGGTTTGAACCATTTTCTATTTTCCGGAGTCTCAACAAATGGTTGGTTGACTCATATTTTTTTATATGGGTTGAAACCACCAACTAGTGTATGATAAATAAATGCATAAATAAATACATACGTAGATGTGATCGTCGTCAACTGACAGGTCAGTCACCGTTTATGGCAGTGAAACAATCATTTTCAGGGCTACATTTGTTGTCCCAGGCTGGATGACAAGCTTCAACAAGAGCGTGGAGAGCGCCAAGAGGAACAGCCTAGCTGGAGCATTTAGTCTTTTTTTCTCCAAACATACTCCGTGTCTCTCAAGTAGATATTGTCTACGTATCTTCTATGTATGTTTATCCATTTTTATCTATCAGTATTTCCCATTATCTCTCACTATCACACAATCTCTCATTGTCTATGACAATCGCCATGACTGTCTCTATCTCTATCTCTATCTCTATCTCCATCTCCATATCCATATCCATCTCCATCTCCATCTCCATCCACCCACCCACCCATCCATCCACCCACATGCTATTTATGGCCCGGTTTGCCAGCCATTCAACATTTACATGTGCACTGCGTGATTTTCATTTTACCCATCTTCACATTGCCTTCGCTTTCACCGGGTTACCAATTGTCAACAGGAACGGCAACAGGAAGGGCGCCGCATTGCCGAACTGGAGCAGCAACTGGCAGATGCTCAGGCGTCCAAGTGGCCGCCATGCAACAGTGACAGGTGGCTGTGTCCCGTGTCCCAAAATGTTTTTTTTTCCAAATCCACAAAAAAATCCTCAACTTCAACTAGAGAAAATGATTTCCAGGTTACATCATTCTGGCACTTTGTACTGTGGCTGTCATCAGACTCTTGATTCGGATGGGTTGGCATGAAACCTTGCTGACTTGGCAAAGTGCCCGAAGTATCAACAGCCTCAGGAAGAGATAGAGAGGGAGCGGGCCAGAGCTCTCGAACTCCAGGCCGCAAACATTTCATATTTTGACCTGCGGTCACAAGGCCTGTGGAAGTCTCAATGTTGAAAATTGATCCTTGTGGGTGGATCTGGGAGCCTTTGCAGTCTACGATATTTTGTCACAACATTTCTGGACTTGATAATTTGGAACATCTTGGAACTCTATGGAATGCCTTGTCAAAGGAACAGATAGAGTTGTGACAATGATTTTTTGATTAGACCAGGCCTTCCTGAGTGTTTACAAACACTATCAGTATCAGCGTAGACCACCACTGTGGTCGCCAATCAGCCCATCCAAACAACACGTGTGGGTCCGCTGCAGGCGGCCCTTGAACACATGATGACAGCACAGGATCTGCTTGGAATTGCGGCTGTGGGACCTGCGACATTTGCACCGTTTTGCGGCATTTTGTTTCAACATTGCTCCAAAAAATCAGAGAGTAACGATTCTTTCAAGTGAGGCACGTTTGAGCCCTTGATGGTGCTTCATTGGCCATTACCAGCCATGGTTGTATCCTTCGTTTGAAGCTCTTCCTACAACGAAATTCTTTGACTCTGCAGCAGGAGATCCGCGGAACAGAAGAACGCTGGCGTGTTGAACAGGAGGCAATGGCTAGCTGCGTGGTGAAAGATACAGGTCCATGCCGAACGGTAAGCCCGGTTGCAATGCTAAGCTCAAGAAGCTCCTTGATAAGATGTTTCATTCCTGCCTCCCTAATCTGTGCCTTGCAAAACGACTCGCATCATGAGAAACCTTCAAACAGTTGTGACAGGCGTGCCCTGCGTCTCAGCACTCTTTCACACACTTTGACAATGTAATGACAAGGACAATGACAATGATAATGACAATGATAATGACAATGGGATGACAATGCAATGACAATGTATTAAATGAATTCTGATGCTCATCAGAATTTTGAGACTTTCAAGGGAGTGGTGCCAGGAAAGCCGAGAAGCACTGCTCCACCTGTTGGATGAGGCTGTTCCGAATGGTGCAAACAGCTTTGGATAGGAGGCTGTTGCATGCTGCGTCTCCGGCGGGGCTCTGTGACTTGAGAGTCTCTGAAGTCACTGGCAGCAATCTGTGTCTGCTCCTGGTCTCAGTATGTCTCAGTGTTGATGGGATCCCTATGGATCCCTCGTCCAAGTTTGTTGTGCTGCACTGCATATGTGGCGTCGGGTGGGTCCCAAGCATGGTGAGCTGGAGACAGCCGACCTATCTAAGGCCAGGCGATGCCATGTCGGTGGCCACCCTTGTGGCTCAAGGTCTAAGGCCAGGTTGCGTTTCGCCGCCATGTCTGAGATGACGGAGGAGACACCTCTTGACCTCGCTCCTGAGGACGGAACGGATCTCCTGATGGTGCCAAGATGTGCCGAAATTCGGATCCAGAATGCCATGGGGAGTTAACATGAGATAACTCGATTAAACAGAAATCCAGAATGCGATGGGGAGTTAACATGAGATAACTCGATTAAACAGAAATTTATCTAATTCAACTAATATGGTGCTTTCTCAGAATAGGGGACCCCAAAAATGGCTGGTTGATGATTATTGGTGGATCAAAGATGATTTGGGGGTACCTCTATTTTGAGAAACACCCATGTACTTTGATTGCTCTATCGTTGATTTAACATCAGACAACCAGTTCGAATGCTGAAGTTGGCGGCTTCCCAACTTCAACGATTTTCCCCCCGGCACCGAGGGGTGGCCAAATTGCGGTGCCGCTGGGACATGGAAAATTCTGGGCATTCTGGGGCCTTGATGGCACAATATGGCACATGTCTCTGATTTTTAGAGGCGCTTCTTCTGTATCAATCTCAGCAGCTATGAAGGGGAAATCCATCAACATCATCGACCACACCCAGGAACGATTTTCATGCAATTTCATTGACTATGTATCCAGGACGAATACCGTATACATATATATATATACTAACATTGCTTGTTCATGGTAGTCTCGAAGCGTTCGGATTTAGTTGCTACCCCCCATTCCACTCTTCATGCCAGGATTTGGCAGGCGTACATAACACAGCTGTCCGCCATGGCTTTATTCGGAAAGTCTTTGGGATTTTGGGCGTCCAGCTTTTGATCACCACTGCGATTGCGGCAGCGCGACTCGCCCGCGGGCGTTAGGGTCTTCGTGTTCACAACCCCCCAACCAAACTGTTTGAGAGGCAGTGACAACTCGATGTTGGTCGACGGCAAAGTTGTGAAGGGATGTGAAGATTGTGAATGGTGGGGTTAGGACGTTAGGAAAGGACGTGGGCACCCGAAGAAAATAAAAATAGACTTCCAAAAGTGAACAAGTTCATTTCCCAGACTGTGAATGACTGTTGTGGGTTTTGTTTTGGTACAAGTGTCACCTGTGCTGAGCAGTGCCAGAAGCAATGAGCTGAGGATCGTGAAGCATGGAGAACACCTTATGCGAAAGAATCCCTCACTAGTCATGTCTTCAACTCAGGGTGAGCAGTGACGAGCTATGACATGACTCAACTTGTATGAAACACGAAAATCGAAGGAAGCTTGAGTCTTTGGATGGAGGCTGAAGCCGGAGACCATGATTTTGCTTCCATAGCAATTGCGTCAATTTTCGCCGCAATGACAAGTTGGATTCAGCAACAAAGACTAAAAAGTGGGCCCCCAACCACCTATAAGTTGGGTTATAGCCCCTACAACTGGTATTTCTATGCACTTTGCCGAGGACTTTGATGCTGGTCTCGATTGGCGGAACCCTTGCCCTGTCGTGCGTTTTTGCGTGTTGCCCGGATCTCAACTCGTGAAAAACTGGGGATCGGGACCGCGGTGGTGCTGCGCCGCTGGTCACAGGTACTGGCGGAGGATTTCGATTCGCATCAGGTCATCATCAACATGCACACGTCTTCAGACATTTCCCCGAGGTTAAGCCGCAGGCATTTAGGTGTTTCTCAAAATAGGGGACCCTCAAAAATGGTTGGTTTATTTGTAGAAATGCTAATAAGGGACGATTTGGGGGTACCCCTATGTTGAAAAAACACCATTTGGACATGGCAGGTTTGCCATTTGGTCACCTTCCATGTCGGCACCATGGGTTGATCAGAGCTTACCACCTGGGTTTCCGCAAGGTCCGGAAGTAATGAGGCGAAGCCCTCAGAACTACTTTCTACTGATGCTCTACACGCTCATGGCATCTTGGAAGAACAGAGGGACATAGGAAATTCCGAAGGGAAATTCCAGTGGAATGTCCTATGAACATATATGAAAAATGATCGACACCCACTACAGGCTTTCTCAGATTGTTTCAAAGTGAGGCTCTTGGGGCCTGGCCTGAGTAATTCTGCTAAATTTTCCCAGATTTGGACATCTTGGCATGTTGTTCATGCAAGAATGAGTTCGTCAACCTTGGCCCCTTTCATTTTCATCTTGTGCACTAACTTTGATCATTTATTTGATCCTGAGTTCTCCCAGGAAGCATGCCTCGTGGGGTTCATTGCAGTACAGTACACGGTGTGAGCCTCAAATTTTGACGCGTTGATCACGTGCCTCTGGTGCTTGGAAGTTGAACCTTACCACCGGCATTGTGAATCGGTCAAGATCATTGGATGTTAATTAATCATGGTTATTGCATGGTTGAGTCTACCACTATTTGAAATGACAAACCCGTGGTGTCTACAACGTGGGATCCCAAATCACGGTTTTCGTCGCTAAGATGCCCGCATTTTCGGTGGCACCAAGAGATTCGTCGCCACTCCATGGTCCATTTGTCCATCTTTCCCCGCACCATGGGGCCATCCACTGAGTCGGACTTTCCATTTTTCAGGGATCTTCAGGAATTTTTAGGGATCTTTAGGGTATTCAGTAAACTCTTGACATTTTTCCTTCACTTGTCCTGTTCCACACGTTGACCGTGCATATGTGTTCTGTACAAACTCGTCTCCAATTACTCCACAGGCTTTTGCAGACTCTCTACCATTCTACATCCACTTGACAATTTTGCTGTTTCATCCGAGACAGATGAAAGCTACTCTGTCACTTGGGCATACCTCCACTATCACTCCACGACTAATCCACACTAAAGATAGTCAAATCATTTCAAATCTGTGGTCCAACCAAGCTGTTGGTAATACCAATATATACCAATAGATCGTGTCGCTTCCCATAGCTTTGCAGGCACAGTCTGTACTCGTTACCTTCGCGATCACTGTGGTCGTCGTGCTTGCACTGATGCTGTTTGCCTGTCAGACGAAGTATGACTTCACAGGTTGGAAACCACTGCTGGACTGTTGAACTAATGGATGCTGAAGCTACCTGAAGCCGAGCTGGAAATCCCAACCTGATCCAACCTCTTTGCGTTTTGCATTAGATGTTGGTTTTGATACCGTTCAACGAACGCGTTGGAACAACGCCGCCAGGTTTGGCGCCATATTTCTTTGTGGCGACCCTTTGTCTCTGCGGTAGCTCGGCTGCGAACCCAGGCACGGGCCGGGGTGCTCAAATCGTCGTGCTGGCTGAGGCTTTGGCATAACTCTGTCCATTGCATCGGCTTTCGGGGCGAGTTCCTCTGGAGCTTTCAGGCAACGAATTGGGTGTGGAAATGTGATGAAATGTGTGGAATTGATAGAAATCCATAGAAATCCATAGGAAGCAATAGGATTCCATAAGAATCCATAGGAATCCATGATTCAGCACCTGGGCAGCTGCTTTTGTCAAACATTTTTTCATAGTGATGATTTGATTCATGAGATGGCAAGAGTGGCAAGGCCACGCTGAATCATTCTTGACTCAACGGAGGTTTCACGTGGTTTCACTAGCAACCTGTTGATCAAGGGCTGATCCAACTCATGATCCGAGATTGAAATCGTTAGTCAAGCAGCAGGATGGTTGACCAATGGGTGGGCCTGGAAACTGTCGCAGCCACTGGCAGGCCGCTCTATTTGCTGTACGCAGCCGGTGGAGCTATCCTATTCTCAGGCGGCGGTGACAATTTGGGGATTTGAGTTTGTGTCTAGCAGACACATATCTATAAACGATTCTATATCATTCTATATCTGCGTATGTATGATATGTGTCTTTCTGTCCATTATCATTCATACAATACATACAATACATACACTTACAGCACTTCACACCCTTTGAATCCCTTTTCTATTTCCTCCATAGAATTGAAGGCCTTGGATGTCATATGAAACCGAATTCATCCTAACTCTGTAGAAACGAAACTTGATCTGGGAAGCCAGCATTTGAATTTGGGAAGCCTGGGCTACAATTCAAGAGAGCGATTATTTGCTCGCACCCAGGAGGCTTGGGGGTCGCCAATTCTACACATGAACTAGACGGACTAGATTAGAGGAATAGAACTAGATTGGATAAGAAAGAAGGAAGGATAGAAAAATAGGATAGGAATGGAATGGAATGGATAGGATGGGATGGGATGGGATGGGATGGGATGGGGGGAGGGGATAGGAGAGGTTGGGATTGAAGATATGACAAGATTGAAAGACTTGGATCGGATAAGACAGGTATATGAGATTGGATGAGATTGGGTAAGGTGCCTCACCATTCCCCATCACACCCGATCCGAACAGACCGATTCTGTATGGCTCTGCAAATAATTTGGAGTTCAATTCACTTACATTGAAGATCATTGAAGCGTTGTACTCCCAAAACATGCGTTGCGAATCAGTCGCCAGATATGGGCGCCCGGGCGCCCACTCCGTTGCACTCCGTGGATCCAGCGGGAGCCGTGCAGGATACATTGTATTTGATACGCAGCTGATTGTGGGCGGCAAGCACGCCAAATATCGTTTCAACATCGATGACTACTGCTTCGACCGGACCTCAGCTCCGTCGAATCGTTGCTGATTGGGACCCCGCTGGTATGTATGCTTATGGTACATATATATGATCCAGGTTCCTTCAGGCCCCCCCCCCCTCCCCCCCCAGTCAGGGTACCCCCCCCTCCCCCCCTGTGGTGTGGGGTGGTGGT
>VSDK01018940.1:82274-98417 GCA_009767595.1 Symbiodinium kawagutii
AATGTATATAAGTGGTATGTACGTAGTCAACAGCAAATAGGTAGCATACAAGTAGTATATCTGTAGTATGTAGGTAATATTGGTAGTATATAGGTGTATTTGAATGCTTTAAGCTCCCAAATGCATGCTAATGGAAGGGTAAGGTTCCAAAATGCTGCAAATAACATGCAAATGGGATGGTAAGGCTCCAAAATGCTGCAAATAGCATGCCAATGGGAAGGAAAGGCCCCAAAATGCTGCAAATAGCGTGCAAATGGGAGGGTAAGGCTCCAAAATGCTGTAAATAGCGTGCAAATGTGAGGCTGAGGCTACTAGGGGGGGGGACCCTACCCTTGGGGGGGGGGGCTGACGAACCGCGAACCGGGATCATATATATATATATATAGTATATATGTATAGTATATGTTTACAGTAGTATACATTTATAGTATGTATTTATAGTATATATTCATAGTACACATTTACAGTATATATTCATAGTATATACTTGTAGTTTATTGTATACATTTCTAGTATACATGTATATAGAAAATATTCATAGTATAGATTTTCAGTAAGTATCTATAGAATATACGTGTATATGTGTATCTATAAAGTTACAATGCTTGTATTCATGTGTCTCTTCTATTTGAAATTTGCAGATTGCTATATAAGCAAAACTGCAGTTTTTTTAAACCATGGGGTAATTGCGCGTGCTCTCGTGGGTGTGACAACTACGCACTGCAATGATGCTTTGCTCCAGACGTGCACACACACACATACTCACCATGGCCTCTGATTCTGACATATTTGTTTCAAAAGATAGTTCAGATAGTGATAGAGATAGTCCCTCTCTGATGGAGAGAATTATGCATTGAGATTTTGTTTCAGTCAAGACTTTTGGAAAGAGACTTCCAACATATCCGGCATGTTTTGAGAAGTTCGAAATTAGATGGCATTTTGAATTCTGTTCCGACTGTGAACATATAGGTGTTACTGAATAGCCTTAGTTGGGCTTGCAGTTGTGGAGCTCATCTGGAATCCATGTGGAAGGTAGTCAACCCACAAGTCTATCATATCTCCAAAAAAGGTACTATTCCCCAAATGAAGCTTTCGATCCCTTGTAGAGTTTTGAATGCAGATAGATGACCACAATTTGAAATGCTTGACCCCTTTGAGATGCAAAATATGTTATGCACATTGTTCTATAGCAAGCATGAATCCTTGATTTTACAGAATTTTGCTCGGCGTTTTACATCCAATTTCGCTTTCGATTCCAAGAAGCTTTGGTTTCATTCTGTTTGAAGGTTTCTCAAGTCTCATCCCTGTCCCAATTCTTCCGGGCACTCCTTAATCTTGGCACTACACTGATATAATTTTGCAATTTGCACTGGTTGCAAGGCTGCGATCGCCATATATGTGGACATCGTGAATCTCTTCTTGTTTCTTCTGCAACTTTTTGGTGATCGGCGGCGGTAAGTACAGCATTTGAAGTGCGCGATCTGTTGCCATGACCAACAAAGAAATCTTCAGTGCATACAGAACAGGCAGTAAAAAGGGGTGAAAACTTGGCCCTGGTGTGCTGAACGTCACGACAGATTTGCTGTTTCATTTGTGCAGCATCCGTGCCGGGACAAACGGAAGGTTTCACTGCCTATTGTTGTTGATTCTTGTTGGTAGTGTCTCTGAATATTGTTCTTCATTATTGTTCACCAACTGACCAACATGATTCTGAAACGATCCATCTCGTTCCTGTTGGTTGTTCAGGACTATTGGATTACTTGTTCACTGCCCCCACTCTGTCTGCCAGCTTGGCTCAAGTGTGCTGCTTCGCTTGGCTTGCCACGAGTTCCACCACGATGCAAAGCGGGAACAGGTCATGGGGGGCAACACGGAGCGCTGGATGGGCAAAATTGTGGGAACTCCGTCTGAAGATGACTGTAACATGCATTTTCCATCAGCGTTTCCTGTAGATGTTCCATTATTTTTCCATCAATCGATCCTTCTGTGAGCTTGATTCACATTGATCATGCTGGCGATTTGAAGATTCTCGATGTCGCAGGCCATACGATCCGGTCGAGACCAATGAACCGCCGCAAAATCGGAAAATGGTACCTTGGGCTCGATCTTGACGACTGGGCGGTTCGAATGTCCTGGATGACTTCGCCACAACATTCTTAGCGTTGATCATTTTCTCCCCATGATCATCCAGCCGCCCAACTGGTAAGGACCTGAGCGAGATCTCTGACATCAACGTTCGACATGGCTTTATCCGCAAGGCCAGGAGTAGCCATGTGGGGACGCTGGGGCCCGTAGGGGGTGGGTGGGCCCCTGTTGACCAAGGCTTTGCAGGTCGTGTTGGGGTGTGAACAGCTGAGGTTTTCGCCATCCTGGCCGTGCAGCTCATCACCACAACGATCATTGCATGGATGACGCTCGGTGGAGAACCACGGGCGACTGGTCGGGGAGCAACGTGGAGAGATGCCTGGATGGCATTTTGGGTGCCCAGTTGACCTTCAATGGCTGGTGATGTACACCAAGTATGGCTGGTTTATTCATGTGGATCCAACATTGCATGCAATCATACGTGATTTATGGCTATCCTCAAGTGATACTTCTTGGAAGATATCGTTTGCAATTGATAAAGCAATTATGAATCATTGTGTAGTGCATCATGGTGTAGCAATACGTGATATGTTCATCAATTTCAAAGGTTAACACTTTCTAGTCATAATTGTTCATTAATCAATATTAACATTATATCGATTATCAACCAACTATGATAAATCAACCAACTATGATAAATCAACCAACTATGATAAATCAACCAACTATGATAAATCAACCAACTATGATAAATCAACCAACTATGATAAATCAACCAACTATGATAAATCAACCAACTATGATAAATCAACCAACTATGATAAATCAACCAACTATGATAAATCAACCAACTATGATAAATCAACCAATGATAGGCAATGTTATCGATTATCAACCAACTATGCCTATCAAACATTATATCCAGCTGTTCACCAGCAACCATTTGACATTCATCATCAACCACAATCCATGAGGAATCATAATGAGCCATTATTAAACCATTATAAACCACGAGTAAAAATCAGATTTGTAAGATTTTCAAAGCATGATCAACATTTTTTGACCATTTTCAGCCATGATTTCAAGCATTCACCATGGTGGATATATGTTGATATCAACCATTGTGATTTTATTCCTCGGAATTCACAACATGTTGAAATCATCAAGTACATTTTCAACAATCATCAAGCATGTTCCAACCACGGTTGTGGTCAACTAAGGGTGGTCAATAGGATTTAACCACAGGATTCCTAATCGTTAACCACAGGATATTATATCATCACAGTTGATAAACATATTTTCAACAATTATCAAACATATTTCAACCACAGTTGATCAAATCCAAGGTTTGGTCAACCATCCAAGCGGATTCCTCCAGTGGACCAACGGCGTGACCAACCTTGTTGCGCTCACCGTGACCAGGACCTGCAATGCCTTTGCGGGAGTGGACCGTAGGAATCCACCGGCGTCCATGACGCGCCTTGGGCCGTTGTGCTCGGGGGGTGTCTTCAAAGAGGATGGAGGCAGAAGTTCTTGCATCATTGGAGTTGTATCATTGGTTAATGAAACTAAGGGGGTTTATTACAAGAACTAAGGATGCCCCATGAGAACTAAGGATATCATTGTTACTACAAGAACTAAGGTTTAGGGATATTCGATTTTACAAATCAAATCTGGATCCCCCATCGATGGTATCTTTGCTGAAGCTTCGTTGGTTCCCCGACTTGGAATAATTTGGAATTGATTCAACTTGATCATAAGGTAAGAGTAGCTTGATGGAAATAGCAGCTCTTCGTCCTTCAGATTTGACAGACTCAGACTCAGTCGTGATAGATTCAACTCAGCATTTGCATGCAAAATCGTGCAAAGGATCTTGCAGACGCTCTCTCTATTTGCCAGCCTTGGCACTATTGGGGTTTTGATGTGCTGTCCGACGCTTAGATGTACAGTCGCCTTTGCATGCACCTTGTAAATGAGATTGAACGGTTCTTACGGACGTTCCCGGAAGAATTGTGGTGTATCGAATTATCACGGTAGTCGGCGCAGAGAAACAAAGGTTGTGCACATGTCATTGTTGTTTGATCCAAGTGCTTTCTGAGTTGCCAAAACTCCTCATTATTTGGATTGCTCTTAGTGCTTTGATGTTTTGTTGATTCTTTTTAGATTCACATTTACTCACTGACCCCGAGCCATAGCCATTTCAACAAGACCTGGGTATGACTTCGCCTGTTGCGAAACTGCACATGTGCAGCCAGGCCCTCATCTCATGCGGGAGTTCCCGTCGAACTACATGGTGCTGGGAGTATTTACGCTGGGCGATGCTCGCCTGCAGGTGTTTGTTCATCTTCAACTTACCTGGAAACACCTGGAGACATAGGCATTGATCCCACGAGAGTATCCCATTCCCGTAGGAGGGTCAAGCCGTGAATTTCCTGGAGCTGGAGGGTTTGGGAGGGTTCTGCTACAGAACTCTGAGAGATCACAAGAGAGATTCCAGCTTACTCAGGAGGCGGTGTTGGTTGGCATTGTTTGCACCCAGTACACGGCGACATGGCTTGAATATGCCTCAAGTTTTCGGGATGTTTTTTTGCTACTGACCTTTCTGCCAGCTGTTTTGCGGAAATTTTCCTCGACAGCAGTGCAACATTCGGGAGCGCTATTTTCAATGCTTCATTTTCTCCCAACCTGACAAGACTCAAGATGCAACCCCTCATATTTGTTTGTTTTGATTATGTAACCATGACTATTACGAGTAGCAACCTTCCTTTGTAATTAGCATCAACCACTTTCAACTCGTCAACCATCGTCGTTGAGTGGCAAGAGCAGAAGCTTTTCCAGGCTCAATCTGTGCTGGTGGCTTTTGGTCTGACTGCCTTTGTGGTCACAGCCCTGATGCTGTTTGCCTGTCAGACAAAGTATGACTTCACAGGCTGAGATGTTTTCTTGTTGATCTGCTAACGAAGCCGACCAACCTGTGGAAGCAACACCAACAGCGTTGGAGACCGTTCATCAATCAAGATCTTCTGACTGTTGGGATGTATTTACAGCGGTTTAGAAAATGCTGCAAGGTTTGAGATCGCTTGAGATTCAAAATTGCTTAAAGAAGGGGTCCAGTTCAGGCAAAGCAGTTCATGTTGCGTTCGTGCCATTTTTCAGCTGAGAAGGTGGCTGGCTGCCGTCGCTGTGCAGGCTTAGCGCCATACTTCTTCATGGCCCTGATGATTCTCACAGGCCACGGCATGCCACGGCTGGCTGAGATGCTAAGAGATGCTGGCTGAGATGGCCGTCTCGGCACCTGAACAATTGCAACTCGCACAGCTGCACGAGGTATGAGCTTGGTCTTTGCCGTTGCTAGTATGTTTGGTGCCAGTCAGACTGGAGCCTTCAGGCGGGGACCTTTGACATTTGCATTCATAGCAGCTATGACATAGCTTTGCTGTTGAAGTTCCCATGAGTTCTTTTCCATTCTTTCCCTTTCCAGGCATGGCTACAGTGGTTTCTCCGGATGATGGTGATTACGGAAATGATGGGGATTGGTTGAAACATGTTGAAACAATCAAAAGGCCCAGAACTTCTTAGTGTGCCCTGCAGCCAATCCTACAAAAAATTGGTTGGTAGAAATATTGATCATGGAGAAAAGAGACCCATTGATCTGTATTTGTCCATTCATTGTGTGAATGATGCAATCTGCTTGATTTCCTGCAGCGACCTTTGCAGGAATCTATACTTGCTCTACGCGGGATTCGGGGCGTTGCTGTTTTCAGGCTGCCCAAGCGTGTTGCTGTTGCACCAAACAGAACGACTTGGCTCCCAGGTATAGAACCGCAGCAATCATAGTGGGTTGGGCACGAGCGTTGGAACTTGTAAATGAATCTTGAACATCCTTTGAGTATTGCTAAAAAAGCTGAGCTTGGGATTCTCTTCGGTGTTTTTTGATCATTTCTGGTAATAAACCAACCACTTTTTGGGTCCCCTATTTTGAGAACCCCCCCCCATATACTACATATTGGAGCTCAATGTTGTCTGGTTCTTTCTCCTTTGCCATATGCACTTTCACTGATCGTAGCTGGACTCAGCTGGTAGTGGTTCAGAGTGCTCTCTTGGTCCTAGATAAAGCATGGTTGCTACGGGGCACTGACACCGCAACCCCCTGCAGTTTGAGAAGTTGTTTGAATTTACCATACGACTTGCTACCAGCAGAATCGTCAAAGATTTCCCATATCAATTTCACCATAGCATGGTTCTTCCATGTCCACAATGATCCTCAAGAAAACAAAGACATGGCCTCTTCAGGATACATTATCCTGGACACTCAGCTCATCATTGGCGGCAAGAACGCACAGATGGAGATTGGTATCGATGACTACTGCTTGGCCAGACTCCCAGATTGCGCAGAAACATTGTACTGTATATAGTCTTAGTTGAACCACCTAGATCGAATCCCATGGCATTTGCAAACTCTTCAGAGGCGGCACGAATCGATTCACGACTTACTAAGGCTGCTATGAACATCTACATTGACATCGTCCAACTCTTCTTGTACATACTGGCATTGTTCGGCGACAGACGCGATTGAGCTCAGCGTACCACGGCTGTCACCAACACGGCTTTGCTTTACCAAACAAACTGCTGGCTTTAACCCTAAGCTTTACATTTTATGAAGCTATGTAAAGATGCACAAAGATGCTCTTTTCTTTGTGTTCTTTTCCTTTAAGAAACAGGATGTTTCGCAGTGGCTCATTTTAAATTCATGGCATCCTCAGTATCAGCAGCAGTTCGTTCGGTTTTGCATTGGATATTTCACCAATAATGATCAATGATTCTGCTCAACAGTCAATGGTTGAACACCATTGCTCCATCTAAAATGACATAACTATAGCGCCCTGATTACAATCAGTCAATCCATCCATCCATCCATCCATCCATCCACCCATCCATCCATCCATCCATCCATCCATCCATCCATCCATCCATCCATCCATGCATGCTATCAAATGCTTTACTGTAACTGTGGCAAGGCCCCCTCGCTGTTTGCTGGCAGCATGTTGAGTTGTCAGCAGGCTGCAGTCTGTACAGTGAAAACCTCGCCCGCCTGCAAGAAGTTCTAAAGCCGATCCACGGTAGAAGCCTACCATGAGCGAGAGTCAGCACACATGAAATGCCAGCATTGGTAAATTCATGGCTTCTTTGTAGTGTTTGAAGTCCATGTTTTGATTGTTTCAAACCTTTAGCAGAGCAGCGGCGATCGCAACTTTCACAAGTTGGAGGGATGTTCTGACCGGTACAAAAGGAATCCATTTACAAGCGCAGAGAAACCGCACAATCTGCACATGAATGGGGAAGATGCGCAAGGAATGCTCAAGATGCAATACTCATCAGATCTGGATTCAAGAAATGGGAAACGGCACTGATTAATTACGATGCTTAGAGGATCATGCAGAATCACCAATGTCGGTCCTGAGCAAGATAGAAGGATTGCCAACGTTTTCCGAGATTGATTGCGGTCAGAAATCCCTTGTCACCAAATGTATATAGTAGTGCTGTGTCTTGCTGCAAGAAATGAACCTTTCAAAGCGAAGCCAGATCGACCTAGTTGAAGAAAGAACGCTGCTGCAGGATTGCATTTTTCTTCGCAATGGCAGGAACACTGCCATGAGGGCATACCCCCCAGCAGGTGACTGTCAACAACGGTTGATGCTGGTTGGTCGTGGTGAAGCATAATGTTGAGGATCCGGCATCATGATGTCTAAGGTCAGGGTGAAGTGATTGAGGGACTAGCAGTTCATTCTATGGGAATTTGAGATTCCAGTTTGCCGGGAGAATCAGCAGGGGTGCCATCAACACAGCCAGCTGCTGTCTCCTGGACAGGTCGAGACCCACCGTTCGAGGCTTCAGGCATGGAAGTGGTTCGTTTTGCCTGGCCTCCAAGGTTGTCACGGATGGGTCTTGGTCATAGCATCATCATGGTAGGACTGGCAGGCCCCTGGCTACCTACAAGGGGCAGCGGCGAAGCCGTCATCATGACATTTTTGTGGTAGCCTAGTTGGTCTGGCTGCCACCGGGTTAGGGCAGAATTGATCATCAGAATGATCTAATGAATCCAATGTTCGTCATTCTTCTAAAAACTCCATTAAAGGGTATTCTTTGCACTCAGGCAGCTTAAGCGCTATGATTCTCTATCAACCGTCAATACGTCCATCACAGCATTGCTACAGCCGCTGGAGGCAGAGGTGAATGAACTGCAGGCTGGCTATGTGAGCTTGGAGGCGAAGCAGGGTGTCAGAAATGAACATTTTGACCATGAGTAACCACTGTGAACCGATGCCTAGCAACTTTTGGTTTATCAACGTTGGTTAGTACATGTTGATGAATGAATTTAGCATCCTTTACTCATGAATTACTCTGAACAGTTCTAAGCTAATGCTTACTGTGCTTGATCGAACCATTCACCATCAAGATCTGCCATGCTTCAGGCCGAGGCAGAAGCAGAACGCTCCAAGACCCACATCGCGGAACAGACTCTGCAGGAGCGGCTTTCAGCAACGGGAGCTTCATGGCGGTGGACGATGGTTGACAATAAAGGCTAGCATAATAATGGTTCACTCAATGATGCTCAATAGTGCATAATTGATCAATGATGGTTGTTGGCCTCATCGCGGTTGACAGTTGCTTCGAAATAATGGCTGATCATGGTTACCACTTGCCAATGCGAGTGGTTAACCACTGTTACTCATGGCTACCAGCATGATCAGTAGTCACGGTTAAGACTGGTTCATACAACTTCATTACTCATAGTTTGCAACGCAAAAGCATGCAAGAAGCTTCAAAAGAACGTGAAGAGTCTCCAAAACATTCCAAGACCTGGTAGTTAGTCTTAGTGATGGTTTATGATGGTTACTAGTGGTCAACAACAGTGCTTAGTAACGATGGTCGTTGATAGTGAACTCTGGTCGATTGCCCTGGGAAAATTAGCTGTGATGAATCTCCGGGTGTACCGACGGAAATTTGCTGTACTGCCCCGCAGCCGATCAACCATAATTAAGCACAGTGGCATTTAATCCATGGATTCCCCTTATGATTCCACACCTGTCCGTGGGAATACCTGTCCATAGGATATTCCATTTTCTTATATCCATGATCCATATTATCCCGTGTATATATATATATATATATACACCTGAAAGTGTCGATCTTCAGTATTGAAAGCCTTCCAACGATCCGCCGCACAATCGCAGTTCAGGAGCGAGATGTCCGTGTAGCAGATTTGATCAAGGACGAGGGATGCATCTCAGTTTGCTTGTTTAGTCATTGGGATACATAATTTGTATCTTTCACATGCATGTTACATATCATGATACAATATGACACATTTTGTATATAATAACCTAGATACATGGCTACTTGAATATGTATATGTACACGTAGACACAGGTGATGTCACAGTACAGGACATAGTTTTGTTTTGCAAATTCTGGAGCATTTGAGCATTTGACCGCCTTGACCGTCTTTCAGTTGAGATTTTTCAAGTCCGAAGGACATCCAGAAATGTCGAACAGAGCACAGGGCGTTGAAAGATCAGGTTTCTGACTTAGTTGAGTTCAAGCGGCACTGAAAGATGCTCTGCGTTGAAAGTTTGCTTATGGTTTGGCAAGGTCAAGGTGAAACATCCACAAAAAAGGGTCAACTTTTCGATTGCAGGTGACTGTCCAGATACCGATATCAATATCCTGCTCTTCCGTGGGAGCGTTTTTTCCCCAAAGCATCTCAGATGTCTGGGTTCCTATATTGGATCCTTACGGCATGGCGAGAGTTCAAGAGCTGGTATGAGCTGGTGGTGGTGTACGGCTTGCCGCTTGTGCGCGCTGTGTCTTGCCGTGTAGGTGCGAACAAAATAATCAGTTTTAGTTTACAATCATAAAACAGTTTTAACTATCATAAAACAATTTACTATCATGAAACTGCTAAAATCTGAAAATGATCAGTGACATGCTGAGCAAAGGCTCTGGAACTTGCAGAGCAGCTGTCTGAACTGGAGAAGGCACATGCAGTTGGCGAGACCTGGAAGTGTAGTGACCGATGCCATGTGTTTTCATGGCTTGATTTGGTGGCATGTTTCTTGAGCACCAAGATGATTTGGCCATTGCAGGAGAAAGATGCACGTGAAGCAGAGTTGATGGCCGACCCTTGGCTAAACTGTTCTCAGCATGAGCGAGAAGTCATCTTGAGGTCCAGGGTGGATCGCTGGGATGTTACAACAGTACTCGTACCAGAACAAATCAAACATGGTTTCTATCAACATTCAAATATATTCATGACTTGATATTTTCGGAGTTTGCGACCCATTTGATTCTGCCAGTGGTGACGTAGCAGCGTTACGTTGTACAAGAAAGAACACATGGGAACACGGAACAAAGATACCAATTTTCCAAGCAACCAGGCCTCATCATGTAATGTTTCTGTGCTTCTTGTCAGTCAGCATCCGATCCATTCACTGCAGTTCAACTCCCGACCTGATTCAGGATATTCAGAAGCTCCAAACAGAGAATGATGCTTTGAACGATGAGGCCACGATGCCAAGGAATTCCAAGGTGTCCACAAGACTCGATATGGCACATCTCCAAAAGCTTCGCCTTGCCCATACGAAAATGGAATATTGATACATTTTTTGCGGGGAAATCCAAAAAGTGAAGCCGAGCACCCACAAAAGAAATGTGTTACTCAGAATATGATTGAAAAAGGCAGCCGGGTTCCCAAAACTTGAAGCCTATTGAGATATTCCATTCTTGCCTTTGTTGATTTTGGAGGTAGCTCATCAATCTCTTAATTTTGCATCTCTCGCTGCTGAAGGCTTTTGAGCTCGCAGAACAGCTCACAGAACTTGGGAAGGCAGGCTCAATTTCAACGTTAGCAGAGCAATCTGGCTTTGTGTTTTCAACAAGGAGTGATGTGCCCAAATTGTCGCTTTTCAACTGTTGTGTGGTTGTGGGACATCTCCATGAAATGTCAGCTCTACATCGGAAGGGCGCTTTTCAAGTGACTGGGGATTCGCTAGGAGCGATGGTTGCTGTCCCTGGACGCGCGGTTGGAAGAGGACGGACAAGAAGGCATACTAGGTGCCAGAAAGATGTGAACATTATTGAGCAATGAAAACTAATGACCATGGTTGTTTTTCATATTTTTTCAGGATCAGTTGAGGATGTGGCTTCGTGACGTGGTGGCACCGGCACCGAAATCTCAACGGTGCTCTTTAGGAGCAGAAGAAAGCATCTGAGCTCGAGGACCAACTGCTGGAAGAGAGGCTGAGGTCGCCTGGTGCTGTCTGAGTGATTCGTTATGATCATAACCTACAGTAGACTGTAGGTTCTAGATGGTTCTAGTGATTTGTAGGTTCTAATGGTCAGGTTGCGACTTTGGTTTCAATCCTACAGTTGAACCCTTGAATCCGCTTGAATCCTGGAAATGAGATCCTGGCATGCAATAAATCCTTTGGCACGAGTTTAGGGCTTTCAGTTGGGGTGTTTGCCGACTCGTCAGAAAGTGCCATGGCTGCGATGAAAGCACCAGCTGCTGCAGTCCTCCTCCTCTTGGGCATTTGCTGCAGCTGTGTTTTTGTTCCAGCACCTCGTCATGTGGCACCTGTTGCTGCTGGAGCTTTGGGCATGCTGGCTGCTGCGCCCGCTTATGCGGACAAGGCCGATGACGCTGCAAAGGTGCTTTCTGGAAAGTCTGACCCGGTTGACTGGACTTCCGACGTGTATGCAAAGCTTCCAACCCGGAACCTTGGGCAGTGATGCCGGCAGTTGACAGGATGCTTGTGATGGGCGGTGCTATGGACAGGGAACCTGTGAAAAAAGGGCTCTGGCGCGCTCCAAAAGCCACCCGCGGGATGGACTGCAATCACAATGACTACAACGTGATTGCTTCCCTGCCTGCTCCGGAGATCATGGGTGTCTACAACGCCTTCGCCACGTTTAGCCATGGCGCCGGCGTTGTGCCTTCCATGACGTCCAAGGTCAACCCAGCTAATGCCAAAGCAGCTTACGAGGCCTTCTTGGCTTTCAAGGACTTCGTAAAACATCCTAGCGCTAAGTGGCAGGCCTTGAGGGCATTTGAGGCCCTAAGTTTGCTGTGGCCTTGAGGAGCCTGCTCGGTTCCATTTTTTTAACCGCCGATGATAGACTTGATAGGCCTTGGTTTGCTGATATTGTTTTTTTGTGTTTATATTCGTTCCCTGTTTGGTTTGCAACTTTTGACGCGGTCATCTGTGGTCATTTGCAGTTTCCAGAGTCCCTGCCGAAAAAATCTTCCATGCGTCGTTCGAACAATTATGATGTGATTGGCTGTTACTACACGTAGGGACAGACAGAATGCATCACATGAGTTCAGGATCTCACGTCCTGCTGCGAAGAAGTGCATTGACGTCATTCAAACGTGTGAATTGGCAGGTGCGCTCAGCGGCTTGAGGATATGTCGGAACAAATGTTGGAAGAGAAGGCACACTTCGATTCGGCCACGGGGAGCAGCGGATTGTGAACCGCAGCTAAGAAATAGTAGGTATGTGCCAAAACATGAACCCGAGATTAAGAGCTGCAATCGTTTGATGCGTAGATGGAGGAGGGATTCTGAGTTTCCCAATGTATTTGGTGTAGTGCAACCACGACACCTGCACATAATCACTTAATATGGGGTCGCATGAATTTTGCATTTGTCCGCGGGTTATCCACGATAACGTACTGTATTATTTCATATGTATTCATATCTATTCAATTCTATCCATGCTTATTCTTCTTCTTCTACTCTCTTCAATAATGTTTTAATCTAGATAATCTAATCTAGTGTAAGTGCAATCTCTCATCCAACCCATAGCTACTCTAGTCTAGTTTCATTCCTAATCAAATCAAATCAAATCTAGTCTAATCTAATCTAATCTAATCTAATCTAATCTAATCTAATCTAATCCATCCAATCCAATTTGATTGAATCACAGCAGAGGTGGCCAGGTTGGTCACCATTAAGCTTTGCAGGCCAAAAACCTTGATCTTCGAACACCGGGCCTTGGAGAGGAGACGCTTGAGCTTCCAGTTCCATTGTGCACAGTGCCATGGGGAGCGACTTCCTGGCGTCCCGACATGTTGGTACAGCGGTTTGTGTTGTGAGATCCATCAGCCATTCCATGAGAGAACAAACATTGAGATTGGCAGCATGTTTGCTCAAGCATGCACGAGCCAATGTGGGCTGGTGGAGTCCTTAGACCGTGGGAATTGGTCATCGAATCCAAGATGCACAGGGATCTTTTGATGGGAAACTGCCATTCCGAGGCCTTCAAGCCAGACTGAGGATTCCTCTTTCAGTTCCAAAGGCGCTGCTATGATGTGAAGAAAGATGTGCCAAGTTTGACAAACTGCGGGTGATGCCGCAACAGTTTGTTGATTCTTGTGACGATTTGTGGATAATTTCTCCATCTCTGAATCATTCATCAAGGAACTAAGGGAGGACAAATGTATTGGTTTGGAAGGCTTTGCTGCGTCGCAAAACAGCAATCTGCACAAGCTGAATTCTCCAACTGCAGGAGGTTGTCAACTGCAGATCAGGGCCATTCTTCCAGAAAGAGAGGCTGTAGCACCGGTGATCAGTGAGCATCGTGCAAGACCGCTGCTTGAGTTTCCCGGTAAATTAACAGAATGACCGAACCTTCAACACAACATGTGGTCAGGCCAGCATGGCAGAAACGAAGAATAGCTGGTTCGTTCTGCACAGCATGCTCGTTTGCTGCTGCGCGGAGGGCTTGCAGTTCCAAGGCGATGTGCGCTGTTGACGCACGCCTAGTGCTCGTACAATCCAGTCCGTTTTGTGTCATCACTTACTCTTCGAATCTCTTTGAATTTGCAATTGCGACATATCGCGACTGAATTTTGACAGTGATCAGCATTGAATCATGTATTCTTCAGTTGTTTCATCGAGAAAACTGTGACTTTTGCATCTGAAAAGTGCTGGAGGGACTTCCAAGTCGAGATGGTGACACCAAGTCTGACACGCCTCGATTGGAGTTTATGGATGACGACCCTCGGATGAACAATTAGCGATTGGACAGGTGGCATGGGCAGCTCAACCATCCATACCTGTTGGGAGCCCGTTTGGTCTGAGAATCTTGACCTTCGAGTTATGAATCATGGTCTTGACATTCCCAGGTGCCAGCGGGTCAGACCCTGGTTTCCAGATGTTGCTGGCACGTTTTCGAGACTGGAGAAGGCAACCTGCCCTGAAATCAGCACTGACCTGAGCCTTCCAAGGATCCCAGCTGCTACACCATTGGTATTCTGGGCGACTTGCACTTGGACCCTCGGAACATGGAGGATTCTTTGCAAGGGCGTTTGCAACTTGGCGTTGAGATTTGGAACATTTTGGAACCAGAATTGACCGAAGTGATCACTTTGTTGGCATTGAGAAGTGTTGACTCCGAGACATTTGCGAAACACCCTAGCGGAGGGTCATATTGCTACTTGAGACATCAATGCTCCAGGCACATGAACCAGGTTTTGCAAGACAAGCCAAATGCATTTGTGGTTTCTCTTGGAGATCTTGGTGAGTCGTCGAAATGTGACGTGACTTTGCTGCACTTGGGTGCATGACATGGGGCAGGCTTTCTAGAATTCAGAGGACGTGCGCTAAATGATCCTTGTTTGGTAGCTTGAGGTGTATATGGAAATAGACTATATGGAATAGTATGGACAAACCATGACAAACCATTGAACGACGCATTCGTTTGCTGTGACCAACAACTGAGCGGCAACCGTGCTTACTCCAAGGATTCGAATCAGCTTTTTGCTGGCACCAGCGCATGTTTCAAGCTGGCACGAGAATATCTTGATGGCCCCAGCCTCAGATGTGGAACGTGTACCATAGCCATTGACAGGACTTGGAAGTCAATCGGGGTGTTTCCCAACATCGGGATCCCCCAACTTGCTGGCTTCCGTCTTTGCTTCTTTTTTCCACATGCTTTTGTTAGATGTTTTTTGGGTGTACCACATACTGCCAGCGATCATAGATGCATCATGAATCATGATGCATCATGACACATTTTCAGAAGGAAGATGATGGAAGCAGTGGTTGTTATTTTAGTTCTTCACTTGACTGCGCTCAAGGTCTCGATTTTTCATATGCAGTGGTTGGTGGCAACCACGACCTCGAGGCGCAGCTTGATGGTATCCCACGACCTACTGACATAGCCACGGTAGTTTCACCCCAGCGCCAGCTGTTGATGTGAAGAGGTGTTAATTGAACAGTGGCCACTTGATGTCAGTTGCTTGTCTTTTGATCCGGGCTCTACGGCCTGATTGGAGGGTCATCAGGTCGTCACGACAAACGGACTGGGAATGACCAGAGTGGGTTGATCCATGACCCAGCAACAGATTTTGTCAGATTCTATCGATCCATGACTCACCAGCAGACTTTACCAGATTTTGGAGTTTGTCCAATTGTCCTTCATATCATTTCGTATCCCTTCGTAAGATCGTGTAAATCATGCTATCCCAGGCCAGAGTACCATGTCCTGAGCTGACCCTTTCGCTGGATAGGGCATCGATGAGTTTGGAACAGATGAAGAGAACCTCGATGCCTTCCTGAACATTCTTGGGAAGGATACTGGTTGGGTGACTCAAATTGAAGTTTTGAGTGATAGATCCAACACGTTGTGTATTTTCTGAAGCACTGCGCAAGGTTCTGTATGATGTTGCGAGATGTTGCAGAAAACTTGCTGACAGCTCACTGGAAGCTTTGTGATTGCAGGAAAAACCTTGTTTCAGTCCCGCGCTCAGATGGTATCAGAGGGCCTCATCGTGCGACGACAGGTGTGTTCTTTTTATGGTTTGTACGCGGGATTTTTTTGGTCAGCTTACCCAATTGTTTTTTGGCCTGCAGCCATTTTCAGTTGCAAGTCTCGGGTCGTCTTTAGTGTTTGCGATTTCGGGAGTGGTTGCTGGAAAAGATATTCAGACATGAGCAATGGAGAGAAAAAGGGAGAGAGGGAGACAAAGGGAGACAGAGAGAGAGAGGGAAAGA
>VSDK01018949.1:1196-18696 GCA_009767595.1 Symbiodinium kawagutii
CGGATTGCTGCATTGGAGATGTTTGGCACTTTAATCCTCACATCGCTCCTCATCTCCCGAAGGTCACCAGGTTCCATCAACCTCCCATTGGAGCTTGTCACCGACAACCAGGGCAATGCCTATTCCCTGCTTAGTGGCAAAGCCAAGCAACTACCAGGCTCTGCTTTTCTGATGCAGATCGTGCTCCTCTTGTATGACTCGGGGGCACACCTCTGCCCCTCACATCGAAAACGTGATCTCAATCAATGGGCTGATGATCTCACACATCCACATCCTGAAGGCTTTTCTCGTCATCTACAACTTGACCTGATGGATAGTCTTCGTAGTTTTACCCTTTTGCCGGCCATTCTTGCAGATTGGCCTTCATCCTTTTAATGCTCACCTATGTTCCTGTCGATGGAGACGGGTGAGTGTGGCTGCTTTTCGATGGTGGTTCCAGTGTCATATGGCCAAAATCATCCGTTGGTGTGGGTTGGTCTGGACTGTCACCACCATCACTTTTGGGTGGACTCAAGGTCCACAAACTTTTCGTTCAGAAGATCTGACTTGAGGGTCAGACAGAACCAAGACAGAACCAAGCAGCAGCCACATTGGCACCTCTCTCAGCTCAGACAAAAGGAGGTGCTGGCTGTTGCTCTGCTTGCAGTTAACCCTTAACCCTTAACTTCCGTAGGAACCTTTTCTATTGATTTGGGAACACCTACCATTATTTGACCATAGGTCTACTACCATTTTTTGACCAACCATTTTTAACTTACCATTTTTAACTAACCAGTTTTCAACTACCATTTTTTGACTGACCATTGTTAACTACCATCAAAAGTAATCGTTGCCTCACTGAGGATCAGCCTCTGGTGCGGCAAGGCGCCTCATGGAGGGCCCACAGCGACAGCTTGCGCACCTTGAAGGCGCGATCCCTGGAGCTGTGAACAGATGGCCAGCTTCCAACGGTCGATGGGTGCACTACTTGGATGTGCACCTGGGGTAGTTCACCATGGTTAGTTACGCCCTATAAGGTAGCCGAACTAACCCCTAGGAACCATGGTTGGTGACCACTAAGCGGGGGTGCACATCCAAGTACTAGATGGTAACTAGTGAACATATGGTACTAGTGATGAGTTCATGATGAGCTCAGTGATCAGTTCACTACTAATGATGGTAACTAGTGAACCCATCGGTAGTGAACTACTAGCAAAAATGAAGCACTAGATGGTAAACTGTGAACTACTGATGAACTAGTGAACAGTGGGAACTATTAGATGGTAACTAGTGAGCAGATGGGTATTAACCCTCATCACTACTGTGAACTACTAGATAGTGACTTGATAGTGACTAGTAGTGATGAGGGTTAACGACTAACAAAGTAGTAACAGGCGAATGATGGTCCAGCTAGTAGTTAACACTTATGAGTGCTCATTTTTGAGGGGTAACTACATACTATAGTGCTCATGTTTGAGGGGTAAAGTTGTTTGTGACCCATGGCCGATTCATTAAATGGCTGACGATGTCTCAATACGCATGTGCATCTAGTTGTTCATAGTATACAGCTCTGGCATACCGACTATGGGTCAGAACCAACAAGGGGTCATGCATGAGTATGACCAAGCATGACTCAACTATCAACTTATGATACCAACTATCATGATAGTTGGTTTTCCCATTCCATTTGTCGGTATAGTTGGTTCAGGGCCTGGTGGGCTCAACTTGATCTCAGCCAGGTCTACAGCAATCCGCCCTGTGTCGTCACGGCAGGCGCTTTAACGGGAAGGTCCTTCAGCCAGTGGCAGGACATGTTTGGTGATAAGTTATGACAGTGATAGATGTGGGTTACTGGTGGCCAATATTAAATAGTGAGAATAGTGGTTTAATGACCTTTGGTGATAATGATGGTAACCACAGTGATAGTGGAACATGTTGATTATTAGATATTATTAGCTATTGATGATTGGACATGTTAATAGTGGTGAATAGTAATTTGTGGCTAAGAACGCTTAAGAGTGATTCGCAATGGCACTGGTAGTTAAAGATTGAACTGAAGGTATAGGGGAACGCAGATGATACTCAGCACAGGAAAACGGTTTCCAGAAATCTAAGAAATCACAGGAAGACCCCTGGCAATAGATCATTTGCCTGTTGGAGAATGTAGCTGATTGCCAAAGGGTATCAGCCAAAGGTGGTTATGTTGTTGCATTGTGAGCAAATTCACAGAGTGATCCTGACCATGAGCGCGAAGGTCAACGAAACAAATAGAACATAATAGAACAACTTTCTGCTTCAGTGTTATGATCAAGCAATGAGCTGATTGTCACCCAGGTTGGGTGTGAACAGTTTCAACTCGCCTGAGTTTGAGTTTTACCACCTAATCATTAATGTACAACTCCTGGGATTCTGGTGATTGGTGCGAAGGGTCGAGTCTCAAACCAAGCGAAGAATTTAGTATTGCGTGGTTTTTCCCAAGCAATCAATGTATACATGTTTTTAGACAGTCGTTTCATGGTTGCTTGATGTTTAATTGATGGTTCATGGATGGCCGGTAAATGGTGTTCAACTCAAAAGACGGAGATAATATCTAAAAACCCATTTTAATCTCTGAAAACATGTATAATCTTGGAGATGATCATCGCTTTCACAACCACCAGGTCAAGTATTAGCATGGTGCCACTAGGAATCTGCAAGTGTGAAGTCAAAGGAGGCCGTGTTTGACTTGTACCTCCCATCACCGCTTACGAATGATCACTTGATCTAGCCATTCGCAGCCATTAATCCAACCTTTGCGGTATTCTTTGTGACTAGAGAGTAATAGCAATCGATAGCCCTTAGTTGATCGCCATGACGAGCCATCAATGGCCATTAGTAGCCAGCAATGCCCACTAACAGCCACCAATGGCCATTGAAAACTTTAAGATCAATATGGCTGTGGGTCAAAACCCCGTACCCCTGCTTCCCCATCGTTAACTACTGTTTTCCTCATAGTTTGTTGGTTATTATCCACCATTATTGGTCCACTCGCGCTGCTCGGACAATCCCAAAGGTCAGCACACTCTAAGCTGGCAGGTGCGGGCTTAGAATGAAAACAAAATTGGAAAAGAACTGGCACCCGGGGAACGACCGGAAAACGGGCGCAATCATGAAAGAACACCATGCCTCCTGACATAGTATGCCAGGGCACGGTGATTGAGGTAACGATCCCGATGTGAAAGGTGGTCTTGAGATAGTATTTGTCGAGGAAACCAGCAGGGAAAACCCGACAAATCTGGCAAATGCAACTCATTTTCAGAAATAGCACTCTTCAGCAAACGAATGTGATCAAGCTGGCACGGTAAAACCGGCCTAACCGACACACCAGAGATTCTCTTCTGATAGCCGTACGCAGATAAAAACCATCTAGTCTTGTGCATCTGGAGCGGAGCAAGACTAACCCCCGTGAATCGTTTGATGTAGTGGAAACCAGTCTCCAAGAAACGGACACAATCCCAAACCGACTGTGGAAATAAAATGGCATCCTCATGAATAGCAAAATCCCGGAAAATCGGGTGCTGCTTCTTCCGTTCAGTCTGCACAGGGATTTTGCACTGTGTGATCAGCAAAAAATTAATGAGAAGTTCGTACCATGATATTCCACCAGAAATGTTATCCTCTGAAGGCCACTGCAGTGTAAGTGCCCACTGTACCAGTTGCTTAAGGGCACCCGGTGACGGTTGGAAGGCACTAAGCAGCCTCTCTGGAATCTCAAAAACAAGTGGGGGCTGCAAATTGGCAGGTTGCCACATGATGGCATGTTCCACAGAAAAATGTTCTTTCACAGCAAAATCAAGGTTCGGCGTTTGCTTCTGCATTGCATCCAATCTCAAAATTTCAGCTTTAGCCAAAAAAGGCTGCAAGGCAACTAATACCTCCAGTTGTTCAGCATACCAGGTAGCAATCTCCCAGCAAAGGCGATGCATGGGGGAGTGGTGTTTTTCTGTAGCATGTTTAGCCAATTCGTCTGCAAATCGATTACCCAAGGCCAAATACCTGCCCACAGGGTCCGTCAAATGGGCAATATTCTGGTGCGATTTAATCTTGCAAAGGGTAAAATTGCTGAGGTTCTTCGTTTGAGCCAGTTCACAGAGCAAGATGAGAATATCAGAATGGTGTTGGTTCCAGAACCTCTCCGGGTTGGGGCACTGTCTCACCTCCAGGAAACGTTCAATGGCCCATGCAGAGTCTGTATAAATTATAGCAGAGTTAACCGATCGCACGATCTGATATATTGCCTGCAGTTCAGCTCGGTTAATAGTTTGGGAACCCGCAACCAAAGAAATCTGCACAGGTACCAGTGTACTGGGTGTTTGCCTCAGGTCCTCAATACCATTGACAATAGTAGTACGTTGTAAATCGTTGATGGCCAAGTCCAGAACAATGGACCACGCAGCAATTTGGCCACCTAACTTGGGG
This sequence comes from Symbiodinium kawagutii, assembly GCA_009767595.1. NCBI lineage: Eukaryota > Dinophyceae > Suessiales > Symbiodiniaceae > Symbiodinium > Symbiodinium kawagutii. The sequence goes on from VSDK01018949.1 coordinate 5,634, forward strand.
AAGGCAGCTGACCCATCAGTGAAGAAAACGGGCGTGTAGGACACTGGCAGGTGGTAATCCTCAAGGTTAAACACATCTGGCAGTTCACGTTTATGATGTAAATATGCAGTGATGGATTGCTTCGGGTGTTTATGAACAACCGGCAGGAAACAGAGATGCGGAAAATCCAATGTGGCACGTTGCAGGGTTCGCTCAAACTCTTGGCGCAAAGGATTAACCTGTTGACACTTGTAGGGGAAGTGGTCGCGTGTATCAGCACTCTGACAGAGAGGGCACTCCCCAGTGATCCATTCCTCATGCCCCTCCCAGTGTTCACGCTGGGTGGCATACAAAGAGCCTAAGGTGCGAAGTTTGGCCACAACCGCACGGTGTCTGGCATCCTTTGGCAATGGTACTCTACAGGTAAGTACATGGTCAATTTCAGGCCATCCATCAAAATCAACTCGGCTTCTCACATGTTGACTGATATGAGCATCCCATGCGTCACGAATAGTGCCAACAATAAAAGCAGGTGTAACATTTTCCAGGAAAAAGGTACGCTGGGCATGGTCGGTGATTGAGGCATCATCATTCACGCTCCATCCTAAAACAAGAAGATAGCTCTTGAGGGCACCCGCAGGTCCAAAGGCCTTACAAGGGTTGTCAGTAGCAGTTGCAAGGGTTTGGACATACAGACCTCTATTACACGGATCAAGCATGAAGAGGCGTCTCCACAGGCAAATTGCTCGACTCACGGTGTATACAAAGGGATCTACGGTACGGCTGGTCAAAGTAGTCAATGCGAGGTATGTACTGGTCACAGCGGTCTTTTTCACAAGGACAGCTGAAGCAAGTGATCTGAGTTTACTGAAATGCTTCTTTCCTACATATACCACATCTGTGCCAAAAAGCGTCATCGGCCAAATTGTAGACTGGATCAGTCTGGCCGCTTGGTCAAGCGGGAGGTTGAGCTTAGCCAACCTCTCTAAACGTGCAATGCCTGCATCAAGGCGTGTGGAGAGGCATCCATGGTTCAACTTCCTAGCGAAATGCATACACACACCCAAAACACGTTCGGTGGTGGTGATGGCAAAGTACTTTGGTGAGCCTACCACTTCAAGGTTGATTGAATGCCAAGCTTTTCGTGCTTGGGGTGTTGTGCCCCAACACCATGACTTATGTGGGTCAAGGCTAAGCTTCAGTGCTTGCAAAAACTGGATTGTGGCCTGCATGGCTTTTACATGTTGGGACGCATCACTAGCATGCCACTGCCAATCGTCTGCGAAGATGCTGGTCCAGACTGGCGCTGAACTGGTAATGAGCACATGCCATGTGTATCCTATGAGGAGCGCACACAGCAAGGGGGTCACCCTCCGCTAATCCCGTGCAAGATTCAGAAGGCAAGCTAAATGAGTCAAGAAGTGAGGCGGTTCGGGTCATCCTGGAAACAGAGGCAAACCACATCTCAGCATGAGCATCACACATACCATGGTGACGCATGAGTAGTTTGATGGGAAACCTAGCGAAGGTATTATAGCATTTCTCTATGTCCAATGAGAAACCTCCAGCCTCACATCCTAACAGGAGCTTGTTTTCAACTCTAACCGAGGCGGTGAGTGACAGCTGGGTGCAAGCCCTGCCAGGGACTGCGCCAACAACATTGGGTGGTAAGGCAACTTTCCAAGTCATCAGCAAACGGTGTGCCACCACTTTGGCCCACAGCCTAAAAAGCAGGCTAAAGACCGTAATTGGGCGCATTTTTGGAATGGCTGTTGCCTCATCAGTTTTTGGGACAAGGAGCACTTTTGCCAGCATAATCCAAGGTGGGAGTCCGGAGGTACCCAAGGTATTAAGGATATCAACCAACTTTGAAAGGAGGAGGTCGTGCATGGCAGCCATCTCCGGCTGAGACAGGCCACACACACCTCTAGAAGTTTCTGCCTTTGTGCGGGAGATTGCAAGTCTCCACTCAGTGGGTTGGATGCTTTGGTCAAGGGCACTGGTGCAGAGGGCGGGCGTACCCCGCATCATCGCTAGAAAGTCGGACCAGGCATCCGGGGTATTGGCAGAAGCATCTTCATCTCTCATCCAAAAAGGGGCCCAAAATTCAAAGAAAGCTTTGCTTACTTCATCCGGATTGTTGCTCATCTTTTTCTGCGAGAGTTGAAATTGGGAAGCAACATCTCCTGGCAGTCCAGGTGCAGCAAAGATGCATTCATCCGTGGTAGGCTTCAAGGTAACATGCTTACCATGGACACTGAAGGGCTGGGCAAGGTTGATAGGGCTAACCTTAGGCAAACTAATCAGTGGGGCTCCTTTACCCTGTTTTCGCAAGAGTTGTGCATCCACATGGTGGTCAACTTCAAAGGCAACAGGTTTACTGTTACGTTTTTCTTTGACAACAGCGCTAGCAATGGATCCTCCAAAATGCAAAAGGTCAACTTGGACTCTGAAGGTGAAATGCTTACGTCTGTTATCATTGGTGGTTCGGATCATGTCGTTGACTACAACCTGGAGGGCATCAAAGAGTGACTGCAACCAAGGTGCAGTTGGTAGGTCATGGTACCACGTCATTATGATATGCCCTCGAAGGCACCAAGCAGCAAAGTTAGGTTTGAAGGCTCGGTTGGAAGTGATAGCAAACCACTCTTGCCAGTTCTGTCTATTAACATGGTCAGCCACTGGTGTGTTCTGGGTTTTCTTGAGCCTCCGCAACAAAGCTTGGATGCGCCTAATCTGCTTGACAAGTTGAAGGTGTTTCACGTTGTAAACTTCACAGGGCGGCTCATAATCCCCTTGTCTTGCACGAGCCGGCGAAACCTTTGATTGGACCAAGGTAGGCTTTCTGGGTCGGAGCCTCTTCTGATGTGGTTTGGCTCTCGCAAGGAAATGTTGGTCACCTCCCATGTATCTATTCAAGTCATCAACTGTTTTATCATATGCACGTTCAAAGACATCAGCAACAGCAGCAAAGGCACGTGTGGCATGTCTGTGGGCATCCTCCTGTGTAACATGGATCTCATGCTCTGGATGGAAGGCCGCATCATCCCAGAGCAGCTGCTGGTTGTGTTGAAAGAGTTGCGATTTGAGCACATCGGAATTCAATGCACACGGCATTGGGAGGGTACGTCTGGTATGCACAAATGTTTCCATGTTGAACGTTACAAGTAGAGGGTCATGTGTAGGAAACAAGCCCTTTGCATGAACACTGGCATCCACAAAACAGGTGGCAAAATGTCTACTGTACAAAAGAGTATCGTTTCTGGTGGCTCCTGCACAGGTTGGCGGAAGGTCCATACCCCGTAGCAACTGGAACTGTTCAAATACCTCACGGAAACCCAAGGCCTCGAAATCTTGCCAAACATCCTGGGTTTGGGGACGCAGGTTCATGTCCCCCCCAATCAGCGTTGGGATATCACAGGAAGCGGTGATCTCAAGCAGGAAGTTCCAAAGTGTGGCATTTTTCTGTGCCGCATTAGGCACAGAGGAAGGGACCCCATACACAATGATGACACGAACAACCCGAGAGGGTAGATTAACAAATGTGACAAGGATTCGGCAAGTGGCATCCCAATGCTCTGGCAAAGGTGTTCTACTTGGCCTTGCACACACGGAAGGACGTGTCACCATGCAAACCCCCAGTGAAGAACCACGTAAGGATTCCTTTCCATTGGCCCAAAGTCTCTGTGCAGGCACTGCTCTCCCCCACAGCACATGCAGACCACACTTAGCGTAAGAGGATGTGAGCCCCTTTTGCATGGAACCTGTGGTACTACACTCAGAGACAAGTGCAAGGTCAAAAGGCAATTCGGCAAACTTGCATGCGTTTCCATTCATGGTAGTTGGATTGCAGATTGCAACCCTCAGCATCGTTCCAACAATGATTACTTCTTAGCAGGTGGTGGGCGAGGTGGTGATTCCATGGCTTGGTCCTCATCATCATCAATCTCCTCGTTGGAGCGCTTCGGTTGTGGGCCATTCAACGCTTGCATGATTGAGGCAAACTGTGCATCCAATCGTTTCTCCTGTTCACGCATACCTTTGGCCATGGCACTCTCAATAGCTGACGACATCTGTGTCTGCATCGCCTTGATGTGGTTCTCAACCCCCTCGAGTCGAGTATGTGAATGCTCAACTGCTTGCACAACCTGCTTGTTGTCTTGTCTCATCTTGGAAAGGTCATCTTCGAAGGCTTGCAACCTTTGCTCGAACGCAGCAAATTTGCTCTGAATTGGTCCTTCAACCTGCTTGGTTGATGGAGCTGCTGGGGCCGAAGGTGCAGCTGGTTGCTGCACAGTTTTGCCGGTAGCTGCAATATAGGCTGCCCATGGGTCACTGGTGAGTTCAGATCCCCTTGCAGAGTCATGCTTTGGTTTCTGTGGTGGTCGGGGTCCTGCCACCAATGCAGTCTGCTTGGGCTCCTTCTTGTTGGAAACCACCTCTTTGACCAGGATCAGCGCACCGTTAAGGCTCATGTTGTCATGTGGTGGTTTGTCAGCAGCACCAACTAAGTAAGCTCTTGGTCCCAACCTCTTCAGGATCTTGATACGCCATCCCATGGACTTGGCCCATTCAACCAACAAATCCTGAGCGATCTCTACCGGGATCGGTTGCAGTTTGAAAAGGTGAACAATGGGAAACGCAGGGAGGTGATGTGAAGATTTCACTTCACTCGCAACTGCTTCCATGACTTGGGCTCTCACTCTGAGTGCATACTTCGCCTTAGTGCGGGCCAGCCCACTGTGTTCTGTTGCTCGGGAAGCAGCAATTCCTACCTCCATCTTGTCGGCAAACCATATAAGACCCCACCCTGCATGGGAGAGGTTGTTGGTATCCTTCGGCGTCAAGTAAGCAAATGATTTACCACTGAGTTTCAACATGGCTTCAATGTTCGAGGCAAACACTCTCATGTGAAATTGCGCAGAAAGCGCAGCAGAAGGTTCGACTTTCATGCGGGAGTCACGGTAGCTACGTCCCCAGACTTGGAGGACAACTTTGGTGGGCTCAGCATCCTCAAATTGAGCCAGGGCAGTTTTCACAAGGTTTCGTGTGATCATGTCCCATTGGTCATCTGTGCACTCGTCTCTCCAAACTGTGCAAGCTAACACAATTGTAGCCGGCATAGCCACCTGGTGATCCTTGGATGCCATGGACACCTCTTTCTCTCCCAACTGGAAAAGGAAGCCTTTCAGGATAACACGTCTTCCAAATGAATCAGTGGCTGGGAAAGTAACTTCGGTGGGCTTAGCTCCTTCGAACGAGGCATCAGGTCGAAACAGCGTCAGGAATCCCAGTTCATCTGCAACGACTGGCAAAGCCTTGGTAGCCCATTGTTGCGCCTCATCCCATGGCCCCAAATACACACCAGACTTGGACAAATCCAAGGTAGTGAGAACCGGCAGCTCTGATCCATCCTTCGCAACAAAGAACCCAGGTGAAAGCCTGTAATCCGTTTCATCAATTTTGACAGCACGAGTTCGTCTCACTGCCTTCTGGATGGTGCGCACTGCTTTGAGCCTGACTGGATCACTGGGCTGAGTAGTCAAACCAGCCCATTTTGCAGAGTCCGACAAACTATTCCATCTTTGGTCGGCGGAGAGTTGCTGCTTCATGATGGCAAAGACTTTGTTTGACCCGATTGCTCTAAGCCATTCTGTAGTCGTTGCATCAAGGTCTGCTAATGGCCATCCACGGGTGAGGAGCTCTTTACCAAGCAGCGATTTGCATTCTTTCCAGACATCGATTTTTCCCCCACCCCCTGTAAGTCGGAGCACAGATGCAGGTTTCACATTCAACATGATGGGCAAGGTGATTTGTGCAAGGTCCATTACCTGTCCATCTGTGTTGAGCGGTTGATCACCAAGGTACCACCATACGTTGCCCCAACCAAGTTGGCTGAAAACTGCATTCAGGACAGTAACAAGCAAATGTATGTCCAGCCAAATTGGCAAAGGCCCATGCCACAACACACCCTCATCGATGTGAATCACACATTGTTTGTGGTCCATTCCAAGTCGCGAAAATGCATGGCACACACACAACTAACTACGGTTCTAAGTAGCACAAACTTCACAGCTTCGGAAGGAGCAGAGTGGATGCTTCCAGGCTTAAGGTATCCAATGATCGGTGAAGCAACCGTGGGTTCCCAAATCCAATCCAATGCAGCAAGGGCCCTGGACATGGCAGCGAGGATACCTGAAAAGTTTCTTTCACATGTTTTCAAAGTGGAGGGCTCCACTGTCCGGATGCAGATTCTCGAAGCACTCACAAAGGCCTCTGGCACAACACTTGCAACTGTCTTCTTGATCGCAGTGGCTGTCTGAGAGGGGTGAATTTCAAACTTCCAGGTGATATCTCTTGGCATAGCTTCTTGAAGCAGCAAAACAAGTTTGGGGCGGTCACACATCCAATCATGTGGAAGGATATCACCATTGAGGTCTGAACACAGGAACTCACCCGCAGAATGGGTTTTGGGTAACCCCTTCAACACGTGCTTGACAAGAACACCCGGTTGGAGGACATGCCATGTTGATCCTCGTTTGAGAAGTCGCAGAACATGCGGTGGGACATATCCAATGGTAAATGACACATCTGAGTTGATTTGCATATCATGTTCAAGGCAAGCTCCTTCAGTAGAAATGAGGACCATGTCATGTGCAAGACTCACACCAACACTCTTGAGGGTGTCGAGAATGGTGTCCCCACTTTTGGCTTGGATGACGTGGTTGCCCAGGATTCCAGTGACAACGCACTGCACAGTGACAGCAAAATCGATGGTAGGAGAGATGACCACATCCACTTGACAGTCATGCGTATCAACTGGTTCATGAGTATCAAAGTTGTTGAGCTGGTACAGCTGGATTTTGGCTTGGTCGTGGTGAATAAGGCACATGTGATCACCTGCTACCTTAATGGTGGCGTTTCCAGAATGAAGTCGGAATTGCATACCTCTGGTGATCACCTCAAGCGGGTGATTCTTCTGGTTCGGATCTACCAGTCGCCTCAAGACAGAGAGGGCTTGTAGGGCATGCGGGGTGGCAATGCAATTGCCCACTGCTTTGTGGCCAGTGTGGCCAACACTTGGGATCACCATCTGACATGAGACACCGTGCACTATCGCCAGTTCGAAAGGTGAGAAGAATCTCGGTCCCAAGGATCCATCGAAGAGCTCTGTGAAGAGCCCACGTGACTGCAACTGTCGCAATGGCAACCTATGTTGCTCTCCATACATGGCGAGTACCGTGGCAAGGCAGTCATTTGGTTTTCTACACCGTGCCTTCAAAACATCTTCACCTGAAAAGGATCGCTTGAACTTGGTTTTCCCAAAATGTCCCACAAAATTGCCATCCCCATAGAAAGCTTTCAGGGTAGCATCCAAGGTCAAAGCACGTTCATGGGCTTCCGGGAGTTGAACAAAAGCCTTGTAGGTGGCAAGGCTCAGGCAAGGAATATCAACCAGGTCAAATTGCTTTGTTTTGGGAAAGCCGTCTTGGGTCTGAGTGCACACTGCAAGCCATCTTTTCCTACTAGTAGGCGCAACTGCTCGCAAATCAGATTGTTTCTCCCAGTTCAGTTGGAATCCGGACCACTTCAACAGACCGATGACTGTGGGGAAATCAGCATGTTCACAAATGGTAGCAACATTCTCGAAGGCAATTGCTTTTGGTCTCAGGAACCGGAGCATGAGTATTACTCTAGCCAGTAGCATGCCGTCAGCATGTGACATGCCGTCCTTGTCTGACGAAGCAGACCAGGGAGGGCACGGGGAGCTGACTGTCACCACAATGTTGGACCCCCATGGGACCAACTGCATCCACTGGAAATCTGTGACACTACCACGAAAAAGAATCTCCATGGCATGGTTCATGTCAAAGACAGGGCAAGGTGTATCCAGAAGTGAATCGTTATCATCAATGACACATCGAATGCGAAAAGAATTGGCATACATGGCACACATGTTGGGGTCGTTCTCGACTGCAAGGGAGCCATTCCATGGGATACCAACTTGTTGCATGACATGGTTGGCCTGTTTCCAGCCTCCAAAGCCTCCAGAAAAAAGCTCGACATGAAACCAAGCATCTGACCGGGTGCGTGCATGTGGAATGAAGACAGTGGCGTCTTTATCAACACGAAAGAGCAACAAGGGGTGCTCAGCACATGGCAATGTATCAGGAGCATGGTCGGCATGCACATGGGAGTTCATGTCACATGGTGGGGAGGATGGGATGAGATCACCCAAACTCTCACCAGCATCACTTGTATCCAGAATTGTTTCAGCAATCGAAGAGGGAATTTCCACATGTGCCTTGCATGGTGAGTCCACCTGGGGCACACACACAGCATGATATATGGAAACCGATTGCATCAATGAACACTCGTGTTGGCTGAGAAACTTCTTCGAAAGGATCACACCAGCATGCATTCGGCTTTTCCTAGTCATCTCAGAGGAGCAGTACTGTTGTTTTCCACTTGTGCAGTTCTTGGAAAAACAGCACCATGACAACTGACCGTCTGGCACACCAAGAGAACCCTTAAGAATCCAATGATCAGAATCGAAGGTCTCCACATGAATATCGTTGAGGTAGACATTGTAGGCAGCACCACCCACACACTCACTGTCCACCAAAGCCCAATCGTGTATCTCGATCTCTTCCTTGAGAAAGGAATCCATGGCACCGCTCAACTAGTACCCCTGGTAGCAGCCCACGCCCCCAGAAGGCTTGAGCGACAGCGGCTATCCACCATTATTGGTTAATATTGACCCATAGCCATATTTGTCAGCAGTTTTTTGTTGCAACCTTGGCCTCCAGCTTCTAAGCTTTGAAAGGTTTCGATGGCATGGCGAAGATTTGGACCTTGGAGGGTAAGCTCATGACGGTAGGGAAGCCCAAAGGAGGTGATGCCAAGAGCTGGTGGGGAGTAGGCGCCACTGTGGTGAAGGTTAGCCAGGGTTAATCTTCACTGTGGTCAATTGATAGTTGATTGATAGGCGATGAGTGATAGTGAATGGATACTTTGTTTCCTAGCTCACCCCATTGGTTTAGAGGAAAAATATCTAGGAAAACCACCACAAGTTCTGCCCTAGCCTGGTTAATTTTCCTGAACACAAATCCTAACGCAATCCTTGACTCCGAGCACCAACAGCTGTTGGATGTCTGGGCGCGTCCGGTTGGGCTTGGAAATGGCTGACGTCAAACCTTCAAGGGTTTTGATTGCTCAACAAATCTGGCGGTATGGTGACGTTTGGTGCCATATCTTAGTTTGCTCGCAAGAACTTGTGAAAATTCACTTTAGGCAAACCCGATCCCTCGTGTCCGCAAGCTTTTCGGGGACAGCTTTCATAGCTGCAACGCAGTAGTGCTGCTGGCGAGTTTCCAGCTGTGCTGCGCATTGCAATGGGTGACATGAGAATTAAAGAATCTCTGTGTCGGTCGGTGGTCTTGCATGAGCGATACCAGTCAACCTGAAACTGGTGGAGCGTCAAAACTGCATGAATCAGAGTTATACAGCCACAATAGCTACAACATTGAGATATCATCAGCCGTTGTCAGCTGTAGCCTGTCTGTGCTTCAGGGTTTTCCTTTGATGAATCGCTCTGTTGTTGATTGAAGAAGAAAAGACACTGAAGCAGCTGGTAGATGGAGAAAGGTGGGTTTCTCCTTAATTGCTCTTCCCCCTCTCCGGAATCAGTCAACTGTTAGAAGAAGCCGAAGCTTTTGATTTTATATAATTACATGTAATGACTGCGTTCTTTGATGAAGAGAGAGAAAGTACATACAGCAACTCCCCCATCATTCATTTTTGACCACTTTTATTGTTGTTTTATAAATGAATATGGTCACCCTCCAACAAATACAAGGGTCATCAACCATTAACTTGTATGTAGGAGTGAATCTGCTCTTGGGCCATCCCCTCAACCTGTGACACTTCGGAGTCATGAATCCACTCGAGCAACCAGGACAGGATTGATGCAAAGTGGAAAGCCCACCGAACCCGGGAAATCCGTGAAGTTCCACGGCCGAGGTCCTCCGTGCCTATGGGCAGAGTGCCTGGGACTTCCCCGTAGAGGCGAGGTTGTCGGGGGTCGCTGAGCCCATGGGACGCTGGGGCCCAGCTGGGGCCTGGGTCAGGGTCAGACCTGCAAGGTCCAGCTCGACCCACCAGAAGCCCTATGGTACAGTCATCGAGCAGGTGAGCAACTGCAACAGATCTCCCATGACTTGCGACAAACCTCATAATCAAAAGCACTATATGGAACTGATCGTCGTTTGGTTGAAACTTATCAGCTGTTCTTTGAATCGCTGTAAATTGCGAAACATAGTGGTTGGACGTATTTCTATCACCAGCCAATGGTCGCGATTTGACTATCAGTCCGTGTTCTTTCCTTATTGGCAGAGATGAGAGGCCATTTATTTGCATGCCTGACCTGGTGTATAAGGATTGCAATGTCAAAATTGCTGGTATCCATCCAATTGTCAACCTTCTCAAATGGGTGTTTCTCAAATCGCGGTCCCCCAAATCATCCCGTACTACAGTATATATAGTCACGGTAATAAACCAACCAATTTTTCGGCTAACTTATTTTGAGATATTTTGAGAAACTATCATATGGATTTGATCTTGTGAATGTCTAGAAAAGCGCCTGTTTGCAGAGTTCGTGATCATTCATGTACAGCTGGATGTTGTATTTATCCTGCGACCGGCAATATCATTGAAGGTGTTTACCACCCAGTTTCGACAGTGTCTTTGCTCCTGACAAAATCCCGGTGTTTAGAAAGAGATATGCGCACACCTAGTCCTTCATTTTAGAAAAATTGGCCACAACTTCCTACAAATGTTTCATAGGAACAAGTTTCGGGAAAGCCTTCCATTGTCAGTTGAAATCAGAGTTGCGGTGTTTATCCAGAGCCAAGGATGGTGGTAGCCCTAGACCATCTCAAGTTATGGCATTTTTTCATGATGAGACACCACTAAGTTGGAGATACACTCATGTGGAGTATATCCATGAGGGTACCACTGAACCAAACATTTTGGGCAGACACACTGAGGGACATCCTACGAGGTTTTGTTGCCTTGTAACGAAACGGGAATCTCCATCACCCAACCAAAACGTAATCTAAAGAAACCTGAAATTTCCATGACGTGACATTTATTATGTTCAGTATTGTTTAGTAGTGGTAGTAGAATTAGAAGTAGTAGACTGGTTGGTGGTTTGATTGACATTTTATATTTAATGTTCCCCGCTTACTACAAACAACCATATCAAAAGCCAACCATTTTAAACCAGAAGTAGCTGGTTTTGAATATCAAACGCCATATTATAAACAATATTTTAGACCATCTTAAACCAGAAGTAGCAGCAGTAGACCCCAAGATTAACAGCTATGGCTGGTTGGTTGACCAACGCGCATCTTTTTCATGCTCCGGGGTGGTGACCAACCACCAGGCCACCGAGCCCTTGGTGCCCTTGGAGACACAGAACTGGTTGCTGGAGAAGGTGTGAAGCTGCCAGGGAAGCTGGAGAGATAGCTGGTGCTGGAAGTAGCAACAGGAGCGTGGAGGAGATGCAAGTGGTTGTATATATATATAATATAGATATATTCATATGTTTATTGATGTATATGCATATATTACTTATTTTTTACAGTTCCATATGCACTCCATAATTTTAAAAGGGAATTCAGGCAACCAGCAAAGAGTTGGTCCAACAAAGAATCCTTGTCAGCAATAGTGGATGTTTGAGGACAGAATCAACAACGGACCTAGGGTTGGTCTTTGTTCTTAGATGCTTAACTGGCTGCTTCAATGAACTTCCATCATGGGAAAGACTGTTTCCAGCAAGAACCGCTTGGAACCCTTTGTTCAGAACAATGCCTGCAAACTGCAACGCTGGACATTGGAAAAATTGAGCAATCGCGTTGAGAACCTTGCAGGCGACGCTGAAGAGAGCATCCAGAAAAATGGATCAATTGCAATTGGTGTATTATGCCCATGTAATGTGTTTCCGGGACGTTCACAGATATGCATATATTTATAATACAGGGAGAGAGGTAGATGATTTATTATTTAACTAATTTTCTCTACCCAACATTTACCCTCATGAATCGCCACGACTCATCATGCATCACCATTAGCCGCCATTATCCATTTTTTTTACAGGCATGATCCTTGATCATCATGAAGTACCATTAATCATCATTACTTGCCATCTGTATCATTTTTACAAGATGCGAAACTAGCCTGGAAGCCAATAGTCGCTTTTACTTGTGAGTAGGTAAACCACTGTAAATGGCGGATTTTCACACTTCCAGGTGCATCGGACCAATCCATCAGATTGCACCTGTGCCAGGTCCATGAAGTGTGGAGCTCAGCTGTAAGTATTGCTCGATCCCGTGGAGATTGGAGGTGGATTTATGATGATTTTTTCCCGTAGTCTAAGATGTCAATTTCTTGAATAGGAAGCCACACAATTTATTGATGTCGTTTGATAGATTATTTGTATACAGAGATCTGTAGGGGCACATTCTTGGTGGACACCAAATGGGGTTTGGACAAACGAAACCACCAAGCACCGTCATGACCAGTGTCTTCGGGGTATTCATGGTTCTGGTCTAGCAGGACCTGGCTTCGGAGGGAATTGATTTTTTGTCGGTAACCTAACTCGCAAATTGAAATTACCCATGGGGGAACTCTTGTGACTTGATTCATACTTCTAAAGATAAGCAAGAAGAACAACTGTGAATCTGGCTGCCACTGCAGCGGCCTAGTTGAACGGTTTCTTGCCAGAAATGATGATCAGTAGCTGCGATCCAAGTTGTTGAAACACCTGTTTGAACCCACTGCCATATCCTCCTCCCTTGGAGTTCGTGAATTGCAATGGGTCAACACCGAAAGCAACAAATATGGGTAGTTCATGTCCTAACAAATCGATGCACATCTACAGATTCTGTCCATGTTCATTTGCCAAATTTCACAAATAGGCCCCAAGGTTGCAGCATGTGTGGAATCTAACATGTTCATCCATTCTTGAAGTAAACTTGAGCATTTTCATCCATTTTTGCAGTAGACTTGAGGCTTGACCTTG
>VSDK01018949.1:26196-32589 GCA_009767595.1 Symbiodinium kawagutii
GTCAGTTCACCCCGTACCCCTGGTTCCCATCATTAACCATTGTTTTCCCTGTTATTGTTGGTGGAAATCCCCCAGTAGTTGGTTGGTTAATATTAACCCATAGCCAAATACTTTTCCATTTTTTCAACTATGGGGATCATGGCTTCCCATTGACTTCTATATAATAGTCTGTCGGGATGGCTTATATCACCACCAACCAGTGTTCAGCGATCACACCTTAACCAAGAGCATGTGTCGTTGTTTTCAGAGTGCATCCTTCCATGGTGCACCCCAGAAACAGTGACAATATTACAAAACCATCTGACATATCCATCATCAACCAAGAGAAGCCATCATAAACATTATCGCAAAGGTTTACTGTAACCATTTTATCCACCACAAGCTAGAAATGACGATTAATCACAAATAATCATGATGCACCTCTACTCATAATAATCCACCGTCATCCTCAACATCATTAGCAACCCCTCCTAGTACCCACGGTAGGCCTCATTGTCAACGACTCACAGCTGCCGAGGTTGGACCGACACTTCAACCATCAGTTGAGAGCTCAGCTGACCCTGGTGAGCTGGTGAGGGTGAGCTGACCTTGGACGTTGCTAGGGGATACCGATGGTTTACCCTGTGGGTTTGATGGCTAACGACTAGGGGATACCAATCAATGAAACTATCTAGTTGGTGGGATCCGCTAAAACAAGAACTAGGGGATACCCTGTAACAACAACATGGTTTTGCACTACATGACTACTACATGTTTCAGGTGATACCGATAGCAATACTTACACTGTGCTTGTGCGTTTGCATTTAAACAAAAACCTGGGCACTTTTTTGAAAATTGGTAAACATGCATTGCATGGATCATTTGGGATAGTTTTCCTAAATGGGATGATGATACGAACCCATGATGGATATCATAATTCTGGTTACTGGCTGGTGGCTCGCCACCTTTTATTTTTTCCCCATATGTTGAATGAGTGTTCCCATTGACTGATATTTTCAGTGGGGTTGAAACCACGTAGTTTGCAACGTATAACTTATAAGTATACAATGGGTCAATTAATGGTGCGTCAATTACCAATCATTCAGAATGATATAGGTAATGCCAACCAATGATTTCAGGACATATCAGAGTGATGCTTCATCATAGATGTGGCTAGGTTGTACCCCGAAGGTTCGCAAGGTGTTAAACACACCCAGGCGATTAATGATTGTTGCTGTCTCAGATATTGTTATCCACGGGTGTTGGTCGTCATTTCTTGTTGCAACCATATTCAAAGCGGAGTCCAAGTTTGTTTCTGGCCCACTTGGCTTGCACGGGGTTTGCTACCGGTGATTGCTGGCGGCTAACCATGAGGTAGCACCATGACGCAACCGGTCATGTGGATGCCCACGGTTTCAGGACCAAAGAGATTAAGAAAGACAGAAGGGTCAAGAAAAAGCTGAAGCAGGTGACGAGCGCAGGGAGCACATCTCTGAGTTTCTCCTTTGGCCTTGCTGGAAAAATCTAACGATCATCAACCTATCGATAAGCTGCTGACATTTCCAGGGGGTAATGCACTTGTTGATTGCTTGGGTAATGGGCTGGGTGACTCCGTCGCTGCTGGGATGATCATTTGAGCGACAGCAGCATAGCAATAACTTGACCATGCCCCATGTGGAACATGTGATCTCAGTACTACCTCCTTCGGCCAGGCATTATCAACCATGATAAAGAAATTGGCTGACAAATGGCTAAGAACTGTTAAGAACGGTTGGTAGTGACACTAATGATCATCGATGGCCAATGAATGAGGATTAAAACATCTCATGAGAAGTGATGTGCATCAACAGATGCTGTTTTTGAAACATTTCCCAGTGCTGAATGTCGATACTTTGAAATGCCAAGGCTAAAGGACAGCCAAAGCCGGTTGGACAATGGTCGACGATGGGCCTGCAGTCACAGTCTGGCATTCCCTAACCTGATTGCGTGAAAAATCCCAGCCATTGATCATGGTGTACCGGTCTACCTATTAAGAAGTGGAAAATCTAAGCCATTTATCACGGTATATCGGTATAACCTATTCAGAATGGTGTTTTTTTGGCGCAACTACGGGATCGTTTACCAGAGGGAAAGCATCCTAGTGTTTTTTTGAAATCACTGTTTAAACGAATCTAGAGGGTACCAACTATATACATTTCAAGTTCATGAACCACATTGTCTGCTATAGTACTATCCCCCGTGGTTGGAGCAGCAGAAGCATTGGTGGATGCATGATCTCATGGTGGCATCCTCTCACCAAACACAGTCAGCTGATCAGGATCGCAAGGGTGAGAAGCGCTTCCATTTGCCTGGAGATAAGGAGCTTTCTGCGGGAACCTTGAGAGGTTCCGAAGTTTTAATCTGTTTTCTCGGATGTTTCGTAGCAGTGTGAGCTCTCGGCTCAACTTCCAGTGTTGTTAGAGCTGTTCATCAGAAGGTTGAGATCCTGCCCGTGTAGAGCAGTATATGGTTTCATCTTGTTTTCGATCACTTCATGTGAATATGAGCATTTCAAAATTTCACACTGAGATCCTTTACCATGCCACAATATCTTACAAAAAAAAAAATGTACACACATATATTTATAGATTCATAGTGATCGATAGATAGATAGATAGGTAGATAGATCGATCGATCGATAGATATAGATATGTGTGTTGGGACACGTGCAAACATGTTCTGGTTGCTTGGCAATGTTCTATGTTGCATAGGGCACATATTACTACATTCCCCCTATGCACAATGATAATGACCCAGGATGCATTCAACGATATTGATATGACTGGATATGCCCACACTGGCATATGTGTGTATATATATATATAATATGTAAATATACGCCCACACACACACGGAGTGTTTTTGACTACGCATGTGTACACACCTTTTTGCATGCTTAAACACACGCAAATTCGACAAACACCTGCATTGCACTGTAAGTACGTACGTCATTTTATGCCATGTCCTGAAATGTAACATATGCATTTAGGCATCTATGGGTCAGCTTTTAATATAGCAGAAGTACTGTTACCATATTGAAGAGAATAGGGGCCAATTATTGACACATTGCCAATTCTTTTTCAGAACTACCATCATTTACCATCATTTTAACCATCATGGTCCTGGTCATCATCATTTATCAATAACTACCCAAGACCAATGAACTACCATTAGTCAGATTGGGTTCAAAACTAGATATAACTATATACAAAAGATAGAATAAGTACCAGTTTTATGAGATATTGTTCTAGTAAGGTACTTCTATTATACCTGGTACTTGTTGGTTACTCTAGTTAACTTGTATTAGTAAGTACCAGTTATATTAGATATTTCTATAAGTGATTCTATAAGTTATTACTTCTACTAATATCTATATATTGGTAAATTAGATATAATATAGTTAGTTCAATAGCTTATTACCCAACTTGTACCTGGGGGTCCCACCTTTCTCTTCGAGTGCTTCCCTACGCCAGGAGAGGATTCCCACCGGCTGGAAAGAGCGGCAACGAAGGAAGCGACGGCGGCGGCATCAAATGAACAAGTCCCGGACTCAGCATTAGCAGATGTTTGAGATAGGTGAATTTGAGGATGTTCAAAGAACACGGAAACATAAATGTATTTTGTATCTGTACATATGAATATATGTGTATACATCTATATATATATATGTACTTCCTTTTTGAACATGCGTTATACAGAAATGTATAGTTAAACACCTGATAACACATGTTTCAATTGTGTGAATATGTCAATAAACACACATATATATATATACATATATAGATATATATATATATATACATATATGTACATGTCATGTATGTGCTTATGCCTATGCAAGGAGCATTGGGCATCATCAACACAGAATGCCATCATCGAATTTTTAACAGCGATCATGGCACCAGCTAGTGACCTGTTGATCAAACTCTCGCCACCAAGGGAAGCTATACATGTTGGGGGGTGAATCAAGTCTTACTAGAGGGCAGGAAGATGATTGAATTTTTACGATCATACACATTGGACATAGTCAGATGACTGGTGGCTTTCAGGATGCTTATTCATGTCTATCATTCCCCTTTCCTGGGATTCTGCTCACCAAGGTGAACACATTTTTGGGGATGGTGGCTCAACAACCAGCCAGATAATTAACCAGGATCCAGCATAATTCCCCCACACTGTTAGACATCACTTTGAACGGCTGATCAGATATAAGCCGTTGAAAGTATCCATATGGCCGTTTCTCAAATTGGGGGAACCCGAAGATCAGTCCTGGATGGCTGGGGATGATTTTGGGGTCCCCTGTAGTGAGAAACAGCCATTTGTTTGGTTGGTGGCTCAGTGCAAGATACCCAGGGTCATGGGAACATAAGTCCATCCCACAGCTCAGCTCACCACCTATAGATGCACATCATAGGGGTCCCTACTAGGCCCTCATTAGGTGGCCGGATGTAAGCTTAACATGGGCTCAAGAATGTTGGGGCTAAAACTGACTCCAGTTTTTCAGTATGGTGCACCGGCGGTCTTATCAAAGCAAAAGATAAACCGGCAGCTTATAGATTGGTGGAATTCTTGCGTTGCATACAGCTAATGAGAGTCATAGTCAGTGCTAGCCCAAAGCGTGGTTGAGCAATGGTTCAGGATGGTTGTTGCCAATGTTTGACAATGGTGAATGTTGGTTGATGATGACTGAAAACTGGTTGATGATGATCTGCATATGATATCACATGGTTGGTTTTAAATCCTTACAATACACATCTACATTTGCGTGTTTTTAGAGTGGTTTCGACTGCCTGAATCACAGTGGGTCATAAAAACCTTGCAAACCAACCAGTGGAAAAGGACGACACAAGGCTTTGGCTTTGCTCAATTGCGACATTCATTTGTCGACCAAGCGATATCCAATGCCTTTCCCGCACGGTTGTTGCACTGGAAAGGCCCAAGAAGCCCAATGTGGACGTTTTGCAAGGCCGGGGGCTGTGATGTGGAGATGATCCTTGCTACAAAGTCTGGCAGGGACGCTATGCACCTTGTGAGGAACCAGTGTGGGGATGAAAATGGAGGGCAATGGATTTGAGACTTCCTAACTTAGAAACAGGAGGCCAGCTTTGCTTCTCGATCCTGTTATTTTGATCGTGCGCAGTGTGGAAACAACTGCTGTGATAGATGCGCATTGCTCAGACACACCAATACGAGCCTAGCAGTCCCCACCCCACCACAGTGGCATAGATGCCTGAGCATGATTGACTTGATTGATCCGTCCTTGGTATGGTTTTATTGATCATACCCCAACTAAAAAGAAATTACAAGATGCTGTCCATGATTCTTCTTGCAATCATTAGCACAAGGTGTGAAACAAGGGTTCTCTTTTGGCAAGTAGAGCAATTTGAGTTTGAGTCAAGGTTCTAAGATTAAAATCAAGCAATAAACACAATTGAGTCAAGTGATAAACAAAATCTATTACTTCATGGTTTGAGTCAAGATTTCAACGCTGAGTAGTCGTTGAAGCCACCAGACCTGCCAGTGCTGGGGCTCCTGTAGGTCTTGAACGTTTAGCTGCCGTGCTGCCACAGAAGACCAAATTCCCCAAGGTGGGACTGCAGCAGCTCCGCTGAGGCACTTCAAGGTGATTTCCAAATTGGATCCATCCATTGGTCATGGATTGTCCGATCTGTATCTTGCCATGTTGGTCCACTTCGCAGTGCCAAACCTTCATCAGTTTGCTGTTAATCATTGGACGGTTGAAAAAATATCCATTGATTCTCCCACAAATTAACTATCAGAATATCTCACAAATGCTAATCCATAATGTTGGAATTGTAAACTTAGATCAAGTTGCCAAGGCATCCGCAAAAAAAACGGCCGGAGTGTTCCAGCTGTTGGTAGGCCTTGAGCTGAAGGCAGTCGAGGTGACACAATCATTTTAGGGCGACAGCTATTGGTTTCGATCACATGTTGGGCATTAGACCACGAAATAGTTGACAATCTTCATTAAGTTTGGATGGTTATGTTTGCAACTCGCTACTGAACCTTTTGACTACAGGGAGCTACATGTAAATCATCAGAAATTCTGATCTATCATGAAGCATTACGACCTCGGGCCATCCCGGCCTCATGTCCGCTAGGCAGGAAGAGCACTGCCCGGTCGACATGGCCTGAATTGGTTGAAGCAAAGCTGAAACATGCTGAGACTAGATATATCATGTGCAAACATACATAGTGCAACAATGGTGTTGTCCAGAATATACAGTAGTCCTGCGTTTCGAAGCTGTCCGATGGACAAGGGGAAGGTTCAGTCGCGGCAAAAATCCATTGTCACAGACTGTTTGTCGTATTACGCATCTCTAACCATCTATCACTATGTGTTTTTTCAGCAGG
>VSDK01018949.1:32759-115210 GCA_009767595.1 Symbiodinium kawagutii
AGCAGGAACGGTCTTTTTTGTACAACGAGGAATACAAGGTCAGGTATCAACACGCATATCATAAACCGATATCAGCCATTATTGACCACCATGAACCATTATCAACGGCTATTAATTCATCCACTAATAGCCATCACAATTCTTAGTTTCACTAAGGTGGATCACCAATAAACATCTACATCAATAGCAGCATTAAGCTTCATCAAACATCACACAACTTCATTGCGGACCGCTATGAACCGCTGTTCGCCCTGCTTCCCTGTGTGGTCCGAACCTTTGGGCAACGGGCCCGAGCTCCTTACCGTTCAGGTGGTGAAGCTGCTCTACCGATGGATCAAGGTGGTGGTCGCTGAAACCTACAGGGGACCTGGCCCTTGACCCACTGGGAATCTCATGTAGATAGATAGATGAATTATGGGCACTCATGGTGTATGATAGACAATGGATTATTTACATACTGGATTTGTTTGATTATTTACTGGTATGTTTATACAGATAGATTGGCAATATGTGTATACTATTTCATGGTGAATCGTTTGTTATAGACTGGTAATCTACTTATATAGTATTATACAATATTCATTACGCGGTTCCTATTCGTGTGCATTCCTGTTCATGAGATGTTTGCATGTAGTCATAGACGAAGCCCTTGCCCAGTAGTTGGTTGAAGAATCAACCATGAAGTCCACTATGACATGGGTGTTTCTCGGGGACCCCCAAATCACCCACTAATAGTCATTTCTAGTAGTTAACCAACCATTTTGAGGGGTTCCCTATTCTGAGAAACCACCACATCATTAAGGGGAGTCTAATATGGCCATAGGTTGAAGCCATTGAGCTGGTCCAAGGGGAGTGCAGTATGAGGATGATGGGATGGCGTCCCCCACCGTGGTCGCCTTCCACGATCGCTCGGCACCTCACAACATTAGTAGCCGTGGCATGTCCCGATCCTTCAGCAGCGTTACGCGACAGTTGGTTGGGGTGAATGGTCAAAACGGGGGAATGCCTATATGGTGGTTTCTCAAAATAGGGGACCACACAAATGGTTGGTTTATTACTATAAATGATTACTGTTGGATGATTTAGGGGTCCCCTATTTTGAGAAACCACCATATAAGTACCGTATTACCCAGTAATTGGTCTTACCCAATCTGGTCATACACTGGGTAATGTTTGGTTTCATAAACTGAGACTGATAATGTCTGTAAGATATTATAAAATGGGTTTACTCAAGCGTAGCTGATGATGGCTGGTTCAATGCCGATATCTCTTTAAGCAGATTCAGAATCGCACGGGGTATAGTGATTGTTTTCATTCGACTGCACAGGTCACTGGGTCACTGGTCGATGGGACCATCTACAGGAAACCCTGGCTTGACCAGCAATTATAAGGGTGTCCCAGGTCCATTTTCCCAAAACCATGCCGGAACAGGAATACTTGTGGCATGATTCTTATATGTAAGGCGTGCTGAAAAGTATGGTTGATACTAACGGTTTTCAACACCCACTGCACAGGAATACATGAACGTGGACAATCGCGAGTATGTCTTCCGGGTACTGAACGATGTCACCAAGTTGCCGTTCCTGGCCGAGGCGATGAACGCTGGGCGGGGATCGGTGGAACAATCTTACCAGCGACGACAATGGCAGAATCCATCGAAGGGATCTCTGGCTGGTGGTTTCAAACATTTTTTTCCCCTCGTAGTTATTAACAGCTGGTTGGTTGACTAATATTTTTCATAGATGTGGTTCAACCACCAACCAGATCTTGAACTTTCAGCAAGTGGGTAATGCACTTGGAGGGCGCTCCAAAACACTCAAAGTGTTGCAGTATAGGTACATTTGACATAGCCACCGAAGTGAACGGTTGCCTCATGTGGGGTGATGGTCAGTCCCTCAGACCAAAAGTCTGTTGTTTGGCAATGTGGCTTTGTAATTGCATATTCATGTTGAAATAACCATGTTTTCTAAGCGGTGGTATGATCATCCTTCCTAACTGTTAGTAGTTGTTGCTTCTTCTAACTCTACATTGACTAGAGTCCCAGCTCATAGATGTCAGTATGGAACTTCACGCAGACTTAATGTCAAGACATACATGTTAAACTATGATATGACAAATAGTGGTTTCTCAAAATAGGGGGACCCCCAAATCATCCACTATTAACCAGTTATAGTAATAAACCAGCCATGTTTTGGGCTCCCTATTTTGAGAAACACCCAAATGTGAACATAGATAATTTTGACCCGGGATGATCTCTGTAGCCCAATCAAAGCCATGGGGCAAGTCTCGAGGCCAAGGTTCTCCTTTTGCCTGAACATGATATGGCTGTGGGTCAATAGTAACCAGCCAATTAAGGTGGATATTCACCAACAATAATAGGGAAAACAATGGTTAATGATAGGGGAAGCAGGGGTACAGGGTTTTGACCCACTGCCATATTTGTTTTGTATGGGTTGGGATACATTCTGTCTTGACCAATGGACCAATGAACATGTTTGATACGGATGATCATGATGAGATTTTTCGGTCTGGCTCAAAGTACCTTCTGGATACAGCTGGATTATGGTGTCAGAAATGATCGTACTGCCCACAAGTATTGGACGACAGTTTCTGTGTACAAGGTGGCCCGTCATACAAGCTATAGCTGGTGGTTTAGGACTCACTTTGCTGGGATTGACTAGCAGTTTTAAGGGGTCACAAGCTAATTTACAACTGCTGGAGGCCCGTTCCCTTGAAGAAATGATCCGCGTTTTGAATTGTGGGTCTTAGTCGATGACAACCAATTCCATGTGCCTAGGACACTCCTCATTCTTCAGTGATAACCCATGTATTGGCAGAAAGTGATGCCCGCGGTTTCCCTTGGTGAACGAGCTCATGGACAAGCTGGTTGTATCCCCTAGCGAACTAACCTGAGCCCTCAGTGTTTGTACCGAAACCATGGTTAAAATCTGGTTAAGATTAAGGCCAAGAGGCCTATCAGTGTCAAGATTAATCATGGGTACCATGATGGTGAAGAACCATGCTAATAATTGTGAATCTTGCCATATCATGGCGGATGACCATGGTTAGTCTTTGGCTGCAAGATACATGGTTGAGGAGAT
Source organism: Symbiodinium kawagutii (assembly GCA_009767595.1). Classification (NCBI taxonomy): domain Eukaryota; class Dinophyceae; order Suessiales; family Symbiodiniaceae; genus Symbiodinium; species Symbiodinium kawagutii. Next base: position 35,861 of record VSDK01018949.1, read on the forward strand.
GACTTGCCTCCAACCCTTGATTTTTCTTGCTCCCTGTTCAGGATAAAGAAGGTCGTCAAGATGTCATTTGCGTTGGAGCCCCAGTCCTCCACCCACTAGCTTGGGAATGTTATTTCAGCATTTCCAATCACTTGACCCAGCATCTTGAAGCAACTTTGACCCAGCAAAAGCAATCCAAGGGTTGATTTCAATTCTATTGCGTTTTGTGTTCTTTAACCAGGAAGTGTTTGAGGCATATCTCTTGATCCATCAACCCAGAAAGGGTGAAGAGACATGCCGTTTTCGTTGGACTTGAGCTGCTGCACCAAGTAGAAACATTAATCATCAGGACCTTTAATGACTGTCAAGATGCCTAGCACATACATACAGATTCCTGCGCTCACAATGAACGTGAACATTTAGGTGTATATCTATGTATATATATATATATGTATATATTGTAATTCTATGTATGCATGCAGGTATGATTTCACATATTTAGATATATGCAAGACATCCAGACACACATCTTTAAAGGTATGTGTTTTACATGTATATTTTTGCTTGACGCATGTATTTATATTTATATACTTATATATGTCTATCTATCCATCTATCCATCTATCTATCTATCTAGCCAAATATGTATATATATATATATGTATGCCTAGACGTGCATGTATGTGTGCAGAAGGAGGAAGATGACTGTGCCGAATTGCCGGTGTGGTGTGGACCTCACATAATGGTGATGACTTGGGCATCGATGGCCTGCACACCCTTCTAAAACAGCCCCTGCTGGATGCTGCGCCATAGTGGCCCGATGGCGAACCATAGTTATCAACGATTAGGCTTTGTAGGTGAAACATGATTAGGCTATGGGTCAATGTTAACCATCAATACTGGGGGAGAACAATCAAGAATCATAGGGAATACCATGACTAATCATGGTACACCAGGGGAACATGGTTTTTGACCCACAGCCATTTCAGTATATGAAATAGGTACAATAATGATGGGAACACACATATGAAACGTACACTTGATTGATAATATGTTTCACCCAGTATTGGGCAAACTACCAGCTTGAAGTATCAAAGACACTCCGGCTTCAAATGCGGCTAGTTTTGGTTCGTGAATATTGAATATTGGCTGATGGTGGTTGGAAAGGCTCGATCCGATTCGAGGTATCCCAAGCATCCCAGTGGCGTTTGGCCCGTTTGGCCAGCTTTCTGCCGGCCGAGGTTTTTGAGTATGTCCTTACATACAACTCGCAGTGGTTTGAGCAGGCCAGAGTATGCGGAGGATTTACTGTGACAAGATAAACCAATTCTAATCACTGACCAACCATTGCTTGACCATCACCTGTTTAGCCATTATGACTCTTATTAAACATTAATAGCGGTACCCAAGTGCTGGCCATTCTTAGTCAGCAACCGCATCAAGCCAAGAATGACGGTGATCAGACTGAAACCTAGAGAATGAAATTGGACGAGGCTGGCAAACAATTGGGCCCACAAGGTGGTGGAATTTTTGTGCTTGGAATTCCTGGCAGTGTTCGAGTCACTGTACAGTTTCCAATCATTCAGGGATGAAATGAGTTTCCACTGGATTGTAGCCTTAGTAGTTGGTTTTCTGATGTAAGCCTGATACTGTTGCATCGAGATCGTCTTGCCAGAGAATCCCTGAGTGTGGATGGAAGCACTACTCACTGATTGACCAGGCCTAAGAAATGGAAAAAACATATGAACTTATTGACAATGAATCAGTATGGAACTGATGTACCACCAATGATTAGCCACGATTGACACTTAAGAACCATCATCATTGCCCTCTGGTAAACTAAGCTGGCAATGGAAAATCTACCATTTATTAAAGGTGTTTTTTCCGAGAGATTCACGATAAAGTATGTTCAAAATCCATTGCCAGGTTAGGGACTACCGGAGGGTAACCAGCCTGCAATTCTGTCCAGCGAGGATCAAGGCTCAGCTGATGTACTGCTTCTTTCTGTCCAAGGGATCTTTGGCAGCTCAGCAGATCGAAGGTCTCTAGTCAGCTATGATTTTGATCCCTAGTGATCATGGTGACCTTAGGTCGCAGATCATGGTGACCCCACGGTTCGCCATGATTTTTATCCCTAACGAAGCACCAGTGCTCACCACCTGGTTGGAAATGCCGCAGGGGCGAATCGCCGCCATGAAGCCGGCACCATGTTGTTGCTGCTTATCCCCAGCGTTCCAATGAATGCATCCTTGGCATTATCGCAACCAGGAATTGTTTATGATAAGCATTGAGAAACATCCAGCATCAACCACCATTAGCCACCATTAGCCACATAAATGTCACATAAGACACTAATATTCCCATTATTTGTTATCCTTCTGACTACCACTGAGAGTCATTACTCAACTACTCTTGACAAATGACCCTTCGTTGGCCATTCATCATTAGTCGTCAACCACTGAGGAATTTTCATGAACTTCTACACAATGATGCCCCGCATTCAGTCAATTTTGGTTATATTATAGCCAGGGTGACCTCGAGTTATTGTAGGTATCAGGTTGTCCATAAATAGTGATACATACTAACCATCCAATTCAAAAAAACATTCTTACTAGGGAAACTAACCATTTCCGGGGGGAACATCATTTTTGGACAACCCAATATAACTAGCTTGTTAGTCGGCTTCTTAGCCATCATACAACAGGGATGTCAGCACTTTGTACGCATTGTCAAGTATTGTTAGCCCTTCCTGTTTTGGCCTTTGTACCCGTGCCAGGACGACAAACATCGAATGCAGGGCGCTCCCAGAGTTTTGACGCGAAACCGTTGGCACCAAGACACCCAACAATCCACATCTACAATCCACCACCAAAATGATATGGCTATGGGTCCAGCAGTCAACCAAGCAATAATAGCTGGTGAATGGTTAGTAATGGGGGATGATAACTAATAATTGTAGGGCATATCGGCATATATATATATATATATATTATACCAACTATGTGGCGAGCTGGGTCAATATAAACCAACCAACTAATGGGGGATTTACCCACAATAGTAAGGGGGAACCAGGCGGACAGGATTTTGACCCACAGCCATGTTTTCATTCTTGAGGAGGATAGCTTCTACAGAGCTTACCAGGCAGAGTGGTTTCACATGTTTTCCCTGAAAGTACGGCATAGATTGGCCAAGAGCCTTTGTGGTTGGTGACCAGTGACGGCCACTCTTCTTTCCTTCTGTTCGGATGGTTACTCGACATTGATAGCGACTCATCTTGACCGATCTTATGACCTCTCTCTTTCCGCATTTTGGCACTTCTTGGGTTGCCAATCCCCCTTACTAAGAAGCTAGCAGATGTGGTGGTTTCTCGAAATAGGGGACCCCCCCAAATCCCTGAGATATAATTTATAGCAATAAACCAACTGCTTTTAGGGGTTCCTATTTTGAGAAACCATCATGTTCTTGATACATGACCGACAACCACTCTGGTTCGCAAGAGTTCAAGATTCTCGATACATTCAGCCCTGCAAGCAAGAATATTCGGACCAACAGCCCCGGGGCACTGGTTTTCATTGCCAGGCTGGTTGATCAAAGATCCAACTGCCAACCAAGGTTTCTAAACCATTTTGCAACACTTGGGCAGGCTTGACATGGCTCACAAGGTATGCAAATTTCTGATTGATTGCAGGATCGCGAGGAACTCTCTGGACCTATTTACTTAATCAACCTTGACAAGGAGGTGGGGTCCCCACATTGCAGTCACGAAAAATCGGCCTGGTGCCATTGAAATTTTCACTGCTCCAGTTTCAAAATATCCAGTGAATTGGTCATGATAGGTGGTCTTACTGGTGTTTTCCTTGGATTCGTTGGTCCAGTAATTTCCCAGCCTAGCTGATTAAAATCATGGCCATTGAAGGGCATCCGCAAGCATCCCAATATAGCGATAAACGTGTTCGCTGCAACCTGGATGATTGACCGTCATGGATCGATGAAGAAAGCTTAAAACCCCAAAACTCTAAACCCTGGCAGGGCTGTGGTTCGGGATTGGTCCGTCAAACCTATTGCTATATCTACAATACTAAAATTACCTGTACAGGACAGTAAGGACGGCCCCATGTTGGTGAGCGAATGTGAAGGAACATTCGGGAACATGCTAGGAACAAGATTGGCTGAGGTCACCATCAACTAGGGACCCACATACCGTAGCTTTGGAGGTTTTCAATTTCAGGTGCCACCCCAAAATCTTGACCGCTGAGATTTGCTCTCGAAACGTTTGTTGCAATAATAGGTAAAGGCATTTTTCGTTGCGCAGATGATTTCCTTGACTGTTGGTTTGCAGAGTGGTCGAAGTGAATGCCTTTCTCTTGAGGAGTCCTCCAAGATTGGAGACTTAGAGCTCCTGGCCCGGAAATCCTTTGGACGAGGCTACTTTCGGCTTATCACTGCAGAAGGACGTATTCTGGTGGACGCTGAAGAGTCTTTGCAAGCTGCAGGGATTCGGGAAGGAGACCACCTCACAGCATTAGTTCAAAATCCAAAGATAGCAGCAACCAGCAAGGCTAAAAATCGCAGAGGAGGGGCTTTTGCTTCGTGGTGCTGTGAAGGCAAAAGGATCATCACATGGGGACTTCCGCATTATGAACATTTTCTCAGCTTTGCGGTCGAACCTCAGATTCAGGCCACGGGTAGTGCATTTGCTGGGATTCGGGAAGATGGGTCGGTTGTGACCTGGGGTATTTCCGAATATGGTGGTGACAGCTCTACAGTCCAACGCCAGCTCAAGAGTGTGCAACAGATTCAAGCCACAAGTAATGCATTTGCTGCGATCCGGGAAGATGGGTCGGTTGTGACATGGGGTCATCCGGAATATGGTGGTGACAACTCTAATGTCCAACATCAGCTCATGACCGTACATCACATTCAAGCCACAAGTCGTGCATTTGCTTCGATCCGGGAAGATGGGTCGGTTGTAACCTGGGGTATTCGGGAATGTGGTGGTGACAGCTCTGCAGTCCAACATAAGCTCATGAGTGTGCATCACATTCAAGCCACAGGTGATGCTTTTGCCGCGATCCGGGAAGATGGATCAGTTGTCAGCTGGGGCCATCAGAAATTTGGTGGTGACAGCTCCAATGTCCAATATCAGCTCATGACCGTACATCACATTCAAGCCACAGGTGGTGCATTTGCTGCGATCCGGGAAGATGGGTTGGTTGTTGCCTGGGGCCTCCGCAACTCTGGTGGCGACAGCTCTGCAGTCCAACATCAGCTCATGAGTGTGCAAGAGATTCAAGCCACATCTGATGCTTTTGCCGCCATCCGGGAAGATGGGTCGGTTGTGGTCTGGGGCCATCCGGAATATGGTGGCGACAGCTCTAATGTCCAACATCAGCTCACGACCGTACAACAGATTCAGGCCACAGGTGGTGCATTTGCTGCCGTTCGGGAAGATGGATCGGTTGTCACCTGGGGTCATCCAGAATTTGGTGGTGACAGCTATCCAGTCCAACATCAGCTCATGACCGTGCAACAGATTCAATCCACAAATCATGCTTTTGCCGCGATCCGGGCAGATGGGTCGGTTGTGACTTGGGGCCATCCAAACTTAGGTGGTGACAGCTCCGTGGTCCAGCATCAGCTCATTTCCATACAGCAGATTCAAGCCACGGGTGGTGCATTTGCTGCCATTCGGGAAGATGGGTTGGTTGTGACCTGGGGTAATTCCATCTTTGGAGCTCGTGATGTATTGGCAGCATAAGAGATGTCACCAGAAGTGTTTTCCTCAGCCTTTGTGCAGTGCAAAAGTCAGCTGCTGAACTGTTACGCAGATAGACCTGCTTTCGTGAAGACCTTGGGCACTTTGCCAGGCAGAGGTATGCTTGGTTGTTCATGTACGTAGCTCTATTGTTGAATCTGGTTGGTGGTTTTCAACATGATTTATTTTCCATAGTAATTAGCAAATCGTTGGTTGACTTATATCTTGTCATAGGGATGGTTCAACCACCAGCCAGTGAATCATGGAGCCCGAGTAACCAGCAATCGTACCACGATGAGCTTTGGAGTTGTTGGTGTTGGGGGTCCAGCTGGCCATTGGTGTGACGGATCCCAACTCTACTCGTCACGGTCAGCTTGTTGCATGGTCAACCATCAATGATGGCATAATAGGTGGTATCTCCCAGGCTGCTGCAGTAGGGGGATCTGCCTACATGGGTTTGTTCATGGATGGTGTACCCCTAAAAACCTCAAGCCTCAAGCTAATTTGTTTTTTCCCCATCAAAAACAACCATGATTTGGGTGGGACCATGTATGGATAGCCCCACATGGGTGGCCCCTGAAAATGCCTGCCATTTCGACCAAGCTGCACCGGGCCGCCAAGATGCCCCACAGGTGACCAGTACAACCAAGACCTGCCCTAAAGAATGGCAGCCTGACCTATCTAGACCTGTCAGCAATGTAGGGCTTGCTTCCTTGATGCTTGATGTGGGATTCTTTATCCAAAGGATGGCTGCCGATTGACGACCATCCTTTGTTATTCAGCTCTTTGACCATCAGAATATCAATCACTCAACCACTAGTAACTAGTAGAAGCTCGTGGGTTATCGTGAATTTTGCGGTCCCATTTGCTCAACTGCTATTAACCCAACCACTGTTAACCACCAAAAGCCATCCCTAACCAACAACTTTTAATCATGAAAGTCATCCGATCCATGGTCAACCATTGATCAATCAGTTACAACCACAGTTACGACCACTATGAATCAACCAGTTTCAACCGCCATTGATCTACAGACCATCATAGCCAGTATCGATGACTATTGACCCAAAGATAAGGATCTCTAACCCATGAAGGTGGTTACGAGTCATTGAAGATGGCCAAACACCCAGAAAGATCGATTTCGAATTTCCAACCAATAAAAAGTGGTCAATGATGGTTTAGAATGGTTAATAATGGTCAAGAATGTTTAAGAAATTGACTATAAATGGTTAATGATGGTCAATCCACAACCAACCACTATGGTCAATCAACCAACTAAAAAGGTTGATGAATGGGTCCCTATATCATATCCTATAAGGGTCAATGGTCAATCAACCACCAAATAATGGTAGTTGGATGAGCCAAAAACCCATACGGGTCAATCATCCATACATTTCCCAACCCATGAAAGTGGTTAATAGTCATGGGTTGATGACCAACCATGACTAGACACTCAAACAGGATAAGGATCTCTAGTCAAGGGTCAAAAATGGTTTGCCAAAGACCATCCAAGGACCCATCCCTCACCCAAAAAAAGCGTAGTTAATAATCATAGTCAATCACTCAAAACGGATAAAGATCTCTAGTCAATCAACCACTCTAGTCAATCAATCACTATTGTTAATTGCCAATTAAGGATAAGGGTCAAGAATGGTTGGCAATCAACAATAATCAACTATAATGGTCAATTGCCAACCAACGACAATGGTCAATCAACAAATAGTGGATTGAACTGAAATGGATCAATTCATAATAATCAACAATAATCAACCACAATAGTCAATCAATTCATTGATTCAATGAATCTCTTTGGTTGGCAAAAATGGTCAATCAACCACCAACCATTATTAACCACCAAAAGTGGTTGATAACCATTATTAGCCACCAACCATCATTAACCACCAATAATAGTTAATCCACCAACCATTATTAACCACCATTACTAACCAGGATTGACGATTAATCAACCACCAGGACGACCCATGCCTCACCGCTGCTTCCAAGGCTTGGCCGTGCCTGGCAGTTGGCCACGGTGTTGTGGTGTGCGGGGCCCTGGCCGCCGCACATTGCGGCGGCGTTGCGGCGCGGCGCGGCGTTGTGTTCGGTGGCGGTGGGTAACGATGGGTTGAAGCAATGGTAAGGATTTATGGTGATTGATGGATGATTGATGGATGATTAATGGATGATTAGTGGATGATTAGTGGATGACTAGTGGATGATTCATGGATTATTAATTGTGGTACTCATGGTTAAGTGATGGATGATGAATGGAACTATTACAGGTAGTGCTTAAGGAATGGTTTGCCATGGTGATTCATAGATGTAATTGATGCTTGACTCATGGTGATTAATGGTAAATGGATTCATGGTGGTTCTCATTGAGTGCTGAAGGATACTGGTCAGTCAATTCTTGGGTTAAGTGATGAATGGTTATTATGGTGTACTGATGATGATTTTGATGATTAGTGGTTAGTTGATGGATCGTTCATGCTTGATGCTTAAATGCTTGGAGTTCATGAGATGAACAAACGGTAAAACTAATTGATGGTCAGTTGATGGTGATGAATGCTTTACTTAATTGCCTGGAATTTATGGACAACCATGGTTAATCAATAGTTGATTATTGCTTAAGTAATGGAATAGTAATGGACAATTAATAGATAGTTGATGTTTGATCGTTGCTCAAATAGTTGAGAACTAAATATTGCTAATGTCTACGTAGTGGTTGAACTCATGTTTAGTTATGGTTGAACTAATGCTTAAGGATCGAGAATGAGAACGAACCAATGGACAATGAACGATTAGCAAGTAATTCGAGGACATGTATCTATGAAAAGTTACCATGGTTGACAAATAATGTAAATCGACGCCACTCTCAACCAGTTTCATAGCTAGTCTTACCCATTCTGGACCACCGCTGATATAGCAGTTGTAACAATGTGTCGTTATGATTGGTGATCACTATTTATTTTGCGGTTGCTGAGAGAATGAGCAATGTTAGCTGGCTGATTGTACAAAATATCTCACTTTAGAATGAAAAAACAAAACAAATGCCTTGCTGATAAAACAACTAGCCCACTACAACTTTTCGCTTATCCGTCAACCACTATTCGTCACCGTTGATATCAATCAAAAATTGCTTCCCGACCATTGTTCCATAATGTTGATTTACTGAACGTGAGGAAGCGGAGTTACAATATGTTACAATAGGCAACATATACGATTATTGTTCCTCCATCAGCACAAGAACCTCCATCAGATTGATCAAGCGCTATTCACCATCATTACTTTTTGGAGTCTAATATAGCTGGCTGGATAATTCAACATTTTTAGATGGTGTACCTTCCAGGAATGGCCCCTATTTTCCAGCCAGCTCTGTAGCTGCTTGAAAGTGGGCATTAATCATGCTTGAGCAACACGTCTCAACCAGAGTTATATAACCATGAGCCATCGCTAGCCATTATGAACCACAACAATCATCCCATCATGAGACATTTGTCAATCAAACAGTTCGACCCCCTAGTATAAACCATGATTGAGAACTGTGGACCCGTTCATAGTTACACTGAACCACTCAATCGTGCGGCTTATCATTGAGTTATGGAGACTTGGGATACGGCTTATTGATCAACAGTTGAAGATTCAGTTTCACATAGTTTCACCCTTCGAATCGCCAACCGGTTCCATCCATCAGTTGGATTTCTCAGCAGCACGGCTGTGAGGTCAGTGTTTCACCGATGATGCGTTTACATTGTCGAGCACCATCTCGAAGCTCACCGCGGCCCGGCCCTTGGTCAACTCTCTGGTTGCAGCTTGGGAGAAATGATGCCCTGCACTTAGTCAACTTGGGTCAACTAGCACTTTTGATATTGGCTTGCTGACCTTGTAGCTGGGGGGAGGGTATCACGTGCAAACTGTTGGGTAAACAATGGATTGCCATGGAAATGGGTTCGTCCAAAAATGGTTTACCGCCCCCAAGTTACTGGCGGTTTCCTCCTATAGATACTGGCTATGAACTTGGATGCTTGGTAGTAGATACCACCATGGATCCGGACAAACCGCATGTTTGGTTCCAAGTGTTACTTCAGAGATCATCAGATGAAGTTCTGGGGCCCTCCAAGGAATATCAGCATTAAACAAATCCACTTTGTTGTTGCTGTCTTTTTGGTTCTGAATCATGGTAATTATTAGGCATGAGTTTAGCATTCTCAATCATTCACAATCCATTTTGAAAATGGTTTTGGTGGTTGAGTCAACCATTGTCACTAACAATCCATTCACCATCAGTGATGTCAATGCTTGAGGTTCAAGTTGAAGGGACATTTACATAAGAGGATCCATTAAGCATTCACCATCCATTAACCATTCACCAACCATTATATGGCAGTGAGTCAAAACCCTTAGTCCCCCTGGTTTCCCTTCATTAACCATTGGTTTCCCTTTGATTTGGTTGGCAATTATTAGCCATTATTGATGGCTGATATTGACCCATAGCCACATATATATATATATATGTATATGTATATAAATCTATATATAGATACAATTTGCTGGAAGCAATCCATTCATCATCCGAACGCGGCCGTGAGGCCTTTGCTTTGATCGAGGAGTCCGACGCCTGGTGACACCTCGTCGCAGGGAATGGTTACCATGGATAGATGCAGCTGGTTGCGCCTCTATGAAGCGGGTGGTGGCCCTGCTAAGCCTGGCTGGGGGGCACGCCTTTGGGACCGGCAACCCAAGGGATGATAAAGATGATGGGCGGCCTTGGATCCAAAGGGTACCAAGGGCCACACTGGTGGCACTTATCAATATTCGAGCAATGGTTGATGGTGATCATTACAACTCCCATATCATATCCACCATTCAAAGCATTGTAGTGCCCGTTATATGTTTAGTACTTGTGAATGGATATGATGTGGGTTGTCCCTCCAGCCAGGATTACTAAGCATTGACCATGGTACGACAGGTCACTGGAAATTGGCTACTATAGATGATGGGTAATACCGATAAAGAACTGGTTGGTGGTTTTAAACATGTTCGCTGCAACCCTGACGTTTGCCCGCGCTTGACACAGAACATTTACCAACGCTCAAATTCCTGCGCAGGGCCAATGTTTTTAAGCTTCTGAGTTCTCAAACCCTAAACCTTAAACCCTAAAATGCTAAAACTAAAACCCTAAAATCCTGAAGCAATAACCCTCAAACCCTAAAACCAAAACTCTAAAACCCTAAACCATACATCACTGCGTATTGCCAGTGTTTTTGCAACTTCTCCGAGCCATCCTGACCTTGCACAAAATCATTTTTTATTTGTGTGGGCGAACGTCCGGGTTGCAGGGAACATGTTTTATTTTCCCTAGTAATTATTAACAAATGGTTGGTTGACTAAAATATGTTTCAAACGGGTTGAAACCACCAACCAGAGAATTATCTAAAACTAATGGAAGACCCATATGGGCGAACTACTTTGACCTAAAAAATCATCACGCTACTTTATCTCGTGAATGGCGGAACCAAGCTGTGGGCTGCATACGCTTCACAAATGCAAGCCATGTACTGCTACTTGACAACAAATTGAAGCAGAAAGTGCATGGCAGAGCATGGCTGCTGTGGTTTCCGTTCAAATATCCCTATTTCTGCTGCCACACATCCACGTGTTCGTTGACCGATCTCCAAATCCACTTGTGGGGGAGATTCGGCCTTGAATCTCGCACCCTTGTGTAAGCAGTGACATGAAGGGTTTCATCCTTGGATTGTCCCACTCCCCAAGGCACAAATCAGCTGTGGACGTTTACCTCGAAGAAAAGCAGCGAAAAGCAGCGAAGCAGGGGGCGAAAGTCGAGGCAGCTGGTGGATGCTGGCAGTCATCCTGGCGAATGAGACGTGGGATGGGTGTCAAACATCAGGTATGATGGTGTTTAGATATTTTTGCCAGTCGATACTGAGTGTTTGTCCGAAGTCCGGTGATAAAGTCTTTGCAAAACATATATAGAAACCACCATCCAACTCGAGTTGAATTCTCACTGAATTTCTGCTCCCCAACATGGACGAGCTGCTCTTGGAACTGAAGAAATATATTTTTCCAGTGCTGTTCGACCTCGGTGAATAGGAGGGTCATTGAGCAAAGATGAACCGTTCAGAGGTTAGTTGGTTGGATACCGACTGGAACATGTGATGCTTCAAGTTCCTTTGGAACAATGATTGTCTTAATCAGCACATGCTCACGCTTAGAAAACTTGAATGTGCCGCATACTTTGTTGAGAGATGGTGTATGGCCGCAAGATGTTGTATCAAAACAGGTAGACACATGAGACCTCAATGACGCCAACGATCACGTTTTCACTACCGAATTCTTGTATTTTCATATATATTTTCTGCCAGATAAGGTTGCGTTGCCATCCAACCAGCCATGCCATGCGCTCCAACCATGCCACCCCAAACCTGTGAGATTTCCCACCCAAATCGTGCCTCACCAAGCCTCAGTCCAGGCCAAGATGGAGTCGAAGTTGGAAGCCAAAGAAGAAGCGCTGGAAGCCAAGTTGGAAGCTGAGGAGCTCAAGGTGCAGCATGGCGCAGCCAGAGGGAAGGGTTGCCGCTGCGATGGCGAATATCACTGGGACCGGTTGCTGCTTGTGGAGAGAAGCTGCTACTGTGAAATGGGGAATCTTCACTTATTCATAACTGGGGGGGCACTAATTACATGGTATATGAGCGGTGTAGATTGTGAGAACCGCTGGTCGGTTAGCGTTTGGTCAATGGGAGGGGATGATTAATCACCAAGAATCAACAAGCATGGTTACTATTCATGGTTGATAAGTTTTCAGCATTGAAAGAGGATGTGGTCATTCAATGTCATTCATTTGGTTTATGCGGGGAACGCAATTTAACGGTGTTTGTGATTTTATGACTTCCGCTACGGAAACAAAACATCAGGACGATGGTCAAAACACCTCATTTACAGTCCTTTATTTGTTCACAGAGGTTCAAGGCAGTTCAACATCAAACTATCATGTTTAATTAATCGTGCTTGGGGGATAGACAGTAACCAATGAACAGCATGATAAAAGTGTCCCTATGCTTCCAGTTACCACTATAGTAGGTAACCAACCCCCACCAACAATGGTAGAACCCAGCTGGTTACCTACGATTTCATGGGAACTGGAAGCATAGGGTGTGGATTCTTAGGTGTTCCACATCCCATTGGCCCAAAGGTATCACAGGCGTATCAAGGCCTTGGACCGCGGCTTCCTGTGCAAATAAATGGTGTACGCCCGTAAACCTTAAGCGTATTGATGGTTTCCCCACAATAAATGGCTATGGGTCAAGCAGTTAACCAACCAATAATAGGGGATAGTAACCAACCAATAATAGGGAAACAATGGTTCATGATGGGGGAACCAGGGGTACAGGGTTTTGACCCATAGCCAAATGACCATTTTTAGGGTATCATACATGGTACCATCATTTATGGACAGCCTGATTGATTGTTTTGATCTGTGCAGAAGAGTTGCAGACTTTATGATGGTTTTGACACTGCTTTATTGGTGGAAACCAACTGTCTAACCAAACAATAACGACCCGCAAGCCGATGTACGATACCAGTGTACCATAGTCGGTAGATCATGGGTTTTCAACCACCACAAGGCCACAACATGTTTGAGACAGGCCTCAATTTGGATCATGGTCTGCCCACGGCTGACAGGCAAATGGCAAGAAAATGAAGCTTGCACAGCCTGTGGTGCGCCAGCTGGGGATGGAGCATCCGAGAAACAGTGGTGGCTCATGAGCATTCCAGTTTTGGTGTAAACTGTTGGGATTCCGAACGGTATTCCCTTCAATGTTTGGCTTCCGTATGAATGACAACACTTTCACTGGCAAAAAGTTGCCGTCGAGGTGCCTAAGCATCCAGGAACAGAGGGACAGCCGATCTCAGCCTCAGCTAGTAGGAGTAGCGGTGGCAATAGTTTAGAAGGAGAAGGAGGTGGAAAGAGTAGTCGTACTAGTCGTACTTGTCAGAGTAGGTTTATATCATTGGAAGTGATTCATGGTTGAATAGCACCGAATCATTATAGCTTTTTCTACCTGAGTTCAATAGATTCTCATCCTGATATCGAGAGCTCTACTACACATTCCTACACAGTACTATTCACAAGGTTTGTGTATTTCAGGGACAGCCAGTGATGTTCACAGCTGGTCGCAGCAAATGTAACCTTACATAGGATGTTCACCCAATGAGCATCGGCAAAGAACCAGAGGGAGCAAAAATATTATGATTAAATTGTTCACGTGGGTTATATGCCTACCGCCCCTAGTACTACTAGTAGTACTACTACTACTACTACTACCACCACCAAGACTAGGTGTTGTTGTTCACGTTCAGCATGAAGAACGTTTTTCAGCAGCAATCATGGGTCAAATGTACGGGCAACATCAAAGCAAACCCTTGTATAGCAAGGAATGAGTTCCCGCATGGCTCTTGGACTTGAATTGCAAAAGTGCTGGAGCCTTGACAGACTCAACTGCAATGTTTGCAACTGGAGATGGATTGCGTCCACAAGTTTTGGGGGTGCTTCTGACGGTGGATGGCCCATGATAACAATTGGAAGATTTTTTTCTCGCGTTTTTTTTCTCCCAAGTTCGCAGAAGATCCCACAGGTGTTGGTAGTGTTGGTGATGTATTCTATTGTACCTAGACCTACAGTTTAATATACATGAATGAAAATGTACACATCCATAGCAGCCAGGTATGTGTATAAATATGTATATATGTATTCATATTGATATTTATTTATAATATATATATATATGCATGCTACATCCTAATGAATCCATTTCCGTTTGTTTTCATTCTTTTGTTTGTCTCATCAAAGCATTCCTGAATGTTTGTCCGGAACGATATTAGGGCACCAATACTGGAGACAGCACGCAACATGGCAACACTAAACAATTAGGCACCTCATTCAATTCGATTATCATCATCGGCGACCATTACCAGCAATGTCAATCACTATTAACCAGATTTAACCAGTATCAAATCAAATACTATTTAGTAGTAATCAACCATATGAGCAACCGCCATTCACCAGTAACTATTTGAACCATCAACCACCATGATCCATCGCCCCCGCGCCATTTCCTATGCCAGGAACCCAGTCCGCCCGATCCCCAGCTGCCTCGTGGAATGGCACCCGCGGGCAACTGGGAGAAGGGCAGAGCCCATGTGAAAAACGGCCTTGCAATGGGTGGTTGTTCCTTTGCAACCTGCAGTTTTGGCTGGCAGTTGGGGTGCTTGAGTTGGGGTGGGTTGGGTGATTGAGTTGGGGTAGGTTAGTTGGTTGCTTGGAAAACTGTTGGCCGATGTTGGGTCGGTTGGATCCAATGCGGAAACTTGATGGTCATCAATGATATCGACCAGTATCAAATTGCATCACTTGTCATAGTCACAAGTCACAATCAACTACCCTTTTAAAAAGTCACAAGCCACCGGAATCGTTTAGCATGACGTAGTCTTATCATCAGCGTCCAACGGCCAGGGGGGCCAACGGCAACGGGCACGTGGATGCTAAGCCCGAAGCCCAGCAGGATGAATCCAGATCTCTACCAGTTGGTCCTGCGAAGGATTCAGATAGACATGGGTATGGATCAATGCAGGTGAAGTCGTTGGTTTTCGCGGGTAGTAATGATAATAGCTAAGGGATGTTCCCTGGAAATACAGGGTTTTGATTTGCGGCCATGTACCATGGGTAGCAATGTTGATAGCTCATTCTATGGTTAGCAGTTAGCCATGGTTGATATGGTTGCCGATCAAAAACAACCCAATATATGAAGAATCGGGTAAGTGAAGATCCCAAGAAAGACTCTGGTTTGTACTCTGACAAACTAGTTAATCAATGGTTTTGATCCCGAGTAAAAGGTTACAACTCATCAGCTCTCATTAAATGCTAGTTCAGCAATTATCCTTAATCAAACCAATTAAAGTCACCAAATAATAAGCCAGTTAAGGATACTTAATGGATACATGACATACAATTATGATATAACAATGCCATAATAATACCAGTTTAGCACTTCTTACTAGTGAAACCTAGCAATTATTACTGAAATCATAATTTGAAAAATAGGGCTACACCTGGTCATTAGGTAAACCTATCTTGAATTATGACTGAAATCGACTGAATGGGTGTTTCTCAAAATAGGGGTACCCCTTAATCATCCTCTATGAGCCATTTATATAGTAATGAACCAGCCATTTTGGGTCCCCTATTTTAAGAAACAACCAAATGAAGTCATCATTTCCAGGGCCTCACCTGGTCGGTCGATCAGATCAGGCAAGAAGCTGCCAGCGATGGCGAGGACTCGGTGCAGTTCGCGGAGTGGTGAATGGAGTTAGTCAATATGGCTGTGATTACAATATGGTTGTTTGTCAATATTGACCAGCAATAATTGGGGATAATAACCAACCATTTCATGGGGAAAAAATATAGCTCTGGGTCAATATTAACTTACCAATAATGGGGGATAAGTTCATCAACAATTTCATAGGGAAACCAATGGTTAATGACAGGGGAACCAGGGGGACTAAGGGTTTTGACCCACTGCCATATTCACTAACCAATAATTTGTAGAATAGTGGTTGATTAGTAGGGAATAATCACCAACAGTGGTTATATTGCTATAATGTTAATTAACCAATAATAGCTGGTGAATGAATGAATGATAAGGGATGATAAATGATAAGTAACAATTCTAGGGTTTATGTACCAACTATATGGCGAGCTGGATCAATATTGACTAACCAACAATTGGAGATAACCAACAATGAGGGTTACCCTTTGGTAAACTAACATGGGGTTACCCTCTGGTAAACTGACATGGTGATTCCTCAATACAGAGGTACCCGCTACAAATGGCGGGTTTGCCGCTATGGTAAACAAACTGGATGATTGGGGAAGACCCCTCTTTTGAGAACCACCATGGATTCGAATGGTCACTTATTGGTCGAGTAACTAGTGGTTCATGACAGTGGTAATGACAATTTGTACTGTTTGCGGATAGTATTGATAGTAAGGATAGTGATGAAAGTTGTAGATGATCAAGTACTTATTGACAGTGGTATCCATGAGTGAGTTTGTGGATAGTGCTGATTCATAATTGTTAATGGTTAATCTATGTTTGAGAGAAGACAAACACAACTTTTTTTGCGCTACTGAAGCTTTCATGGAAAACTGAGCAGATAAGCTATTGCCCGTACTGAGAATCCTTTTCAATCGTGGTTCATAAGGAACGACAACCCACAACCAGCAACGGGCTTGCTGCAACGAAACATGCGAGAAATGGATGCCCCCTACCGTTGAGGAACTGCAAGGAATGGTACGAAATTTCATGCAATGGGCGAACCCGTTGCGGATCGCAGAACAGTGACAGGTGGATGCTCCAACATGGCCGAATAAGGGATGATTCTGGGGGTTCCTTACGAGAAACACCCACTATCTAATGCTCAACACATGAGCCCGGTCCCAGTCGTGTTGCAGAGTCAAAAATAACAAGTGGCTTTGGTTTGGATCAGCCAAAAAATTGATGGCTTATAATTTTGGGCGTTTATATTGTGTTTATTAAAGGTTCGGGCTGTTTCCTGGCGATAACACTACCCCCTCATCCCTGTGTTACCTCGAAAAAATTGGGTACCCCCATCTCAAGAAACATCCCGATGAGTATCCATACCTCTTGTTCTTCAGTCGCCACGGGTTTTTTTGATGCCGAGTGCGTTCGATTCACGGACAGCTTCCTTTGGGAAGAAAGGGAACGCATTGAACGCAAGACTCCACTTGTAGCTTCTGCGAGGTATGGGGAACCCAGTTTTGAATTGTCGATTGAATGTGGTGGCTGCTCAATATTAGATATGCCCAGAATGATAGTTCCTCCATGTCTAAACCATTTGGAGGGCACGGCTTCTTTACAGTTTTAAGATGTTTTCAGAAGGAATGCAATTGGAATTCAGAATTGGAACATAAGGTCTGACATGTAGGCGTTGGAAATATCATCTCCGGCAATTGCATTTGGTCTTGATGAGATCAATCAGATATGCTGCCAATGTTTTCTGCTCGATTGCTCCATTCTGAATTTGAGCTAAGCCTGTTTCTGCACATCCTGAGATGGGTGCTGGCCCGGGTGCTGGTGTGGGAATTGCCACTCTCTAGGACTTTTTCGGAGGAGGTTGTGAGGACGATGAGAATGATGAGAGCTCAGAGGAGGAAGAGTGCCAAGAACTCAGTTGCGAAGCAAGCGAGGATGTTGGGTCGAATGATTCTATATCCTTGCTGGTGGTTTTAAGCATTTGTTTCCTGGTAGTTATGGACATGGTTCGTTGGCAAGCATTTTTTCATAGGGGTTGAAACCACTTTGTCCAGCTGTCATGAGGCAGTGAGGATGAAGAAGTTTCGGAAGAGGACTGCTGTGAAAACGTGGTCAAAGTTTCGCAGTCAATGCAGAAGTGCAAAGCGCCGGATTGCATCGCACAATACATTCAGATCGCATCACAAATCAAAGCGGTGGGTGAGGCAGCAAAACCAGAGATGTAGACCTCAAATACCGTGAGTTTGCAAAGAAAATGATCTTGGTATGTCTTATCACTTCTATGTTGTATCGAATGCTGCGATACATCCGCTGTAATTATGCTTACTTCTTCGGGATCATGTTGTATCGCCCTACGATTATCTCATGGATCTCTTGATGCTGAGCTATAAGCTACGCATGCAATCACCAAAATGTGCGTTGGAATCTGGGAGATACCAGCCAGCGAAATCACCCACCCGCCACAATGGTTGTCGATTAGTAAAGCTGGAAAACTCATCTATTTCTGGTAACACATTGTAGGAAGATTCCAACCTGGTTGGCCGTCCGCAAAGATCCATAACAAAGACATGCTGCACTTGTGAATGTGTCAACCGCCTCAGCGGCACAGGGGGGGACCTTAATCATTTCCCATCGTCGCGGCCTGGTTTATGATTTGTTGGCTGCCAGGAAAAGAAAGAGAAAACCAAGGTCGGATGTGGCTGGGGAAGTGGGGATGTGTAGCGTTTGCTCATTGCAGAGGAGGGGTTGTACTTTTGATGCTTGCATCGATCACATAGAGTATTTATTTGAGCCAAGCTCATCATGCCATGTTTTCTTTTCTTTTCCGGCTTGAGGCATTAGTGCCATTGCCGTTGCAGCTTCATCGGCACTTGCCCTATTTCTTTTGTTGCGCAGGGTCTTATTCCTTCAAAGAAGGTTTTCCATGGTTTTCCCTGCAAATGTTGAGTATTCATCCAAAATTACTTAAGTTCTTACAACTGCCCATTTGCCCACTATACAAACTTGTGCCATTTGGTGCTGAATCTCAAGCGGGTTTCTCAGACAGGAGTTTTTGATGCATATGGATTGATCATGATCCATTTCCTTTGTGTCAACCATGGCGAGATGACTCCCTTACATGGTTGCAGCGGCATTCAAAGCATGCAATCGACCGCGAGGGATCACTGAGCATGCCTCTAGTCCCACTTCACCACAGCGAACTTAACGTGCTATCCTCCAACCAACCAGGCATGGTCTTTATCTTTTGGTCCAGAACCCATGCGTTGTTTGGGGATGTTTGGGAGTACTGGGGCCCAGTACATCATTGATAGACCCAGTTACGCCTTCCAGGGCCTGCTAGGAGGGGGGGTCTAATCCTGGCAGGCCAGCTGCATCGATTTGGATAGCGACGCCGAAGGCGCGCCAAAAAAGGTTGCAAGGGCAAGATGGGAGCGAGGCTGACATTGGTCAACATCACCATCATTGTCATTGTTGTTGGCCCTAATGTTTGCTTATATATACAGCATCATCATCATTTTCATCCCTGTTGTTTGTTGATTATATCCCTATGTTTCGTCATGTTTCTTGGTTATCGTTGATTTGCGAGTAGTCAACATTAAGCTTTGCCATCATCATTTAAGGTGCTGCAAAGTCTTGCGGTTAAACCATGTGCATCAGTGCCATTCATACTGCCATCCATCATCAGTTGGCTGTTTCTCGATATACTGGTATGATCTAGAGGGTATGAACCATTTATAGTAATAGACCAGCCATAACTTTGGGGGTCCTCAAAATGGCAGCCAGCAAATCAAGGCCGCGGCCATGTCACATTATTCAAGCATGTTTTCCCAAGTATCAAACATAGAAATCCCAAATGGTCTGAGTCATATCCTACAAGTGAAGCATCTTTGATTATTTTTGAGTCCCATTAAGCTACTCATATTTGATGGCAAAACGTTGGCTACCGATGGTGATTCTTTTGGGTGTTATTGTTTTGGATCTTAGGTCGCCAAGTCGTTTTTAGGTTCTATCTATCTATATATATATATACATCTATCTATCTATATTAATCAACGTCAAATTACTATTGGAAAATCCATTTGCTGTTGCATCGGGACAATCACATGACAGGTTTCAGCCGTTCGCATGACAGATAATTATTTGAGCCAAGAAACACATGATTATATTCATTGGGCCAATAAAATCAGAAAACAAATAGAGCATCATGGTTAACTAATACACGCATGTCTCAATGCCACTGAAATATCATGGTAGGTATCATAACTAAGAGTGAATGATCATGATATCATACTTCGTAGTTGATACAGTATTTCTCCTTGTTATTTTGGTATCTAGTTACTCTAATCTATATTACTTACAGTATATAATCAAGTCTACTTACAGTGGCCAATCTTAACCAAGTCGAAGATCATGGTCTCTATCCCAAGTAGGTCACTGACCGTTGGCCTCCGACAGGCGGCGAGATCAGCTCGGTGGAAGAGGCGGGGGTTCGGTCGACCGCTCACAACTGTTGTGTCCAAGGGGTGAACCATGGAGAACCCAGGACATGGCTGTCGCTACCCAACACAGTAGTTCACATCTCAACAAAGACGAACAACAAAGACGAAGCAAGGCCCTTGACCCACAACCATATGTTGGGTGGTTTGAAGACTGTCACTTTAAATTGTTGATTTATACATCCAATAGCCGTTGAAAGCGACTATGAATCACAAGAACACGGCTTGATCTATGGATGATGCTTTCAGCAGACACCACTCTTGTTGAACAAATCCTGTACTACCTCGGATCTATGAGACCCGCCTCACAAACCCTAGGTGAGGTCCCACGATGTCCCACAGATGGTGGAATGTGACCCATCAATATTATCTTGATTAATCTTGAAGGCCTGAGCCAGGAAAACTGATGACCATGCACAATGTCTGGGATTTTGGGGAAGCTCCACAGACTGGACTTCATCGATGAGGCTGTCCAGAGCTTGTAGACTTGGTCTCAGGTGTGGGCAGACTGTTTGAACCGGACCCACTTCGAACACCAAAAGGACCATTCCCACCCCAGCTCAATGTATCCCGTCTGCCTCAGGGAACTTGTTGTGATTGAACACCATCTCCGACATGCCGAACTGTTTAGTTCATTGAATCCATCTACATTTGGATCTTTACTTTAGCACTGACAACGGCAATCCAAATCATGGACACGCTGGCACTCCTAAATATACCATCCCGGCCATGAATGCTATGAGCATTTAAGTACCAACAGCACCCACCAGCCGTGGCAGTACGCCCAACCTGAGCTTTGACAACGCCCCATTCTTCGTAGCCAGCGCATGGCCAGCTGCCTGCTGGTTTTGCAGGAGGAGTCGGTGGAAATCGAAAGTAGCAGCGATCCAGAGGACTGATGGGGCAGAAGGGGTACTGGTGATGCCCACCAGCTGCTCGTAGGATTCAGACTAGCTACAGGCTACCGAGATCAACAGACATGCTTGACGGGTGAAAAATGCAGGACAACTCTATGCCGGTGAGAGGTTTTCTAGCTTCGCTGCGGTACCCGTGAACTCAGGGGTGAACAGGGAATGATTCACAGGTGCTGGGCCATGTCTCCTGTAGCAAGCCGTATGGCCTTGGAGGACTTGGAGATGGAAACCTTTGTTTTTCCTGTCGCAAACCTGGAAGAGAGCGTGATGAGTCTGCGTTTTGGCCTCAGCGTGAGCTTCCAGCAAGGTTTCACGAGGCCAGGGCACCCAGTTTAGTCAAATCCAAGGGGAATTGCGCGGAAACTGCTGGGTATGTGCCAAAATAGTGGCACCCTCAAAACGCAGGGTTTCCTAGTGAAATGATCATTCTTTGGTGGTTGGTTGCCTAATTTTGGCACATATCAAGGTTGTTTCCCAGTTTGCCCCATCAGGATGGGTTGGTTGCTGGGTAGCATCATGGAAACAGGTACCTGGTGGTCACCAAGGGTCGATGTACACATTGACTGCCTGCGAGTCTGCAGCAGTTCCTCACTGATCCTGGCGGCCTCTCGTTTTGAAGACAATTATAATGGACCCCAAAAAATTAGTTGACTTTCATGAAGGTTGTTTTTGGGTTCCTTAATCTAATTGATCACTATTCTTTTGTAAACCAGCCGCCTTTTGATGAATATGGGCGTTTCTTAGATGAGGAAACCCGCAAAATGGTTGGTGTATTCCTATAAATGTTTAATAAAGGATGATATTGGAGGTCCCCCTATTTTGAGAACCCCCCATATGTTTTTGGAGATCCAAGCCTATTCAAGAGCACTCCAAATGCCTTCACTGAGGATTTGCCGTAACAAAAAAATGTGCAGGATTGAAGGGATGGTCTCAGGCTTTATCACTGGATCGTTGAACCTTTGACCCCTGAGTATGCTTTCCATTGACCATAGTGGCCAACATATTGGCCATTACCACATTTTGAGGCACTTGACCCACTTTCTGGAACTGTTTCCACGATGTTCTGCAGACCAAGGCAAAGACTTTGTTCATCGCTGCCTCTTCGCACTCTTCCAGAACAGAGGTGGGCTTTTGCCATGTTGCTACGTACGTGGGTACCGGTGGTAGTGCCCAGAAATTCACCGGTTGAAGAAACGTTCCCAGATACTCCACGTATGGTATATTTGCCGCCATTACCTGTAAAATCATCCACATGTCAGTAGATACTCCATACATGGAGTGTTTGGCCTTGTGTTTTGAGGGACCACCTGTGATCTGGCGATATCGCACATGTACGTGTACCCATCAAACCACAGGCAGCCAAAATTCATAGCATTCACCGTCATAGACTTACTTTCGTACACAACTGGAGCTTTGAGGGTTGATTTTTGCGGATTCACAAGCAAATCATAGACTTTGCAAACATGTTGTGAATAGATCCAAGGTCCAATGTATGTGCGAAGAATGATAGTTTTGGCGCAAACGAGCTGTGCGCGGAATGTGGCTATGGCAGCCCGTTGGTTGGTGATGTTTTTCACAAAGAGATTTGACGGTTTGGAACAATCCAAGGCATTATAGAGTGAAACATCACATCATCACCATATAATTAAGCATGGCATAACAAAGGAAGGTGATGCTATGCGCCTGACAAGTATCAGTATTTCTTTTTCAAGAGCCGGTTGGAAAGGTCAATAGCAAACAAGTAGATGCAAGCATCCCAGCGAAGACAGTTGTGGCCCGGCACATCCGTGGTGAACTCCAAATGCACAAACACGACATGTTTGGGATGATGAACGCTTGACACCGCGGATGGAAAACAAATTGGGGCGTGTCCTCCAATGAATACGGAAACCCACGAACTCTCTCAAAAACCAACATGTTTGCTGGATTGTGGGGTTCCTCATTCTTTCAATACTCATGTGGCAGGTCTTTCACTCTTGGCTCACCAAAGCTCCGTTTTTATTTGCCTGACTCAGGCCCCCTTTGGGCGCGAACCAAAGTGGACACCTTCTTTCAGGCCGCTTTGCTGCCGTGCTTTGGTAAAAGATTGTGGTGAATGCCAGGTCTCTTACGCACATACACGCACATGCATGCCTAGAGCCTGTGAGTCCAGTGGAATCTAAATGTTGGTTGGTTCAAATATGCATGTACAATACAATGCTTTTTGGTGCCTCAATTCATATATAGTTCATTACGTAAATTACATGTGTATATATATACATGCCTATACATGTTGTCATACATGCTCTTACATGCATCTGTGCATGAGTCAAGTATCCCCTTTACTTCATGGCTACTTTTCTATAGTTCTCATTGTATCCTGATGGTCTTGATGGCGTCATGTTCCCAGCATTGGTTGTGTCACGATGATACTGCTTTGTCGTGTCTTTCCTGTTTGTTGTTCTAACCACCAATCGATTCATTGGGAAAGCTCAACCGAGCCCTGGGATGCGCTATGCCATGCTATGCCGATCTGGTTGGTGGTTTCTAACATGTTCCACGTTCCCTAACAATGGTTGGTGGCTCCGGACCCCTCTGGACGAGCGTTTTTTCATGTGTAATTCTGCTTGTCACAGCGCGTTTATGAGCACTTTACCACAGTGCCTGCAGGGTTTCGTAGACGTGGCATGTTTGGGTCTGGGGGATGGGGTTGGGTGGGGTATGTTGACGTTCGTTGTCACGCATCATGGTCTCGTTCAGATTTCGTTGTTCATGCGTGATGTCTGACGTTCTTCAGGTTCTGCCGCCCGTCACAGCATCTTGCGTCGTTGTGGGTCAGGGTCTGGGGGATGGGGTTGGGTGGGGCATGTTGACGGTCGTTGTCACGCATCATGGTCTCGTTCAGATTTGGTTGTTCATGCATGATGTCTGACGTTCTTCAGGTTCTGCCGCCCGTCACAGCATCTTGCGTCGTTGTGGGTCAGGGTCTGGGGGATGGGGTTGGGTGGGGCATGTTGACGTTCGTTGTGAAACAGTCTCTTCGAAGAACAAACTTGTTGGGACGTTCACATCCTATCAGCATGCATGTAGATATGCTCTACTCACGATTCGTTTCCCAAAAGCCTGGCTTGGTACAAGTGCTGCGAGCCTTGCGAATGTACAGAGAGGCCAGACTTGGACAAATGGGAGCGAATCCAAAGAGTTTCCTCAAAATTGAGGAGGACCGCGAATGGCTGTGGCTCTAGGAAAAAACAAGACGGGCGCTCGTCCAGAGGGGTCCGGAGCGTTGGTTGACCTGCACATTTTTTGATAGGGGTGGGTCAACCACCAACCAGCTATGCTAGCGAACGAACAGCTTACATTTTGACAAACGAGCTCTCGACAAAGTGAGCAGAAGAATCTCATGGAGTTGTGAAGACTTTGCTGATTGCCATGGGGCCAGTACCATTAATCAACCACTAGTTAACCATCAAATCCAGGTCAACCAGCAAAGTGATTTGATGGTCAACTAGTGGTCTAGGCCAGTTGACCAACTCACTAGTTGACCGCTAATTGTCCATCAAATCACTTTAGTAGACTTGATGATGTAACTCGCCTATAGTCTTTAATGGTAAGATTAGATACACAGTTGCTAAAGCCATTGGCTAGTTTTCCATCAAATCACTTCAGTAGACTTGACCAAAACCAAAATCACTGACCATCTGTACCAATCATGGATGAAGGATGAATTTCGATGAATTTCGAAAGTTGACCACTAAGGAAGCATTGACCATCACTAACTGGCCGGGTAGGGTTCTCCGTGATGGGAATGCTGAGAATGGTCCTGGGCCATACCTGGTACCATACTCTTTTCTCCATTCAGCCAAGTTACGCACCTATCATCCCAGGTGCCAAGCTATCTCAACCCAACCTGTGCCTTTTCACATGATCGGTTACCAAGACCTTGCTCCAGGGCATGGGTTGCAACACCAGATTCTTGTGTAAAATTGGCACGTCAGCTGGGCGCTGACAGGAAGTCTTCTATCGTTGGAAGCTGAGATTTGACGGTCGTGCTGCACAGACACCGGACTGTTTGTTGAACTTTGGGCAATCGAAGCCAGCCTAGTGGCATTCAGGATCTGTGTTTTTTGTCCATGGCTTGTGTCACTTCTGGACTTCACTGTCCCAACACCAGGGATGGCGCAACGGTTCTTGATTCTCATTGTTTTTTCATATCAACCAATTCGGGAAGCAGGCAATCAGTTGGGAAGTGACAAGTAAAGTATGATATACACTTCACTCTTTACAGGTAATCAATTTGACATCTAGGTACTGTAGATAGATCGATGGTTGTTATTGGCTTCTTGGTGGATGGCTTATTTACAGTAGCGAGTCGCAATGTGTATCACAAGTTATGTTTTTAGGATTTCAAGGTTGACCTTGTCATGTGCAAAGTTGTTTGACCTGGACTCTTTGTATCAGAAGATTTGTGTATTTCCATGTGCTGTTTGAAGTGAAGAGTTGTGAGGCATTCTAAACCATTGCCATGTTTGACCATGGTTAGCTACCATTGGTTCAGCATTTCCGCTCGCGAGTCACATCACAATCTTTTGGATCAAATGGTCCACCGATGGAATCAAACCTGCAGAAGACCGAAACCAACAGGGCTACAAAGTTTGGTATGGCAAATTCTTGGGTAATTTTACCAGCGTCCTGACCCAGTTTATTTGAGGTACATTGATAATTTGACCAATCTGGAGTTGGAATGCGTTTTATCACTTCTTTGAAGGTTTGAAGCGGATACCGCAGAGAGTTTGCTGGTCAAGTGTTTCCAGCATCAGTCTATTTGTGCTGAATCATCGCATTTTGAAGAGATGAACAAAGCTCAGCAAATCTATGAATCATGTTCAACAGTTTCACTGTTTAACGTTGATTTACTCCGTTTGACCACCATTTTCCATTATTGACCACTACTTAACATCGTTACACTGTTCTCAACCACTCTTCCTCACGATTCATCACCTTTAAGCACCATAAAGTACTTTGATGTGCATCTCGACTTAGGAATTAAGTGGTTGCATGGCATGGTGGTTCCTCAAAATTGGGTACCCCCAGCTATCATCCAGCTTGTGAACCGTAGTAATAAGCCAACCATAACTTTGGGGGTCCCAAACTGGCTTGAAAAACCCTCGCGAGCATCATTTTGAACACTTCCACGGGGTTCAGGCAGGCACCACCGCGAGCCCAGTCATCGGCTGCATACCTGGCAAGTTCCGTCTCAGGCAGAAGCTGCCTGGACAAGGAGCAACAAACACAGGTGACGCGGCCCTGAGCCAACTTGAGGTGATCATTCTGGTACCAAAAAGTGATACCATACTTACCTAAAGATACCATATCCAGCCAAGATTTGGTGCTGTTTCTTGTTGATCCAGAGCTCTGACATTTTTTGGCTAATATGTTGTCCAGATTTTTGGCTAGATGGGAATAGAATGGAACATGCGAACAATTGGTACTCCAATAGGAAAGTGTGTCCTCTTGGGTGGTGTTTGGCACTTTGCCCCGTAGACTCCTACAAGTCACCTTCCTGGTTGTCACGGACCATGCATCCTTGGTTGAAGCAACACCTGCAGCGGGGAGCGGCAGGTGGAAGCTTGGCAGTCTCGCATCAAGGTGCTGCAAAAAGAAAGTGGGGGTGCCCCGAGATCGCTCCGAAAAAATCTGAGACGAGATGGCAAGACCATCATTTTCGTGGTGGTTGGTTGTCATTGGAAACTGTGGGTTGCGAATAGGAACCATGGGTAGTAGTGAACCCATCCCAAGGAAGGCACCTAGTTTGTTCATGGGACGTGAACAGGGTACAGGGGCCCAGGACCTATAGCCAATTGGTGTGTTTAGAAGTTGGATCCATGACTACCTGAGTGTGTGCGGCTGAGGTTCTAACTGGGATATAACCATAGTAAATAGCCCCACAAGATCGGTTACAAACCTTCTGACAATGGTTAGGGCGGCCATTAACCCCTAGAACCATAGTACATAGCCCTTTGTAAATTGTTCAATAGCCCTTATTTGCATAGCTTCATGCCACCAGTGCAGCCGTGGGGATGGATCCTCAGCTCCATGACTAGTGACCCAGTCGTGACGTCCGAGGCGAGCACAAGGTGGGTGAGGCCAACAACATCTTGGAATCACATCGTCCCGTGGTGGACAGTCGCGAAATGAGGCGCCACGGACTCCCTGGGCGATGCATCACAGGCTTGACACAAGTTGCTTGATACATTGTAAGCTTCAGAAGTTCGTGAGGAAGTAGAGGGTCTAATAGCGCTTGTGATATCAAATCAATTCCATTGCAATAAGCAGCGCTCCTCAGTCAACATATAAGTGGTACTTCAGGTCAGCAAGAGCCATCAGAAAATATATAGAAACATCATATTTCATTCTCAGAAATGAATGATAGGAAGATCTACAGGACCTCCCCTATAACAGGTGGTTCAAATAGGTGGGTTCCTAAGGTCGATTTTCTCATGGTTGCCAACCGAGTGAAATCCAGTGAATTAATCCATATGAATCTATATAATCAAATATGATATGATATGATACATCAATATTAACCAGTATATTAGCCGGTGCATAGAAAATATGTTCACCTTTCATCATACACGACCAGGTTTTTTAATTCATATATTATATATTATTATACAATATACTATATAATTAATCTGTACCCACCTATATCATCCAGGACATCAACCTACATAAGCCATCATCCATCAACCAACAGTGACTCATCCGCTGGCGCAGGCAGGTGGTGGATGCCGACTCCAATGCTTGGTCCGCCCAGCAGACCTTCGACAGCCGCGAGAAGGCTGGGCGACGCCGTTGGAATCATCATGTGGCTGTGGGTCAATATTAACCAACCAACTAATGGTGGATTTCCACCAACAATAGTAGGGAAAACAGTGGTTAATACTAGGGGAACCAGGGGGACGCGGTTTTGACCCATACCCATGTGCAGTGATGCTTGTGATATGGCTAGTTATGGCTTAGTACTGAATGATGGTCTTTTTATGATCTTTTATGCTTGTTGAGTATCATGTGTAACATGTCAATCAAACCACCAAGCAGAAAAAGGTGATATGTCCACGTATGGGTATGTGCCAAGCCATAGGGTAACCAATGGTCCCCACCAAAACATGACCGTTTTACAATTGGAAACCATTGGTTGACTGGGGTTACCATTATGGCTTGGCACACACCCGTATGGCTAGTTATGGGTTATTAATGAATGATGTTTTTTTTTTTTTTTTAAATGGTTGTTAAGTAACCTTTAGCTATATGATTAATGAATTAATTACGACGGATTTTGGATTACCATTATGAATGAATTTCACTGTGGATTAGTAATTGATTTCAAAAAGCAACTATACATGTAAGTAATAAATTCCCTATGGACAATAACGACTATCAATAGTCACGTGTATGGGTATGGGTCACAACCAATAATCCCAAACGTCCATTGATGAAAACATCATCAACTCGACTAGGGTAGGCTCATTTCTGGGACGTGAAAAGACACGGGTACAGGGTATTGATCCACAGCCAAATTTTATGATCGCGAAAGCAGCAATTGCAGGGGCGTGAAGGTCAGTGACGGTTGATAATAATGGTAGTAATCATGGTTTACCATGGCTTATAGTTCATAGTTAGTGATTCATAGGAACTAAGTATAGTACTTGATAGCAACTAGCATTAGTTTACTGACTATAGTTGGTAGTGATGCAGATGCTTAGTTTCTTTTCATTAGCAGCGGCCAAACCAAGACGTGAAACAAATCAATCCACAGGGCACCCAAGACGACCACAAGACCTGATATAGACCACAGACCAGGTTTCCAAATATCAGTTCTAGGTTGGGTATACAGTTGTATCAATACATCTTACTACATCAACATTAGTAATCATTGTTGACCAGCATCTTTGGATACCCGCAAGTCAGTGTCTTGATGCGAGGTCATCAGATGAGCTGCGCAGGAGCAGAGATGTGCGACGCTGGTGAACTGACCAGTGGGAGACGCTGGTGATCCGACCACGGACGACTTTTTTGGCAGGGCTCAACTATGGTGAATATGTGGCTTAAGGGTGGTTAATAGCTGGCTTCATGCTGGCTTGGCTATGGTTATTAGTAAGTAGCTTAATTATATAACCATGGCTGAACTATGGTCAACAGCCAGCTTAACAATGCCTTTACTATGCTTAATCAACTCTGGTCAATGATAGGGCTTAAGAACCCACCATTTTATCAAGTATCAGAATAAGATGGGAAGTTGATCCAGAACCATGGTTAATGATTGGTTGTGAGTGAGGGTTTGCACAGCTGGCTTAACTGTGGATCTTCACCATGCTTGATCATAGGGCTACCCACCATTTATCAACAGATGCGGACCTTGAACTCTGTTCGCGAATGGCGGAGATGCTCTAGCGTCCCGATGAGTCGAACCATATCCCATGATTTTGCCATTCCCTACCCTTCCAGTTTCTTTTATAGTAGGTAACCAACCCTAAAAAACAATGGTAGAAACCAGCTGGTTACCTACTATAGAGGTAAATGGAAGGGTAGGGATTGATAAAAATGGCGAACCATTGTCAAGTAACAATGGGATTATCATTGTTGCTTAATCATTGTTACTCCAGCACATATAATTCCCTATTCACAATCATGATTCATCAACCAGTATTTACAATTATCAGTATTGAACCATGATGAACCATTATCAACCACTTATTGTATAGCCCGTAATTATTGAAAACCATTTCTACAATCAACCAGTTATTCTGTGATCATTCTCAACCAGTTAATTATTCTATAACCAGTCATTCTGTAATCATCCAGCTATTCCATAACCAGTCATTATGACCGCCATTTCACCATTTCCCCTGGATCTTTTCTCGTTCTGAGCTTCACAGGAGCCCGAGTTCGAACTCGCCAACGCCACGGCGCAACTGCTCAAGAAGAGCAGTGCTTTGGGTCACACGCCAATGCTGCTGTTAAAAGCGGAACGTCATGGAGGATTCACGTCACTGGGTGTACCATGGGCCCCCCAGGGCCCCTCAAAAAGGTACGTTTCTAGTTTCTAGCCTTCAAAATGGCCTTTCTACATCTTTCTATTAGGGTTATGAGCAAAAAAACCTTCAAAATGTGGAGGAGAATTGATCCCTTGTACCAATAAAATGTCATGTTTTTCGGGTGAACGAGATAATTTCTGGGGTATCTAGCCATTATGGACAAGCCCGTTCGCTTGGGTGCCTAGCCGCTGCAACAATATCTTTCGCACTGGCGAGTCTACAGCTAGAGGATGAGTAATCGCTAATCATCCACCTGTGGAAGGGGCTGGATCAAAGGAAGGTAAGAACCAGTTGCAGTGTCGAAAATGATAATATGTATTATATGTATATACATGTATATTTAAAATTTATATATCATAGATATACAGATGTGTTAACATGTAAATATGTGGATATAAGTCTTTGTATATCTTTGTACTTCCCTGATTTTGAAAAGACCCATAGCAAGACATGGGCAGTATGCACGTACACAACTGCAAGATCTGCTGCGGCTCAAGACAGTGACTTCAGGGCTTCACGGCTTGGCTTGGAGATACCAAGGATATCCAGGGTAACTACCGGCATTTAGGGTTTCTAATGAAGGATTTTTTGGGGGTAACAACAAAAATGATCCTGGGGAACAATCCAGGGTAACATTTACAGCCGGAACAAAATGTTTTTCCACAAAGTTTGACGCCGCGAAGGATTGAAGTGATTCAATTCAAGCCGAGAAGATGTATTCAGTTGTTTTTTTGATTTTATGCACAGGTCATGTCACAAACCAGTCAAATTTCAAGTGCACAAATCCACATGTACTTGTATATCCACAATGAGTAGTCACAACGACTATCTACCATTAACCATATTTACCAGATTACCAATTGTTAATTGTTTGTTTGACATTATTAATAATCATCATGATACAATGATTGAAATGATGTTTGTTTGACCTTATTAACAATTAAACAATTAACAATTAATTGAATCATTGCCAATCATTTGCGTGGTCCTTTATGGTACTCGAATAGCGGCTCATTGCCGCTGCAGAACCAGCTCTGCTTAAAACTGAACGGATGGCACTCGCTCATGCGAAGGTGTCTTGCCTCTTAAGATCTCGGCCTGTCTATACATCCAGTGGTGCTGAAATCCATTCCAGTCATGTAGGCAGATGTACGCATACATATGTAGAAATCTATATGCATACAGAGTTACATTCATGTATCATCATGTATAGTTAGGTATTTGGTTCATCATGTAATACCACTCGGGTAATGTATACATGGTGTAACGACCTCCATGGCAGTTGTATGGCTCTCCGAACGGAATTGGAAACAACCTGGGAGAACATCTCGAGTTCGCACTGGGATCCCTATCCTCGGACAGAGTTTAGTCGCTTGCACTTCCATCAAATAGAACGTGTCTAGTGCTACAGCTGGTCGGTGGTTTCATTTTTTAATTTTCCCTATAGTAACTATTGACAAATGATTGGCTGACAAGCATATTTTATAGGTTTTGAAGCCACCAACCAGATATATAGTCTATAGCTGTCAACGTGTTTGTTCTTTACACGTATATAGTCTCGGGGCAAGTTTCAGATGTATGTATATTTATCTATGCGCAGACATGGAAGCAAAAACATGTTTGCGAATGCGGTGCCTCCAAAATGGTTGGTTGTCCCATTGACCACAAGGATGTTTGGGTTCTTGGACACCACGATTTACGGAGGTTAGGTCATGATGAAATTTTGGACTTGACGAAACCGAAGAAATACAACATGTGTGTCGTGTGAAATGCGATCGGCAGCAAAAAACCTGTGTCTACAGTGTCTGCAGGTGGCCAGGGTAGCAAGTGCTTGTAGCTGGATGCAGTCTCGCTTGAAGAGCTGGGCCTTTGAACCTGTACTTTGCAGAGAACCCCAGACATGAATAACAAATTGTTCAGTTCCTGTTGCAATACATAAGCAGCGCCCCCCTTTATAACAAATAGTTGCAGACCATCAAATAAGAACCATGTAGTTGTTAGCATTTGTCAACCATCAAACAACCCCTGGTTGAGTATTTGCCATCAAGTAAGTGATAGTTGACTTTGTTTTTTCGATTTGGTTGGTGGTTTCAAACATTTTTCCCAAATGTAGTATCAAATAATTGGATGGTTGAGTTGCGCATATCTTTCACGACGGGGTGGTCCAACCACCAACCAGTCATCATATGGGGCGTTCTCAAAATAGAGGTACCCCCAAATCATCCTATATTGACCATTGATTGGGAATGAACCAACTAGTTTTGGGGTACCTGCATTTCAAGAAACCACCATGCCCCATTATTGTTGCTTATAATTCCCCCATTAGGGTTACTGATAGTTGACGATCAACCATCGTATAAGCACCACTTGCTGCCCCATCATCGCTGGGACCTTCCCAGGTGCTGTTTGGCGACTTCAAAAGCCATGCCCAGCTCTACGGCCTCTTCACCTTGACGCTGGGGACGACCTTCGGCGCCATGGATGGACCAGCAGCCGCAGCACCAGCCCCGGATCCGCCGGTGGCCGTTGAAGCGTGGAAGCCAACAATCCCTGCAGCTCCCAGGCTCGGACGAGCTGCGGAGTGGATGGGTAGTTGTGCATCACAATGGGTTGTTGATCTTCCAGATTCATGACTATCTTGTGGATCATCATCATCACCACCACCATCAGCATTATCATCATCATCATCATCATCATCATCATCATCATCATCATCATCATCGTCCAGATTGATGACGATTGGAATTTGTTGATGATCAACTATTTTCCCTGGTTCCTTTGGTTGGTTATACAGAAAGCTGGATGGTGGTGAATAGGCTAATGATCCAGTGATGATTCAAACCTGTTGAGCGGCTGAGATGTTAGAAGGTTGCAGGATTGATGTTTGTTGCTAATTTAGCAGAGCTCAAGTCCGTGCTGAAGAGCGAGCTGACATGATGTTGGGCTTCACATTCCAAATTGACACATGCAACACCTCCCTACACTTGGCAGTGGCAGGGGATAATACACGGGCTTCTCCAACCTCTTTAAAAGAAACAAAACATCTCCAAGACATCCTGATCCAAATGTGGATGTTTCTCAAAAAAAAACGAATCATCAAAGATTCCAACCATTTTGAATTTCCCCAAACTCGCTTGAGAAACCACCCATGTAGGTGCGGAAAAACTCGTGAGTTGAGTCGGAAACTCGTCATGTCTTCCCTTGTGGCCAGGGAGCTGGGCTTCTGGCGTCAGTTCATCCTCACCACCCCTGGCGTGGCGCTGGCCTTACGCCTGGGCGTGAAGGGACAGCAGTTGAAGGCCTCGCCCAAGGTTTTGCTGCTGACCATGGTGCCCACCCTGTGGGGTCCCTTGGCGCTGTATCTCTTCGTGGGATATCCGCTGGGCATAAGGCTCAATCAGCTGGCGGCTGAAGGCCGATGATGCTGATGGCATCAGCCAGATGGAGATCTACGGCGTGACAGATTCGCAGAGCCAAAGGGAGATCATCAGCCAACTTGAGCCCATGCTGCCCAGTGCAGCTGCTGGTCCTGGAAAGTCGGAAAGGAGTTGTGCCTGGAAGCCATCAAGTTGGACAACAACGACGCAATTGCGTACAACAACCTGGGCAACATACTCTTTCCGGGGAGACGGTGCAAGTGCAGCTGCAGACTGGTGCCAGGAGTTTCGCGAAGCAGCAGTTCTTGAACTGGGATAGGTTCCAGCAGCCGGAGCTGTTTGGACTCGAGATGCTGGTTTGCAGCCAAGTGGGACCCCATGAAAGCAGCTTCTTGAATCCTCTTGAGAGCATGGCGAGAGATGCATGGCACGGTTTCAGTGGGGGACTTGCCATCTACCTGTTGGCATCCCGACTCGGCTGATGCCGGGGCAAGACTTTAATCCAGTGATGCAAGCAGGGTATCGCCTGCCCACCACAGAGGACATGCACGAAAAGATCCTGGAAAGATGAGGGAATAGAGGGAGACATGTGGCGGAATAACATTGGAACCGCGCCACGTCATTGCGAACAAAGCAATCTACATTTCTACCGATATATTCACGTTGCAATTGTTCAATGCAATCTATCCTACGACTCACAAGAACAGTTATACCAATAGCATTTGACACATTGATACCAGAATGGACAACTTATGTCGGCTATCCAAGGGGCAAATCCAGTTGGACCATGGCAAGGTTTTGCAGTTTCAGATGTGGTACCTGCACACAGCCCTGCAAGATCCAGACCTTTCTCGTTTGATCGTTCTGTGCTCCGTCTCGCAGCACCATGAAAGGGTAGGGAGATGAGATTCACATGCAGATGCCTCAAATGTCCATTTGTTTCATCGTGTCTACTTGGGACATAACCAGAAATTATGCATAGTGTGCATCCATTTTGATACTTGTCAGCAATCATTGCCTAAGATGTTCTGAAGTGAGCTTCCCTTGTCATGCTGAGGCCTCAGCCGCCCCTCAGATTTTTGGCGTTTGATTTGTTTACATTTGTTTACATTTGTTGATGGAAAAAAACAGTTTGCACGCGACATAATCATGAAAACCTACTGGTTCAGTTGACTCTGCCATGAACATGATCAACCAGATTCACCCATCCCTAGAATCAACCCCACCATGGGCTTAGCCGATCTCCATGGTTTGACCATGATGCACCGCGCCCGCGCGCCCGTCACCACGAGCCGCGGCGGGCCTTTTTGGAGGTCGGGCAGAGAGATGGGGCAGCGCTGTCCCTGGCTGATTTGCTGAAGATAACCATGAGTATTCATCAGAAACAATTTGCCGTTCATGAGTAGTTATAGTTCATGAGTAGTTCATGAGTATAATTCAGAAGCAAGTTGTTAATTGATGGCTCACTAATTGTTATAGTTCATGAGTAGTTCATGGGTAGTTAATCAGTAGTCAATGAGTAATTCATGAGTATAAAGTTCCAGAGTCATTCTAGAGTAGTTCATGGGTAATGCATGAGTGAATCATGGGTAGTTGATGGGCAATCCATGGGTAATTGAATAATAGTTAATGAATGAATGCGATTGATTAGTTCATTGTCTGCTTTTTTTTTCTGGCTCACAGTGCTTACATATGATTGATCAATTGCTAGTTGATAGTCGATAGTGATATACTGGCTCGTATAGATTGATTGTAATCATGGACAGCGGTCAAGAATGATTCTAGTGGTTCATTTTACGTTTGTGTACGGTACTTCCTTCCTCCGAATCATAGATCATAATAAAAGCGATAGCGATGCTCTGATGGTTGAAACTAGTTGATTAGATCAACATGACTGGCACGTGTTGTCAAAACCATGATGTTTGTGATGCTAAGTTACTTCAGGAACCGAATTTTTGAACTTTCAATGTGGGGGTTTAGATTTGATAGGTTTTTTTAAATTGAGACTTCAATCTCAATTTTTCTCAATTTGTCTCAATTTGTCTCAATTTGTCTCAATCATGTCTCAAAATGGTTTGGCTGAGAAACTTTGAGAAAATTAACAGTGAAAGTAAAGGGATAATACTAACCCAAAACAGGAATCACCAGGGAGCTCGATTCATCTCAATCCTGCTCAATCCTGCTCAATCTTGCTCAATCCTGCTCAATCCTGCTCAATCATTCTCAGAGGCCAAGTATGAAAATCAATTAAAACAGACTAAATGATGAAAAATCTTCAGCCACATTTATCTCAATCCTGCTCAATCCTGCTCAATCTTGCTCAATCTTGCTTAATCCTTCTTAAAATGATTTATTTGTTTCAGCTCAATTTATCTCAATCCTGCTCAATCTTGCTCAATCTTGCTCAATTTTTCTCGATCTTGCTCAGACATGGCCCCAGTGAGAAAGAGTGGGAAAATCAGCCATGTCTCAAAATGATCAAGTGCCTGTCCTGTTTGCTTTGTTGTTCTCAATCTTTCTCAATCTTTCTCAATGTTGTCTCAATTCGTCTCAATTAATTAATCTCAATTAATCTCAATTAATCTCAGGCTTTTAAATTGATTTAGTAAGGCCAAAAAATGCTAAAAATCCTAAAACCTATACAATCTAAATCCCCACATTCTAATACCCTTTTTGGGGTTCCTGATTACTAGACACATTATACGATGACGTACTTTATGTATGTGTTAAGCAGCACCATGGCATGTTTCTTATCAATACTGGTGATAGAATACCTTGATCAGTAGTACGCATGAGTTCATTTGCACGCGTGCTTTGAGAATAAAACCATGGGCAATACGGCTATTAAAGAAGTACTCCAATTGTTAGGCTATGAATCACGGGTTAGTAGCTAAATATTGTTGGCTAGTATATACACGTAGTGAATTACAGCTTCTCCACAAGCAAATCTAATATGTTGGTAATTTCAGCGATTGTCCATAGTTCCTTGCAAGTTCGGGATCGCTGAGTGCATCAATTGTCATTATTTGAAAGTAAGATAAACGAAGTGATTGTCGGAGTAATTGTCAACCATTATCCATTGTCACATTGTTGCTATCCATTACTTTCAAGCATTCCTTCAATGGTTGTCAATATCAAGTAATTTTGATTCAGCATTGATTACCATTAATCAGTAGGAACTCAAGCAGTGATTCATCTCTCCTAACAGAAAGTAGACCAAGCGGCACCACCAGTGGATTTGGCGCTGTTTATCACAAGAAATGGTGGATTCCACAGGCGGGAGCAGCTCGGGTTCAATCGGTGGTGATTCATTTAAGGAAGTCCCATCACATGTAAAAAGTGCTATACACTTTCGCGTGCACGTAGTCCATGTGAAACAGGAAGGTATTTTGTATGCACGTAGACAGGTTTCATATGTATACATTATGGATGATTTACTAATGTATATCTACACACTGATGTGCTCAAGATTTGTCTATTCAGTTATATAAGTAGATAAGTACAGTATCAAAATGATAATCTGATAGGATTACTCTCAAGAATCATCCATGGCTCACGCTGAACCAGGAACAGCTGTTTCAGACTGACAGCGAGATGCGCCCTGCACTCAGAGAGTGGCGCAGATTGAACTGTACATTGTCGTTTGCAAGTTTGGAAACTTAGACTTAGAATGTATCAGCATTTCTCAGTTTATAATGATTATAATACATTAGCACATACATTGGAAGTTTGTAAAACTTAGAATGCTTATAATGTACTGTATTAGCATTTCTTATACCATTCGACAATATTGTTGTTTACAATTGTGTTGTCCAACAAGACTACTAGCGAACTGCTCAACTACTGGTATTTGTGTCCCTTACTTGATCATGGTCCTGAACCTACATCGCCCAGGTTGGATTTATGCATATTTTTAGTGTGTAACAGGAACTCATGGTGAGATGGATCTGATGAAATTCCTGAATCAGCTACAGATTGATTGTATAATCATGCTTAATGACCAGCCAAAAATGGTAGATAATTGCGGTCATCATGACTAGATTATATATATATATATATTTATTTATCTATTTATATTTATATAAAACTATATATATATATAGTGATGGTTGTGAAGTCATTGTAGATCATGATACAACGGCTTTGGACTGCTTCATTCTGTTCATTCTAGTGCTGCCCCAACCTCTCCAAGGTAGCCACTGGCACTGTGGCCGGGACGTTTGCGACCCAGAGGGGGTTCTGATCTTTCTTCGTCATGAGGATCGGGTGCTTCACTTTACCAGGCATGTTATACACATGTTTGATAAAGTATATTGGGATCTCAATTTGTCGACTTTTTTTTTCAGATTTTTCATTTTCACCAGAAATACTTCCCATAAATTGGTGCTTTCTATACTCTGAGAATCAGCAAAGTAGTGAGTACCCCCAGCCCATCACATGGATTTGTCCACAAATGATATACCCCATAATTGGTTGTCCTACTAGTGCCGATCATATGGCGATGGTTGTGGAGTACCACGATTCGTGGATACACCAGTATCAGTGGTGATCAAAATCACAGCCTGAACATGGGCATCCAAGCATGGACCGCGGATACAGCGAGCCAAGGATAGAATGGAGAGCGAGAGTCCCCACCCCAAAACGGGGTGCTTTTGATGAACCCAGAGCAGTTGAAGGACAACGCGTGATGGTGGGGACATCCGCGTTGAAACCCATCAGTTTCGGATGGTTGGAGGGGTGCCCCCATGGATGTACCAGTTTTGGCTCAAGTTGGACAGTCACCGGTTTTCAAAGGTGGGACCTCTCGGCAATACCTTCTGCATCAAGCCATGTTCGGCGCCCCAGAGCAGGCCAAAATGGATTTTGACTCCATAGACGAACAACAGGTCATCGTGCACCACGCTTGCTGCTGTTGCTATGATGGCTGTGTGCCAGAGGTGCATCACATTGGATGTGCAGCACAGAAGACTATCATTTGCCTTGAGTGCGATCTTTGCTTGAAGGTGGGCTCGCCATGCTTGTGCTGTGGGTGCTGCGCATTCCGATGCGTCGAACCCACGACATGCCTCAAAGGACAGGGCCAGTTCTTTTGCTGCGTGTCCGGAGCTGCTCTCCCACCCGATGACGAAGTGCCTTGCATGGTCAACATTTGCTTCCTGAACTTGTTCCCCAGACTTGGTTGCTGCATGAAGCTGGGTGACATGAAGCGCAAGGAAATGCCATGGCAGTCGGAATCAACCGAGGCCTAGATTTCCAAGGTACATCGGTATGCTGTCACATTTAATGTATACCCTGCACGGAATTATGTAGCCTTTGAAGCAAGGCAAATTTTTGACGCCCCAAGTAATATGGTCTTGGGATCCTGTGGTCTGAAACCCAGCATTGACCACTACCGATCAATTATTATGAGCAATGGTTGACTAGAATTAACCATCAATTCACCGTTGAGAATTATTGATTGACGATCATTGATAACAAATACCAAATTTATATTGACTACTATCAACCATGAGCTCCCCTTGATACCTATATTACCATATATTCCCTATCCATCAATTCCTTTGGTTTAACCATTACTATAATTCATTATATAGCCATTCATTATTAGCTAACCAAACTGTTAGCTACAAGTATTATATAGCCATTCATTATTAGCCATTAATCATTAGGTTTCTCAAAATAGGGGACCCACCAAAATGGTTGGTTTATTACTATAAATGGTTAATATTGGATGATTTGGGGGTCCCCTATTTTGAGAACCCCCCATATACTTGACCATTGATTAGCCATTCATTAACCACACCTTTTCGGACCAACGATACTTCCCATACACGTGGGTTCGCTTGTGCAGCAGCCCAGGCCCAAAGTGAACGGCATCCCAAATGCGGCTCCCATCGTCGCCGAGTTTCAACAGCTACCCGTGGGGAAGAAGGCGCGTCCTGGTGGGAGGTCATCAGGAGCTGCGGTCATCCATGGTGAAATATGTTGGTTAACCATCACTTGAATTTACTGGATGGCTTTTACCCACTAACTTAGGTTTTTAGTGTTTTTGGGATATGATAGATTTACCATAGAACCACTAAAAAAATATTTTCAGCAAGGGATCTACAAGCCACCAAGTTAACCATCACTTGAATTTAGTTGATGATGATAATGATGGTGACATAATGCTTCGATCATGGTTGACATTACATAAAAATGTTGATAGTTCATATACAGACGACAATAACTACCATCACTTACTGATGATACTTAACCATTACAAGGAGATATGGGTGTTTCTCAAGCCATAGGGGACCCCAAAGGTGGTTTGTTTATGTTTGTTTGTCAATAAGCAACGATTAGTATGGGATGATTTTAGGGTACCCCTATTTTGAGAAATGCCAATATCTGGATAATGACTGTTTATAATGGTCAATGACTCCAACCAGTGATGGCCCTTAATGATCAATAAGTTAAAAATGAATAACCAGTAGCTAATAACAATGAACAATTGGCTGTCAACGATCAATACTGTTAATCACCAACAATGTTTTTGATTGGTCACTGTTAATAACGGTCAATAACTCCAACTGACTGTGAATGGTCAATACCTCATAGATCATGTTGAACAGCGACGAGCAATGACTTGCACTACTTTTCCACTGCTGAGGCTTGTCAGTTGGTGAGGTGTTTCGCTTGCCAAGACACAAGGGATCCGCGGATTTTCAACTCGTCCATCCTTGTGCGTTAACTGATCTCAGAAAAACTCTGTTTCATCATGTGAGGTTGACACACCCGATGGGATGGTCGAGTAAATGATGCTGAGATTGCTCATGAATGGCATACCCCCAAAGGTGGGCATGGTTTGGGGTACCCAACTGTCAGTTGGGATCACTGCCGCACCTCTCTAGGCTGTGGTGGCCGGAAGACTTGTGTGGAGACCTAGTTCTTTGGAGATGGGATGCGTCAGGACCGACAAGACTGACCAGGCCAGGGAATATTCCCAACTATTTGTGGCTATGGGTCGATACACAAACCATCCAAAAAATGGGGAGGTGAACATCTGAACAGCTCGAGTAGTTTGGCCATTTTTGTGATTTTCACCACGGGTACACGCCACTGACCAACAGCCAGGGTGAGCTAGTCTTAGTGCTCAGCGAGGGATTGGCAGATAGCACCATTTGGGGCTTTGTCACAAGACGTACACGACTGGATCCACAACAATTCATATCGTCAGATGTGATTTGTTTTGAGTTTTAAAAGGGGACAGGCTGTCGCTGGAGGTCAAGGGCGCTGGGTATTGTTTAGGATTCACGAATTGGATTGTTGTTTTGAAGCCATGCAGGCTTTAGAGAGTGAACAGGATGCTACCAGTAGTTTACAGACAGAATGTGATCCACCTAAGAACAATGACCTTCAATGGCTGAAGCACAGCTGTGGGTTGACCCTTTTTGTTATTTCTTTGTTTCCGAGGGCGTTATTGATTTGATTGACCAGTTAGTGAATAGTTTCGTCCGTGCATGTTAATTATATAGATATACATCTCTTTATGTGCCACTGATATGTATTAACAAATCCTCACCCCAAGTTCTGGTTGTTTTCTTGCGCACATGGCTTTAAAATTGTGTGAAAGATGAAGATAGGTTGTATTGCTGGTTAATGATTACAGATTACAATATTAAAACTCCAATAAGCAAATTATTTGCTTTTATCACTATGAAAAAGTAAATAATGAATCATTAGTTATATCGTAATAAACCATCAGTCATAAACCATCAGTCACTATGATTAGCCATTGTTGATCAGCTATTAGTTTATTATCATCATAGCATCTCATAGCCATCATTGACCATTGAATTTTACATAATTACGTATCAACCATCAATGAAGCACCGGTTCACCATTGATTAACCATCAATGGTGGCTCACCGGTGCTTTACAGCTTCATATGTGCATATATATATATATATGTTTATATATATATATATCACATTTTAAACAAATATATTGATTATTGAAATATATATACAGTACATATATAGATACTGAAGCATTTATTTAAGTATGTTAGCCATTGAAAATTATGTATATATAAGTAATATATACATATATACATATATATATATATACATATATATATATACATATATATATATAAAGATACGTACTAACCATCATTCAACCAATTCATTCACCTTCCACTGGCTCACTGACCAAGGCCCGGCAGGCCGAGGGTTTGGACGACGGCGCCTGGGAGCCTGTGGGGGAGCCGAGAACATGCACCGCTGCGCAGTTCATGGGGCCGACCAAGGAGCAGTTGGATGGTTGGTGGATGACTATGGTTGATGATTAACTCATGTCAGTTAATTGACTATGGCTTCTACCAACTAATAGATAACTATGGCTTCCACCAACTATACTTAATTGATGATTGATGATTAATTTTGGACTAATAAGGATCAATTAACTTATAGTTGGTGGAAGGCTATGGATTACCGATTCTGACGAATGATGGAAGATTATGACTATCTGGTTCAAGATGGTTATTGGTCGTTAGCAATGGTTCAATCAATGAAGATGAATGGTGCCAGGCTATGGATTGTTGATTCTGGCTAATGACGTTCACAGGCTGGTGGGCTGGGGGGCGTATCCATATTGACATGCCAGCATACTTTGTATCAATATGCGTCAATGATTATCTTTATATTATATATATTTGAGGTCTGGCAGGATAATTTCATGTGTTTATGTATTGTTTCTGCTTAGTATTTTACACATGCGTCACATAGCCATATGGC
This sequence comes from Symbiodinium kawagutii, assembly GCA_009767595.1. Taxonomy (NCBI): domain Eukaryota; class Dinophyceae; order Suessiales; family Symbiodiniaceae; genus Symbiodinium; species Symbiodinium kawagutii. The sequence goes on from VSDK01018949.1 coordinate 78,594, forward strand.
ATGCGTCAGGCACAACCTGTATGTATGCAAAATTATATACAGTATGCCAAAGATGAATGATGATTCTGGTGTATATACCTGAATGATGGCGAAGATTTAAGTTGTATACAGGGTATATACACCAGTATCGTCATTTTGTACAGATTGAATGATGGCCAAAACTCCGGTTGTATATACTCCAGACCAAGACAGATCTCCGGAGTTTTCCACTTTGGCGGTTGTTTGGGACCACGGGCCTTCACATGTCAAGCGAGTAGGCCTGCTATGTCACCCTCCTCGCTGGCCTCGACATGTATGGCGGCCATGGCGCTCAGGGGAAGCGTGTCGGAGGAAACTGCTTGTTGAATTGTGATGATGATTAAATCGAGAAGTGTTCATTATAAATATTTGAATATGTAGAGTTTATGTCTTCATTTGTTTACTATCACCATTTGACTGATATATATATATATATACTTACAATGTTGATAATTTATGATACATGTGTAGATAGATAGATAGATAGATAGATAGATAGATAGATAGATAGATAGATAGATAGATAGATAGATAGATAGATAGATAGATAGATATTTAGATATTTATATTTGATTTCCGCGTTCATTTGTTTACTTTTTTTTGGTATATAATTCATATGTGTTTATGTGCATGATGTGCCAGCCATTTGCACCCACAGCAGATTTCTATAGGGCACAACCCATATTCTTGATAGTGAAACAAATGTCTATGGAGTTGTGTGCTACAATAGTCGCACATGATTACTTTTGGGGACTAATGAGATGTGGTGTTCAGGGGGTGCAGAGTGAACTGACTCACATCTATCCTGCATTTGCCAATCAACGATGGATGTGCCACTTAGTGATCGTGGGCAGTATTTGAACAAAATGTCATTAGAGTGTGTTTGATACACATGTTCGAACCTGCACACATCAATACAGATACATACAGAATACACAACTGGCTGAGGGTGAATGCCTTGTTTCCTACCCATGTCTTATTACATGGTTGGTCATGACCTTTACCCCTTCTCCTGCTGCAAACAGGTTCCAGTGCACCAACCCCAGCCAGCTACAACTTTCATCATTTCATTTGTGAGGGGAAAGCATCAGTTTCGGGCGAAATGGCGACAAACTATTCACTATATATGTGTCATCAACTTCAAAAAAAGCTGGTTGATGGTGGTTGATGGTGGTTGAATTTATCCCATTTCTTGCAGTTTTGTTGCCAAGGTTGCCAAGCTGGGAAGCCGAAAGGCGTGGCTCCCGGGTGGGAGGGCGATGCCCTTACCACGTGGATCACCTGAGAACAGCGGTGAACTGTTGGCAGTTTGGCTGACACCAAGCCGTCGAGTTTGGATTGTGACACCTGTAACGTAACGTGGCGTTTTCGTCAGATTTATATATTTCAAGCCCACGTTGGTCCCGTGTTTGATCGCAAGTTGATTTCCGAGATTGTTGAGTGCGTGTGTTGAAGACACATTGTTTCTCAAGCATATTTGGGATGATTGGAGTAGCTTCAGTTGTTGTTTCGGAACCATGTGAGATGATTGTTTGAACAACTTCAACGTGTTGAATGAATGGGGTTGAACAAAAATATGCTTTGACAGCTGATCCGTGGTCACCAGGTGTTGCTTTTGCCAAAGATTCCACTGGACCTTGTGTGAGCAACCCCCCGCAGAGCTGTTTAGTAGGGAGACCTTGTGATTCATAAACCAGCGTCAGTCCTTCACCAGAAAGTTATGTGATACTGGTGATTAGTTAGTAGCTGATGGGTTGCAGTCTATACCCTTGAGCATGTTTGATTCTTGTTTGTGACATCCATGCATATGAACGGGTCGAAAAACTAGCCGACATGGTTTGATATCTTGCGCCTCCTTCACAACTGGTTTCCCTTCTTCCTAACTTCAGTCCATGGAACAATTTAGTTGATTCTATATAAAATAAAACTAGCCGACTAGCCAATTAATGAAATCAAACCAACTAGCTCTTCAATACAACTGATAATGATTGATCCAAACTGAAATGGGCATATTGATTATTACTATGTGAGAATAGCTTTCACACAACCATCATGTGACCATCGTTAGGGCTATGGCAGAGCCCACCTGGTCTCTCCCCAAGTAGCACCGCAGTTTTGACCATTGGCGATTTTCACCGCGAGGCTCTTCCCCAATTGTGTCAGCCTCAGATGGACTGCAGGTTGCACAACTGTTGGCTTGTTCATGGCCCACTGGCGACCCAACACACGCGTATCATCCCTAGAGGGTGGGATCCTTGAACGATTCCTCATACTGTAGGTATGGGGATGCTTGAAGCCACCAACCAGTTTTGATGTTGTGCTGTGCTTGGGTGGAAAATAAGACTCCATGACTTTCAAAGCCATATTCTTGAGACAACTCCAAGTTGTTCCAGAAGAAAATGTTTCCTGATGAAGCATTTGGCACCGAAAAAAAGATGCAAAAGATCGATTTGCAACGATGCTTCAAGATGACCCAACTGAGGATTAAGAGATTCCAAAACCCCTACAGTCCTGACCAATTCAGTTGAATGATTTTGCGGCACCCGTGTGGGGCCCCATCCAAATGTGGGCCGCTGGACAGCACAGATTCCCTTGCATTGGTCGCTGGAGGCGATCAGCGAAACGTGAGTTGTTCCAGCAGCTGGCACAACTGGTCGCACATCATTCCGCAGACCTCAGCCCCCAGGACGCTCGAAGGGTGCGGTGTCGTCCTTCCTTGGGCAACATCTCTCAAGTGAATAGATGTCATACTAAACCAGAGTTTCTGGGACAGGGATTGCTTGAATGATTTTGGCTCAGCAATTGGCTAGTTTCAAAATTCCAGGGGTGCAACTTGGAGTCACAGGTAGATGGACCATGGCCATGGCACCATTTGATTTCTGGGTGACCGGACGCCGCCAGGAAATTGCACGTGCAGTGGCAGGCGCTCGTGCAGGTTGCATTTTTTGATGGGGATGTACTGTTTGTGATGAGATAGATGGGGCCATCCACTATACCATCAGCTACAACCTCCAAGAGATCGACATGTGGAACTTCGGAGTGCCATTCCAGTCGCACAATTTAGCCTACTGACTTCCGGTTTTGGGTGTGGCGCTTGACAGATTTCTTGCCTGAAGCGTATTTTTGCCGATGATGTGGCCTTTTATGTGGAGTGATTCTTTGATATGCTGGAAGGAACGTGGCTGGATTGGATAACCTCAGGATTCTGCCTGCAAGTGAGCTCCAACATGCTCCAACACAGATTTGTCCAAATGCATGCGTCACCAGAAACAGCTAACTTCCTGCAGTGGCATGGCTGATCATCAATAATTTATCATAGCTGGTTGATCCTGACTGTGTAGATCCCCACCAAGCTATATTAATTTTCCTTCGCAGCTATTGCTCAGACCCCCTCGAACAGCAATTCTTTGGCCGTTGTTTGCCATGAAAAAAACATGCTGTCGACCTCCAACCCATGAGATTCTTTGTTCAAGTTCTTTGTTTTTGGGGTCCCCCAACCATTCCAAAATGTGAAAATTCTGGTGTGAAAGCAAGCCATTATCCGCGTAATTACACTATTTACGAGCCAGCCAATGCCACTTACTATGGTATACAGTATACATCATAGATGTATCAAACCATTTTGATCTAGAAGTATACACCTCCAAACTTCCAGATATGATACTAAGATATGCTGAGAAAGATGGCAGTGGGACAAAACCCTGTACCCCTGGTTCCCCTCTCATTAACCATTGTTTTCCCTATGATTGTTGGTTGTTATCCCCCATTACTTGATTGGTTAATATTGACCCATAGCCAGATCAGCTCCAGATACTCACACCAGAGCCAGGACCCACGCGATCCTCGCCTCAGGCCTAGCCATTTCGCAGGAAGTGCTGGCGGAACATGCAGTCTTTGTGGCGCTCATGGAGGCGTCAGTTGAGCGCCTGGGTTTTACCCATGACCCAAGGAATTCCAAGGGGGCTAGACATGGGTAAAACTGTAAACCCCTTGAAGTTGGATCATGATCCATTTTTTTTGTATCATTAGTCAATGGCCATCCCTTCCTTTGCGAGAGCACCACCGGTTTTGGCCATGGTTTGGGGACAGAAGAACTGTTCATTTTTGCCGTTACAAGAACAGTTGTTGGAGGCCGAGGATTGCAGTTGCCACCATCCTGGAGTCGGTATGCCCGTAAATTTGCGAATCACGTGGTGAATTTGTTGTTTGCATGTGGGTTATTATTGATCCACGATAGACAAATTGAGTAGGGCCATAGATGTTCTTGTGACAGGTCTATTGATTGCGGGAGCAAGTCATGTTTGTTGAGCTCAACAACTTATTTTGGAAGAGTTGACCCACAGAGCACTGTGACCATGGAGAGGCTGCTATTGCCAGCTTGGACGACTTTCAGGCTGGGCTTGGCCAAGCTGTCCAGCAGGAGGAACTTGACTGAGAGTCTTGACCCATGACTCAAAAATGGGGCTTTGATCTCTAACTCTTTCCCTGAAACAATATGGTGGTTTCTCAAAATAGGGGTACCCCTCAATCATTCAATATTAAGCATTCACAGTCAAGAACGAAACCATTTTGGTGGTTCCCAATTTTTAGAAACCATCATGTCAGCATTGGCCTGAAAAAAGCCCATAAATCTGGTCCAAGTCCAGATGGGGTAGTGTTTTTCCGATTCAACTGTCAGTTGAAACAACCCCATGGCTATGTTGGTTTGATATAGTTGTCATAAATGGTGTTTCACAGGACCCACCTGAAGTATGAAGCAAGAGTTGTGCTGTTCCCAGACCATGCCCAATGGTCGCATGTTCATCGTTTTGGCGTTTGACTTGAGTTCATGACCGTTGGCTTACTCATGAACTACAACCACTATACCAACCGTCAACACATACACTGTTTTTATCAGCCCGCATGAGCCAGCATCCACCGTCATGACCATAATTAACTAACTGTCGTCAACCATTTCCAACCATGATCAAGGAATATGATTCAGTGATTGATCATTGTTACTCATCATTGGCCATGACTATGAACCACTAGCAACCATCATAATCCATCAATACCCATCATGAACCATCGTTATATCAACCAGCCACCTCCAACCATCATCCATCACCAATCACCAGCAATCGCCCTTAATCGTCATTCATCACCAACATCAACCACCCTTAATCATCGTCATTCACAATACGATTTGAGTCTTTCTTAAAATAGAGGTACCCCTGAATCATCCAAGTCATTAGCCATTTACAGTAATAAACCAGCCATAACTTTGACGGTTCCCAAACTGCCTTGAGAGTCCTCCAAGATAGTTGACCACTCCTGCCAACCAAATCGACCACGAGAACTCGTAGTTGATCACCATCGTCAGGCTCCTGCGGCGGTTCAGCTGGTGCTCGGAACTCAGTGGACTAAGCAGGAAGGACTCCATTGGAAACGCACGTGAGAGGCCTGTGATGAAGCGTTGGTGATGGGTGGTTAATAGGAATTAATGGGATGGTTAATAGATGTTCATAGCCAAAAGTGGTAAATGATATGGCTGTGGGTCACTGCCATTGGCCAAACTAGTCTTTGTTGGGATGGTAACCTAGATTTGTATGTTTGATTTTTTGGATGGTGTTTCTGACCAACGCCATATGAATATATTGGTACCGAACCATCATCGTTCATGCATTTTTGTAGAATCCCATGACTGACATGGTTGACCTTGAGTCGCAGACACGAGTTCGGTGACATGAAGAGCATAGTCGAGCTGCTGGGATGTTGACCCAGCCAATTAATAGTTGCTATAATGAAACAATTATAGCTAATAATGAACCAATTATAATCATGTTGACCCAACCCAGCCAGTTAATAGTTGATAAGTTTACCAATTATAATTGCTTATAACTCGATAAGCTTTGAAAATGGTTCATGATGATTCATGATGATCGATGAACAATGGTAACTATTGGGTCTAGCTTATGATCGAAATGAAATTATTGCCCCTCGTTGATGGCAACTACAGTATATGAAGAGGATGGCCCTCGTGGGCGTACATTTGATGGGGGCGCTGAAGATATTTAGCTTGTGTGTTCTCTACTTGATATCAGTTGTAGTGTGCATGTCGACATCAACTAAATAGTATGTATATGAATCACGCACTTTGATTCTCCCATTGTCTGAAACTTACTAATTCTTAATGTTCACCCATGTTCACTAACATTTTTTGATAACCTACCTATCTAACCGACCCATTACAAGCTATACCTCTAACCTCCCCATGTTCTCGGAACATTTCTCCCTGTCAGGAACGGTTTATCGAAGCTTCGACTCGGAGGAGGCGAAAACATGGCTCTGGATGAACCCCAAATGGATGAACTTCTTGTCAGCTGTGTGGGGTTCTAAAGCAAGTGGAGGCACCACTTTGGCACTTTGTATCACTGGGTTGGTTTTGATTTGGGAGGAGTCACACCACCTGACTTAGGAGGACCTAGTCTCGCCTATTCTGCGAATAGTGATTCGCAAACCAGTGCAATGGGATGGGATACGTCTGTGTTTCTTGGCTGGCTTCGGATCAGATCAAGATCTACAAGAAGTGACTATAGCTGTTGTTTGATGCCCACCGCTTAGCAGTCTTATCTTAGCGCATCCAGAGCTGGACACCAGTGGTGTTGACGCAAAAGCCGAAACAGTTGGTACTACATGACTTGCTGTGCCTTCTAAACTTCCGATGGTGCAATGCAAGGGTTGACTTCCAATTGCCACGGTGTCACAAACTTCACACAAGTTGGAGGCAGGCTATCTATGAGTTTCTGACAGTACCCGAGTAGTCATGGTACTCGATGCTACTGCTCTACGTTATGTTGTTCTCTGTGGTAGTTGCCGCGCCTTATTGTTTGTTGCTGACCCCATCCATATTTGACTTAGAATCGGTACCGGCAGTAACCCTTCATGTTAAGTGGATTTGAACATATCAATGACATCCAGCCGCATCCGAAAGCCCTTAGGGCTATCATTTCGCAAACATATGTACATACTTTTGCGAGCGGTGACGACAAAAGCCGCGGTTCCGAATGTTCTCACTTGCAACTAAAGTTGGTGTCATTCAACTTGGCTTGGTTTAAAACATCTATATATATATACAGTCGCAGTTGACTAATGCAACCGGACTCGCACTTTTCAATTAATTATGTCTCATTGATGTCCTCAATAAACCAGCTACATACATTTTGCATGAAACCACCAAAATACATAAGATAATTATGAACATACAATATGTTTATGCAGCAGTTGCGCAAGTCCATTCAAATAAGGGTGCCATCAGATTATTTGAGCATTAGCATACTCGGATCACCCCGGATCCAGCTTAGTTTCAGGCCTCCAAAAGCCCAAAACAGCAGCGTGCCACCGTGGTCACTGCAGGTGATACTGGCGTTCTGGCGCAGTTTGTTCCTGTTTTGAGGAACTGGCTGGGTCAGAGTCTCAGAACCCTACGAGTTGACTGCCGGTGACCCATCAAGTTTGGATCTCTACATCCGTATGCATATGCATCAAGTGTTGTTTTCCTTGCAATGATCTGGTAACTTCATTCATTTCACAGCGTTTTAATGCATGCTGTTTTGTTGGGGATGATATTGACATGTTCGTTCAAATTTTTGTCATTTCTTCAATTTGCTGTGGTGCACTGTGTCCTTTATGTTGCACCATTTTATCAAGTTATATATTTGGGGAAACACCGGGTAGACGTACGAAACATGCCATGGTGATTAATGTTGGTGTAGTTTTACCTCATCAATCGTTTGCTGTTTTATGTTGCCCCCTGCAACTGTCTCCCGATTTCTTGAACTCACAGGCATGTACCTGCAAGAGCTTGACGGTTGCTGACCAAAAAATATGCTGGCAATTGATGATTTCCCGTGAATTTATCACATGTTTGCCACGAAATTTGCTAAGCAAATATTTGCCAAGCAATTATGCCTCCTGTTTGACACCTGTACCTCTGCATATCCATGTCCACGATGCTTCAGCGTTCCAGGTGAGCTGTATCCCAGGGACCGAGACCCGGGGCGGCTACGCTTGACCATTGATGGCCATCCGATGGGATAAGGGTGGCATCAACCTGAGTACAGTAACTTGTAGTCACCCGTTTGATCAACCAGCTATTGAGTAAGGAATCCTTTTGGAGGATTCAAAGGCTTTCAGGACCACAGCAACTGTTGTCCATTGCTCCTCTCCCTTGATTTGGTGACTGTGGTGATTAGTTGGACGAGATGAACAGCTGAAACGTTGAAGTTGACGGAAGTTGATCTGAATCCTCCTTCACATCTTCCATTGATTTGTCAGATCTAAAGTTCTGTGATGATGATTTGTACTGTGAAGAGCTTATGTTTATTCAGGACCACATATTTTGTTCTTTGCAAACAGCACACAGAAAAAAAGGTAAGCGGGAAACAAAAACATGTGAGTCGAGCACATCATTTCACTTTTATCCTAACAAAGATCAATGTGGCAATTCATCATTACAAGGATTGGTAACCGGTGATACAGTCCGGCATTTGGAGCACTCCTCACCAAGTGAGAATCGAATGGGACGGTGTGGCGCAATGCCGAGAACATGTTTTGCCCATCAGGGACATGGTAAATGTGGTAACCGTATCAAGTCCATACCCGTTGACAAACCCAAGAGTAGATCTACCTTTTGAAGGGGCCTTCCTTGTGAAATGCCAAAATCTTATGAATCAACATTTGATTTGATAACAACAACAAATCAAATGAAATGACAACAACGACAACAACAAACTTATTTTCTACTATCATTTGATTTCTTGTGGTTGCCGTTGTTGTCTCCACTGATGACTTGAACGGACAGCCCCTAGATCAGTGCAGGAACTGGCGTTGGTGGCCAATGCTTATGCTCGGTGCGGTGTGTCCGCAACTGCCCCTTGGTAGCGCAGCTTCGCCCTTGAGGTCACTGGGTGAAGAGATCCAATGTTTGAAGTTAAACCTTTATTCGCACTTGAAATCATAAAGAGGTTGAAACTTTTAACCCACATTTTATGGCTCTCATGATGTGTGCCACCAATTTATGGCGTTTCTTGGAGGTTCAACGCGGGACTGGAATTGATCACCGTGAAATGTTGTCTGTACTGGCTACCATCAACAGTGCAGGTAGTCGCCAACACTGTTAGTGGTTCTTGGTAACTTGGATGATGATCATGATGCTTATCATTTTCGCTGGTCGTTGGGCAACAACCATATATGGAATTCATGTTGCCTCTCCCATCAACCAATCCAGTGACAGCTCGTCTTACTGAAACATCCAAATAAATTTGATGGTGTAAAATCCATGTGCATTCACTAAGCTGCTGGGATTGTCCATGTGGCTGTGGGTCAAAACCCCGTACCCTTGGGTCCCCTTCTATTAACCATTGTTTTCCCTGTGATTGGTTGGTTAATAGCCACCATTATTGGTTATTATTGACCCATAGCCGGCCAATAGCAATGTCTTGTCCCTGTGGCTAGACGCTGCCCCAAGGTTTGTGATGCCTTGTTCGAGGATGTGGCTCAACTGGCGATGCAGTCCGTCAATGACCTGGTGTCCCAGGCGATTGGGCTGGCGGTTGTTTTCCGCATTTTATTATTGACTATATGGCCAGTTGAAGTATGGCTATAACCAATAGCTATATGATTTGATTAATATATTGGCTAATTGGTGATTATATAATAATTATTGGCTATTTGATATATTAGTTAACTAGCCCAGTTAATGATTAATATATTGGCTAGTTAATAATACCAACAATGAACCAATATGGCTATAACCAATAGCTGGTTTACATTTTTCCGCGATTTGTTCGAGCTGTCGATGGAACGATGTAAGATCTGGTACAGCAGGGTGTGCTGAGGGATGGTAACGTATGGTAAGTTGCGATAAGATCTGGTAAGATATGATATTTCCAAAAAGGCATAGATTTCAATCTGTCACGCTCCAACCATTTTGTATCTTGTGGATTTTATTTCATTCCATTTGGTTGGTTTAGTAAGACAACTCTAATAGTCCATGAATCTCATGGTAAGCACATGGATGATCCAGATCCAGTAACTGTTGTAACCTGTATGCACGCCAGTCACCGTATCCTTCACTGCCGGGTTGTGGGGATCATCGGTCCTGGGCTCAGGATTTCGCTAACTTGGCCAACGCCTTTGCCAAGTTGGATGGTGCTGGTGGGTCATGAGCTCAGTTCACACCATCCCAGGAGCCGTGAGGGGCTGAATTCCATTGTATTTGCTGCTTCGGCATAGATCGTTAGGGTTATAACCATGGTTATAAGCCCTATAAGGTAGCTTATATATAACCCCCTAGAAACCATGGGAATGGTGACCACTAAGGGGGGTGCACATCCAGTCATAGGGTTGAACTGACCTACAGCATCCCGCAGCGATATCGGACCGAGGCCTTCTGGACAGGACTTGCTCTTGCAGCTGGCGAAACATGCCAAGCCGTTGCTCGAAAGACGGATCGTAGCAATGTTGGGTTGGTCCGGTTGGTGGTTTCGAAGATGTTTGAGTTGTTGATTATATGGCTATGGATCAATATTAACCAACCAACCACTGGTTAATGCTTAACAATAGGGAATAGCAACCAACAATTATAGTGGATATATCAGCTATATATATATATATGGATGAATATTGACCAACCATTTTCATGGGCATAATAACCAACAATAGTAGTGGGAAAACAATGGTTAATGATAGGGGAACCAGGGGTACAGGGTTTTGACCCACAGCCGTATAGGGGATAGTCACATGGCATTTGTATGTTGACCCACACATTTGAGATCACGATCTGAGTGTATTAATATGATGCGACATTTCCACATGTCTTTGTGATTTTAACGTTTGCAGCTTCCAAAATACTCGAAACCAAACAATAAACCACCACCGTTGCAGTCATCAATTTCGTGGTTTACCCAAAACTCAGTGATGGTTTTCTGAACTTGTGGTTCATGCCAACCACAGCGGCGAGGTACGTAATCCCGACGATTGGTTTTCAACCTTGACTCTGTAATATGTTTTTGTCATACCAATGGTTAAACATGAATATCAAACGTATGTACAAAATTTAAACTGTACGATGTATCACATAGCAGGGTTGATCGTCAATGGTATACATAAATTTTGTATGATTAACAATTTATGTTTATCATCTATCATATTGCTGATGTACGACATACTATGGCCTAGTAAATGAATTACTTAACCAGCTGATCGTTTACTATATATTAAACCAACTAATTGTTCATTTGCTGTAATTTTTTTCCGTGCCTATCAACATCATCAATATTTGTCATTTATATATGTGAACACCTGGTTAAGTATGGTTGACTGGTTAAGATTCATCTTTCCATACTTAATGATAAGCACCAGCGGAGGCTTTGCAGTGGCGGCCTTCAAGGTCAGAGTTGGAGCCTGCCCATTTGGCAGCCCTTGCTTGGGCCTATGCGCGCTTGCAGCATCCGGAGGTGGATATGACCATGGTCATCCAGGAGCATGGATATATGGTGCATGTATAGGATATGTCATTATCTATGCGAATGGGCTACCCGTTTTTGCGAGTATAGCTGGCAAGTGTTGGTGCCTCATGCAAGCTATGATCATTGTCGGTGGATGTCAGTGATGTTTATTCATGCTAGTGCATCAGCAACAACCAACCAATGATGGCAACAAGTAGTCATCGCTCAGCCGCAGGCAGCCCCCTTGCTGTGGCGCATCGCAGAGCAACTGAACTCGAGTCAAGGTGGCATTTGACATGGGGATGGCTGGGTAAGTCTTTGGCTCCTCATGGTCTTCGGTTCTGAAGCATCTTTCCAAGTGAATGGTGGAATTCGGTGAACACGTGTGTTGATCTTGAGGCCACCAAACCAAATTCAGTTCAAGTTATATGTGTCTACGTGGGTGCTAGTATATAGCTGTTGCTTTGTTGCTGGACGAGTTCCTCCTCTCGGATGAAGTTGCTCGATATGAGAAAGTCACAGCAGTCATTGACTACCAAGCAATAAAATCATCCGGCAGCTGCTTACATGTGGCCTTTCATGGCCTGTTGCTGGGGCAGGTCAGCTTTTGGTAAGCAGGTAGCGATGACACTTGAGCCGATTAACTTGGTCAAATGATTGAGGATTTTTCTTTATTTGTAAACAATGGCCAGTCCAAGTTGCGTTGCCTCACAAGCCGCTTGTCGGTCCGGGTGCGCTTGGCCCCAGGTTTTCATCGTTTTTCCACGCAGGAGATTGTGAACTTGCTGAGTGCCGGGAACCCCATGGGAACTCCTTGGGAGGATGTGGGATGATGACAAGGGCCAGTGAGGCTTGGAGACGGGGTGAATGAATGGTCCATGAATTTGTGGTTGATTAATCAATGATTAATGAAGGGTTGACAATAATTCGTGATGGTTAATCAATGGTTCAATGGTTGGTGATTGATAACTACTGGGTCGGAATCGTTAAATTGTGTTAAATGGTTGGTTCAAAGTGGTTGGGAATGGCTAAATGCTTGATGATGATTGTTAATGTATGGTTGATAGTGGAGGTTGACAACGCCCAATCTTGGTTGATAGTGTTGGTACACCATGTTGAAGTGATGGCTTGTAATGGGTAATAGTTGGTGATGGCAAACCGTGGCCAAAGCTGAATGGTGGCAGTTGCCAACCATGCAGCAGCGGTAGGGGCTTCTAGCCAGTCGACACTAGTAGGGGTTGATAATCAATGGCAGCGGTCACAGAAGGTTATTGATAGTTGACAATGGCTCATTGCAGTGAAGAATGTTGCATATTGATAAAGGTTGATAATGATCATTATCGACGGGCGTTGCATGTTCTAATCATTCTGTTAGCAGCAAGAGCCATAAGCCAATTTTCAATAGTTCATTGGGTTGGTTGAGGGGAAAAACCGGCCCCGGAAATCCATTTGTTTCTCCACCAAGCTACTCGGGGCTTCCGTTCGTAGATTTTCACAACAAGTATTTCTGGGAATAGTTGATGGTACCGGCGCTATGGTTGCAGCAAAAAGGAACAGTTGAACGACCATTTTGGGACCAACTGGCTCAACTGTTCACAATGGTTGATCCAACGAACCAACAGTTGATGAATCATGGCAAAAATGAACATGGACAGTCGGTCCCACTCACTGAGCCATAATTCACCATGTAGAGTCGGTCATGGCTCATCCCCTCCAGCTGGATTTGTCTCATCGCCACAACGGCACAGGCCTTCGCAAAAACGCGAGTGAGACATGAGCCGTTGTCGGGCGACCCGGTTTGCCCACTGCGAGAGGATGTCGTGGTCATGTCACGTCTGGGGTTCTTTTTTTGTGTGTAGAAGTTGGAATTAGCCAGAGTTTCCCGCGGGGACACGGAGAGAAGACAGGGATTGGCGGATCACCAGGCTCAAAAGTCTCGCGAGCTATTTGAAGGAGAAACCCCAGGTCCAAAGCTGCGTTGCTGGTGGTTCAATGATGGGTTTGCTAGCGATTGATGGAAGATCCAGCAATCCAGTGAACCAGCAGCAGTTGCTGACCAGATTGTGATTTCCTGGCAAACTGCTGGGGGTTAATTAAGAGCTGGAGATTTGCCATCAGATGCCATTAATGATATCGGGGGTTCTCAAAATAGGGGACCCCCAAAGTTATGGCTACTATAACATACAACTGATTAAACAAGGATGACTTGGGGGACGCCGATTTCAAGAAACACCCATATTCCAATGTGTTACTATGTTTTTTTTCCTGCTGTTGGTAGACACCTGTTGTTACCACGTTGTTTAGTAATTGTATCCTTGGAATATGCATGTGAAGTCCCTCGACAGCTACTTTGTACTTGTACTTGTAGTTGTAGTATCATGTATCATTACATTCATAGCTTCTGTTTCTGGTATTGCTACATGCCTCATGCAGCCCTGTTTTGTGTTTCAAGCGGGAATTCTGTAGATCATCGTACATGCCTTTGGGCATTTCCTTTTATTGGAGCACTTTTATCACTGTTGTTGCCTTCACTCATTTGTTGCTTGTTTTTTCACGGTGCATGTGTTGAATTCACTTCGTAGTTCAAACCGTACATGTGAGTGTATGTGTATCCAAAACCTGTTCAGATGCTTGTTTGCTTATATGCCCTTTCCAGAAGAGTTTGGTTTACGTAATGCGCTCACATCAATTTATTCAATCATTCCATTCCCGTGAGTTCTTGATCTGGCTGCGGATCAGTTTCAACCAGCCAAAAAAAGGGATGTTCACTTGGGTGTTTCTCAAAATAGGGGTACCCCCAAATCATCCATTATTATCATTATTAACCATGTATAATGATCAACCAGCCATTTTTTGGGTCCCCTATTTTGAGAAACCACCACTTGTCCAGAATAGTGATTGTTGGGACGACCAGAATAGCCCCCATGCTACTGTACCAGAATATTCATCGATAGGGTTACCGAGGGCCCTTGACCCACAACCATTTGTAGCCATCCTTTGGCGTTTTGATTAAATCCAGTTGGTGATTAGTGTTGGTCACTATAGCCCGATGTTCCGCACCACTATTGGACCAACATTCATCATGGGGGGTATACACTACAGTAACCATTCTTACCCATTCATCCACCACACAGTTCGATAAGTTGATCCTCGTTTAGCAAGTTTGATCCAGCTTCGTTGTTATCGTGGGTCAACCATCAACCATGACCATTATTGGCTGCTGATGCACTTACCGATTACTTACCGATCAAGTTTGACCCACGAATGCCCCGGGAAAGCACCGCCTTCGGTTCGGTTGGTTTTGCCTATCAAAAATGATGGTGAGCTTCGGCTTCGGCGTCGCGGCTGGCAGGTCATTGCAAAGATGGTGCCCTTGGTCACTTGGTACAGCTTGGGGGGACCGCTGGCGTTTATCCCTGGGGTGCCGTGGAGGGGTTTCAGTACCATCGAAGGGGGGCTATCCTTAAGTCTTCAGAGCTAGCCAAGCAGGACGTACCTTCACGGATTATTTATTGCCAAAGAGGTCAAACATCGCCCAGTGCTGGGGTTTGACCATTCTCAACGGTGATTATCGTTGCTCAAATATCAATGATATATACTGAAGCACCATCGTTCACTATGAATCACCATTGTGAATGATGATATCGAGACAAACCACCTATTGTCTCCCTATTCTTACCTGGCTGGTAGCTACGGATCGGCTATGGTTCACAATTAACATCCCCACAAATTCATTCCATTCCGTCCCACATTTTCCACTGCAATCATGTATCTAATCCTTTCGGTACCCAATTTTCCTACCCCTAGCCCGGTGGCTATAGGGGTTTTTAAGCCACCTTCCAGGGCTTACAGCTGCACACCCATGTTCAGGCTTGATTGGTGTGGACAGATTGGATCATGTTTCACCCACGCTTTCATGTTCACACATTTGCATACATTTGCAAGAAAAAGATTATTGGAGATACCAATGTGATCAATTGCTGATCCTCAACAATTCTGATGATCAAAATCTCCCGTGATACTCCCCGGAACGCCCTGATCCCCAATGTTATTACTACTCAACCATGCTTTGCGTGCTGAGGACATCCTTTACACTGCTTCCTCGTTGGCAAGGCTGTTGGGGATGGCTTGCTGAACTTATCCGATCAGCTAAAGATGATTACTTGTGGAATTTCATTCTTGGTTGGTTCGGGTTTAGTGAATCATTATAATATCACCATCCCCAGTTGTTTATCTTTAGGAATAATGATTGGATCACTAGTGGATCAAATCATTGAGGTAATACCCCCTGCTGTGAAAGAGTATTTCATCAGTCCTCAAGATTGGTGATTTGGTAATTACTCAGCCGTTTGTTTGGTCGCTACAGCACAATCATTGGAGGGTTTGTACCAGTTTATTAGTCAGTAAATGTTGCCATTGTGCCAGCTTGAGTCAGTTGGGGGATATGGGTACTTCATTGAATTGTTGATTGGGCGATTTGGGTGGTTCTTTGACTATTGGTTGATGCCGCGTTGCCAACATCCTGGTGGGTGCATCATGGCAGATTCTCATAATTCCCTGCCTGCTGTTGGAAATACATCCAGACTGGTGTTGTAGCATACGACTGGCACAAAAAGCCAAGAAACAAGAAGGTGTTCAAGCACCCAAAAGTGAGTCATGTCCTGCAAACATAGATTTGGTAGTGCAAGTATGGTACTTGCAATTCACCAGGCTGTTTTGGAGATGCACCATGTGTAGTGTTCATGACTCTTTGCCACCGTACCATGTTTGTTTTCTTTGGACCATGCATCAACAGATAGTGGTAATTGGTTATCATCCATGGTGCTGTGATGATAGATATTATCACCCAATGCTACATATGGGTCTTTCTCAGAATAGGTGACCCCCAAATCATCCAATCAGAACTGTTTATGGTAATTTTGATGAACCCCAAATCATCCGATCATAAATGTTTATGGTAATTTTGATAAACCCCCCAATCCAATCATAACTATTTATGGTAATAAACCATCCGTAACTTTGGGATTACATCTAACCACCCCCATGGATGGTTTATTACCATGATCACCCAACTAAATCTCCATTACGCAGCTATAGCCATAAGCACAACGCTATAGCTATGGATGGGTCACCAGAACACTTGGTTACACCGCTAGCGCAACTATAATCATTACATGATCTCATATAAACCAAGTATACCCAACTATAACTCCATAGTAACCATATTACACCCATATGATTACGTATAACCCAAGTATACCCAACTATAACCGTCACCCAGAAACCCCTTCACCTGCCCTGCACATGTGGCCTCCATGTCCAGGATGCAGATCTTCGACGTTGAAATCTTTGAGAAAATGGCCGTGAACATCCTGGTGAATCGGTTCCTCAGCCCAGCAATCCGGTGGTTTGCCGCTTCGGCGCCGCAAGCCGTGATGTATTGGCACCCCCAAAAAAAGCCCACGGTCTCCCTGCGGAGCCAGGTTTCGTGGTGGAATTGACATGATGAACATGAACTGGCTGAACTACTGATCAATCATGAACAATCTCAGAATCAGAGATACAATGTCATTATATGATTAGATACATGATCAATCAAAACGGACATCATGAACTTTTTGTTTTGCGAATTCAGAGAAAGGTTAAAGAAAGCAGCAGTCACGGTTGCTCACCTTTACCAAGATGGTAAAGCGATGTGTATTGTTTGTGGTGCACCCCAAGTTGTCCGATTGCCCAGATCCACCCGTAACATTGAAGAGCCCCAAAGTAGAGGACAATAAATATCATGGGGATAGTAAGCAAGAGTCAACTCACCTTATTCTCAAAAAAAACATATTTGATCATGGTTAGTTATATTGACTAGGTTTACTTGTTTGTCCTCATTTCTTATTTGAAAACCCCCCAGTTGTATGTCCTTGGTGCACGATCCTCAGCTGAGGAAGGTTTCTGCCAAGCAAGGCATTTACCTCATGCAGTCCTTCTTGCAGGTGCACCAGGGTGCGCCAGCTGAGCTGACCATCACCGACAAAGAGGTAGCTCTGTCCCTATGGCTGTGCACAACAATTCCTGGGTCATCATTCTGGATAGTTGTGGATAGCGGACAGCCATAGGGATGGACAAAAAATCATACAACTTGGAATGGTTGTCATCATTCTGAAGAAGTTTCTGTCCCCAAAAAAAAGATACAACTGGGAGTGGTCGGTACTTTTCCCATGTCAAGTGTGCTATTTTCACCCTTGCATCACCTGCCGAAAATCGAGCGCAGGCCCAGTGCCTTGAGAAGACATTGGTGGAAGGTTTGGCACCGATCTTGAGCCAAGCTCTTGAACGAGGTAGGGAAGTGAAGGGCGTGAAGGGCTTACCCTGAAGATACCTAGAGATCTCCCAGCTGCTATGACTATGAAAAGGGGACCAGTGTTCCTGATCCACCCCTGTAATTCACCACTAACCAGAAGGAGTTGAGGAGCAACAATGGCGTCAGATGGATGCTGATTTAGTAATGTTGGTGAACTCAGTGATTTGCATGGGTTTGATGATCACCACTATTTGTCAACCATTCTTGACTAAAATTCAGCATGATGAATCATTATCAACTACAATTGACCATGATCACCTACAAAACATCTATTAGCATCAACTATTTCAACGACCATTGAATAGTTAGTTCCATTGAAATAGTTAGTAAGCCTTGGTTATAACCACCATTGAATAACAACAATCATGGGTTGTAAGCACCATTGAATCATGGGTTGACATAGTTAGTAAGCCTTGGATACCCATGATTACAACCCACGATTACAACCGCTAATTGTGGCAGGGGGCAGAGACCCGAGCCTGTCTGACTGGGTGGCCCGGGGCCTCAGGAACTGCTGGCTGATGGTGGTGAACTGCTGTTTGGGAGTAGTTGGTCCAGAGGTCAGGTGGGGGGGCTTGATCGGTTGATTGTTGATTAACTGATTGATGGATTGATTGATAGGTGGATTGATTGATTGATCGATTGATCGATTGATCGGTTGATTGTTGGTTGACTGATTGATGGATTGATTGATAGGTGGATTGATTGATTGATCGATTGATCGATTGATCGGTTGATTGTTGGTTGACTGATTGATGGATTGATTGATAGGTGGATTGATTGATTGATCGATTGATCGATTGATCGGTTGATTGTTGGTTGACTGATCCTTTAGCTATCCCTATGGCACCCATAATGCGACCAATGGACTTGAACGATTGACTGATTGACTGGTGGATCGAATGACTGATTGTTTTTGATTGATTGGTGGATTGATCGATTGATCGGTTGATTGTTGGTTGACTGATCCTTTAGCTATCCCTATGGCATCCATAATGCGACCAATGGACTTGAACGATTGACTGATTGACTGGTGGATCGAATGACTGATTGTTTTTGATTGATTGGTGGATTGATCGATTGATCGGTTGATTGTTGGTTGACTGATCCTTTAGCTATCCCTATGGCATCCATAATGCGACCAATGGACTTGAACGATTGACTGATTGACTGGTGGATCGAATGACTGATTGTTTTTGATTGATTGGTTGATTGATTGATTGATTGATTGACTGACTGATTGATTGATCGATTGATTGATCGATCGATCGATCGATTGATTGATTGAATGGTGGATTGATTGATTGATTGATTGGTGGATTGATTGATTGATTGACTGACTGATTGATTGATTGGTGGATTGATTGATTGATTGATTGATTGATTGATTGATTGATTGATTGATTGACTGACTGATTGATTGATCGATTGATTGATCGATCGATCGATTGATTGATTGAATGGTGGATTGATTGATTGATTGATTGGTGGATTGATTGATTGATTGACTGACTGATTGATTGATTGGTGGATTGACTGATTGATTGGTGGATTGATTGATTGATTGACTGACTGATTGATTGATTGGTGGATTGACTGATTGATTGGTGGATTGATTGATTGATTGATTGACTGATTGGTTGGTTCATTGATTGATTGACTGACTGACTGATTGATGGATTGATTGATTGATTGACTGAGTGACTGACTGTTTGATTGATGGATGGATTGATTGATTGACTGACTGACTGATTGATTGATTGATTGACTGACTGACTGGCTGACTGATTGATTGATTGATGATGTGGATGATTGATGAGCTGGTAAATGCTCATGAATCGTTGTAGTCATTCTGATTTACGATAATGATTGGCAACGGCTCAGTATTTATAGAAATTAAATATTTATATATATATATGGGTTTTCCAAGATTATCGGACACGTGGTGATGATAAGTTTTATGATTCTGATGTTGAATAATGTTTATTATTATATAGATTATATTAGTTGATTGTTTCTGGGTAGTGGTCACTGGAATCAAGCGCCACCAGCAAGGCTTTATCAGAGGCTCAATCATTCTTGATTGTGCCGATCATTTAGCAACGATAGCAGCTGTTTATCAGTAGCACGGGAAAACACCTTGAACATGATCGGATCAACCCATGTGTTCATAGCCACCTGGTAAGTATATATGCATCTAAAAATATATTTACATATATGATATAATATAGATTTATTAGATATAAATATATTCATAGGAAGTTTGAGCCCCCAGAATGTGACCCCTCGCACACTGGGGGGTCATCCTGAGGGGCCTCAACACTAGTCATGGGAATTTGGGGTGTGGTTGGCACAGGTACCCCAAAAATGCCACTATTGATGGCTATAAGTATAACCAATCAAAAATTCATGGTTGTGGATTGGCACCCAGAACCGATATTATTTTCCCCACCCCCACACTGTGGCAAAACTTGCCAAACTGGTACCTGGTACCTATATGTTCATGATGAGCATAGGGAACAGGTAACATGTTTGGCCGTCACTTGTACAGCTGCTCTTTCAATCTTCATCAGTGCATATTGTTGATGATGTTACGCAAGATTTATCAATGTGTTTATCCCGGGTTTCTAAGTTGTAAATTTATGTCTCGTTCTTTTGTCAGTTTCTTCCTGGGATTCACATCCATAGTATTGGTTACACATGATGAACCGTTGCTTAACAAGCACTGATCAGCCATTGATGAATCAACCACTCATCACTAACCGATCATCAACCACACATGGCCACCGCTTCGAGGTGGCTCTTGGTGCACTGACATCCGTGGAGGAGTCACCTTTGACCAACAGCCTTTGTGAAGATATCATCCGCTTCGCCACCGAGCATCTGAATCGAGACTCGGTCAAAACACCACTCGGTCGTCATGGTGATCGGCTGTGTTGCCATCCCCAAGTGCTCACCAGGGGCTGGGAACTTACTGCTCCAAAATGGTTACATTTCCATGACTCATGACTCATGATATTCAATTATTAAATGATACTGATGATATTCCATTGCTATACTACTTGTAACATTTCCATTCATGTACTGGAGTTTTCTTTTACTGATTATTGATAATATTCCATCACAATACTGAGCTGGCGTCTTTACAGACTCTATCGGCGTGCAAAGTCAAAAACAAAAAAACTAATGTATAATAAGTATGGCAGATGTTATGGCAGCTTGGGCTCACAGTCCATAATAACTAAGTATAATTATGGCAGATGTTTCAAAACAAGCTCCATGGGTGTGTGCTGTCTTGTGGAGTTGAGCCAACGAATGTGTTGCCAGGACACCACAAGGATAGGAGACGTTGAACCTATCAGGAGTATATCTTTTGTGTAGGATTATATGGGTGCTTCTCAAAATGGGGGTACCCCCAAATCATCCAATATATAGATCATCTAAAGTGTACAAGCAACCATTTTTTGGGGTTCCCTATTCTGAGAAACCCCCGTATGGGATGCTATCGGTATTTCAACAACTAAAGCAGACATTCCGTGCTGGCCAGGAAGTTGACCGTCACCTAACCATCAACTAAGCATGGACAAACCATTATCATCAACTCACCAGCAATTAACCATCAACTCACCACCGAATAAGAGCAACCATCACTTACTAGTTTTTTACTGCCAAGATCCATGGATCTAAACTAATACTCAACTAATATTCACCAGCAATTAACCCCTTGGCAGGCAAAGACATCTCCCAGCTGACTCAACTAACCATCTAACCATCTAACTAACCATCTAACTCAACCATCTAACTAACCATCTAACTCAACCATCTAACTAACCCATCTACCTAACCCATCAACTAGCCCATCCTTGGCCAGGAAATCTCCCCGTCTCCGGGCTCAACATCTCCCAGCTGCTGCGGGCCCTGTCTCGGGCTCCGCAGCTTTCGGGGGCCGAGCTGATCCAGCGCCTGCTGTGGCGCCTGCTGGACGATCACAGCGGCTTTGCGGTGCTGGATTTGGTGTCGGCCATCCACTCCGCGGTGACCATGTGGCTAAGCAGAGAGTGAAGATGGGATGTGATGGTGACATACGGGTGTTTCTCATATGGGGACCCAAAAAACTGGTCGGTTGATTAGTAGTGAGTATCAATATTGGATGATCTGGGGTCCTCTATTGTGAGAAACCACCACATTGTAACATGGTGAAGGTAACACGCGGTGACTTACGGGGAGATGGACAGGTTTGTAGGTGTGGTAACTTTAGGGGGATGGTCAAGTTGCAGGAGTGATTCGAGGCCTTGAGAACCACAGGTCTATGGCAACGTCAACCAATTGCGGGTTGCGGTTGCACCATTGAAAACTCCACGAAGCGAGGGCACAGATAGCGGTGAGCACGGGTGCCATTGCCCACATGGGTTCAGCTGAAGGCCTCCTGTGACCCTGCAGGTCGACGGTAGGAGCTAGACTGCTAAAGCACTCCAAGAGATAATGCCGAATGTATTCAGCAATGCTAGTATAGTGCGAGCGACCTCAAAAACTCCTCCAAGCATCAAAATTCATCAAAACCAACAGCTCGCAAGAAGCGAACTGATTACCAGAACCAGCTTGCATCCTGTGACTTTTACCCTTTGCTGCCGGCTGTGTCAGGTACGAGTTGGGAGACTTTGGAGTGAGCGAAAGCTTGTTCAACTGTGTCATGAACCTCTTGGTGCAGGAGTTGGTTGAAGCCTCCCAGGGAGGCGTCCATGCCCGGATGGCTCACCTGGGTTGTGCTGAGCTCATGTCGGTCGCCAGCACCTTGAGTAAAGCCGCGACGGAGGAGGACAACACTGTGCTGGCCTGGTCCGCGGTGATGCGGGAAACCATCAGGCGCTTCGTTGAGAACTTGCTGCGCCGAAGAGCAAGTCATTTTTTGATGGCAGTTGATGTCATTAGGATGTCACTAAAATGTTCGATTGAAATACTCAAATACTTGTTCTAAATCTATCTATATCAACTGTATATCAGCTGCATTTGCGCACCTATTGCCAACGGAGTTTTAGACCGTTGAGGGTATACGAGCATGATTACACAAGGGTGATGATGTAACACAGACACATCCATGTACTGATACTGACAACAAAAATCAGAAAAAACAAGTTTATTTAATTGGTACTCCAGGTGCCCTGGTACTTGGGACCTGATAGGAAATGTTGCGTTCCCTTGAAGGCCTGACTCTGGCACCAGCATTGTACTTTCAAGTCTGGAAGATTGCTCACGCATTGAGGATCTTTCTAAACTTAATATCCTGTAGCCCTTGTTTCAGCCAGACATGCCTCTGAATATATTTCTTTAAATTGTAAAACAACATGATTGGAATGGTTTGCAACAATCCGAGAGGTGTTGGTTGGATGGTAACAAGAGCTACCAGAGCTAATGGTGAAATGGCTCAGATGCGCCACATGGTGCGTGTGCGTGAGCCGGGTGTTGCACCAGGCTGCTGGGTGAAGATCCATCAATGGTCGATCAGAAAGCCTTGTTGCACACGACGATCGTGGTTCTCAATTGTTGCCGGACATGCAGCTGCGGGTCTAGTTGGGGGGAGTAGGAACCTGCAATCAACACAACTGGCGATTTGAAATGCTGTCTACTGTGTAGCTTACTGTTTGTTCATTGTTTTTTGGCTGATCTGGATTGACAGTGTTTTATGATTTATTAGTGATCGTCGTCATCGTTGCTCAATGCTATCTATGATGGCTGTCAGTGTTGGTGGATCGTGAATCTTGGCAAAGGCATCAACCAAGATCTTTGTGGATCAGAAGAGTTAAAATCAGAACTTGCAGCAACAAAAAAATAGAACTCCCTCCCTGCATCAAAAAGAAATATCGGGAGTGAAGGAAGGGAACCAAGGAATGAAGGGAGACCCGCCCGGGACATTTTGTAAATTTATCCTCCAAATTTGTATTTCATTATCTCGCATCGGTTCTCAGCAAATCTTTAATATACAGTGTGCCTTCGTACCCTCAAGAGCCAATGTTTTTGTGTAGGGAGCCAGGGCTATCAGGGGAAACGATCCTGAAGTGCTGGTTGTTTTCACAAAAAGGGAGCTATGGAAGTGAGAAAGATTGGTACGGGGATGGGTCAAGGGCCCTGGTGAACGTCCCCCATATGACCAAACTGTTTTGTTTGTTGTATTTTATTGTGTTTTGAACTTCTGCACCATACTCATACTGCACCTATATTTGGGAGGGCTGGTATCGACCTGTAGCCATGTCACTTCTTGGGACACAGCTGGTCATGTGAGTTGACGGAATCGACCTGTTCCATCCGCCAAATCATCCAAAGTGATTCCATGACTATGACTATGACTATATGACACATGGATGCAATTGATCCAGGTCTAATTGTTCTCATCCAACAAAAGATCCCAACAAACGATCAATTTGAATTCCAATCATTGGATCATAATCAAAGAGATCCACACATGTTGACACTCGACAAGGGGCGGTCATCTATTCACTTGCACAGGTACCCCATAGCTCGGCTCCCCACCGAAACTTGTTTTTTTTTCACAATCTTCTCCCGGAACAACCCGAGTCTCAAGCATCACAACATACAGCGGGCGTGGGTAGTTACCCAGTGGTGTTCGAATCACCTAGCAATTTACAGGCTACGACTACTTGGGAGGTGTTGTCATCGGGTGCATCACATGAGAGAGGGGGTGTTCACTTCCCTCTTTTTTGCAATAAGCCGGACCCTTTTCCGTTTGGAATCTGTCCTTGCTTCAACAGTTTGAATAGCAGGATTGGCCTTCAACTCATTATATGACACAGTTTAACATACAAGTTCACAAGTTCGCCCCAGTACAGTATCAACATGTATCAACCACCTTGTGGTTTAGTTGTGTTTAGTCCTGGTTTAGTACAGTTATACGTGTATCAACCATGAACCAGGACTTAACCACCACAAATCACCAGGTCCGCTGATGAATTCGTTCATCTCTGCACCAGGTTGTGCTCGCGTTCAGATCCGAGACCCCACCTTTCTGAGTTTGGTCTATGAGTGGCTGGCTGAGCTTAGTCCTTCCTTGGGCCTGGATAAATCGCGACAAGGCACCAGAGTTGCGAAGCCGAAATGCCACAAGGAGCTAGAAGTTGGTTCAGAAGCCATGTCACGATAGGCGATATCTCCCAGAACATCCCGTAAGTACAAACCTAGCCATCCTGGTCATAACCCAAGTTGAGTTCCTAAGTGCAATTCAAACTGTCCACGCGCAATGTGAAAATTTGGACGTGTTGTTTTCTTTTGATATTTTTTGAAGGTGCTTGGGTTGCTTGGTCGTTTTGCTTGCTAACCTGTCTATAGAGCCTACAGGTAGGAGACGGTCTCACCATGGTTTTTCCGTCCCTGGAGGCATTTTAGCATCTTCATTGGCCAAACTGGGTGTGGCGGGCTGGTTGGAAGTGAAGGACTTGGGGATCAGTTCCAGGCGAAGCAGAGGGCTGGGGCTGCTGGGTCATTGGAAGGGCTGGGTTCAGCTTGCTGATGATCGTTGAGAATGGTTAATCATTGGCTTTTCTGTCCAGTGATGGTGAATTGATGATTGTTAATGATAGTTCCAATGGCTTGAGGACCTCCGGATGGTTGATGGCTGAGAATAGTTCATTGGCCTTGATGATTCAGGATGGTGAATCAATGATGTTACTGAAGGCTAATGACGGTGGGTGATTAAACATGGGGGTTGTGATTGATCATGGGTGACAATGGAGTTCTTGCTAACAGGGGGGAGTAATAGTTTTTTCAACGGCCTTGTCGGCGATTCGCAAAATGATGTTTGTTCTAGTTCATTGAACACATATAGATACATAATGATGACATATGGTCTTTAAGAGGGATTATCATGGTAATCATCTAACGCATAAGCTAGGAATGCCGCAGAGGTTTGTGTCAGTGCGACTGTCAAGATACATGTCATCTCTCTATGCTGCTTACCTAGCCCTGTTGATTGATTAATTAGTTTTGATGCATGTACTATCTTATTCTAGGACTAGGCCCACAATGATCATGTTTGTCAGCCAAAGAGCATGATGAGCATCTCGTATTGGGATGTACTGGGAATGTTTACGCATCAAACCGCGCAATCTATGCCTGAAACCACGCAAACAAAATATGTCAAATGGTCTTAACAATCAATGCTGTGATACAGCAAGAGCCAGTGTTTCCTGTTTTGCCAGTAGATGACCGAGTCACCTCAGCTTTTGGATGGATATTTGGCTATGATGGTCGCTATCCAAGAGATTGATTGTGATCAGTAGACCAAGCTTCAAATTGTGAATGTTTGGGGCCACCATCTTGCATTGCTTGATATGGACCTTGCTTTATTAGGCTTGGAATGATCCATGGCCACAGACCAACTCCAGGATTCCCTTCGTGGTTCCATGGCAGGCAGTACTTCCAGGCTTGGTCCAACATACTTCGGGACCGTGATGGCATCGAGCAGTCACCTGCCTTGGAGGAGAACTGTTGCTGCAGGAGGTCTCAAGCGTAGCGTGTTTGACTACCGGAAGATGCATTTGTTTCGTCAAACGGGGATGAACCAGCAGCTATGACTATGAATCAACTGGTAGCAACGACAAATCATTGGAGATGCGCATAAGCTACTTGGATCATCATCTCACTTAGGTGCTACTTAGTCATCAAGCTACTTGGAGCATCATCTCACAAATGGTAGCCACCGAAGAGAAACCATTCGCTATGGTGAAAGTGGATGATTTCTATGAATCTCCCATTGACCAAGCACAAAGCTACTTGGATCATCATCCCACTTGGCAACAGGTCAACGTGACCATGAGGATTGTGACTACCATAAGTAAGTAGGTTAGTGGTTGGCGATCTTAAACTTTCTTGTTATTTGCCTTCCTATCAACAAGTATCAACAAATGATTGGTTGATGGAATTGCGCATATTTGTCACGGCGGGCTGGTTCAACCACCAACCAGATAACCTATAGGTTGATCATGATGGTTAGTAACTATGACAATTATTTATTTCACTATCATAATTCACGATACCTATGCTTGGATGATGGTCGTACCTACCACATACTAGTTAATTGTTAGCTAATTCCTATTAGGTGAGTATATTAAGTATATTAACAAGTTTGTTATTTCAGGGAAATGGAAATCATCAACCATTACGGTTGATCTTTGCTCGGTTGGATGATGGTAGTACCGACCACAGAGCTACTTGGATGATCCTGGCGTCCACCGGCGCAGGACTATGGCCCCCTCTTCCTGGGCTTGGCCCAAGCCATGCACGGCCTGCCGTTACGGTGCTGGCACGGCAGTCTCTTCAGAGAAGCGTTGACGCTTGGCGTTTACCGCGCGTCGGCCCCCGGGGAAGCGTGTGATGAATGTGTTGCCTAGTGGTGTTGGTTAACGGGAATATGACTGATGAGCATGCGTGATATGTTGGTGAATGATGGTTGGTTAACGGGAATACTAATGATGAGCATGTTGGTTAATGTTGGTTAATGTTGGTGATTGTCAGTATTATTGATTAATGGTTGCCTGATTGGTGGTTTCATAGGGGTTATAACTATAGTTATATACGAGCGTCACTTGTTAATAGTAGGAGAAAGTAAGCAACTAAAATAGTTAAGCAACTACGGGTTTCTGATTGAGTATAAGGAACAACTGACAACTAATGATTAACTAATGGCCAACTAATGGTTAACCAATGGTTAACTAATGGTTAACTGGTTAAAAAATGGTTAACAACTAATGTTCAACTCATGGTGAAACATGTTGTTTCATGGTTGATCATTAGTGAACTACTTGGGTTCATGCTGGACATGTTGGTTAATGGTTGACCGGTTGGTGGTTGCATAGGTAAGTAGCATAAATATTGGTTATTAAAAAAGGATCATCACCAACAAAGGAGGAGCCCTCGAATTGCCGCAGGTAGGTTTCAGCAGCTGTAGCTGTTGGAAATTGAGATGCCTCTGCCAGCAACAAGTAAACGAAAACATGTTGCTCAAATGATTTGCTACATGTGATAGGGATCATTCATGGTCGGGTTATCCGGTCGTTGTGCCTCGAAGGCTCTTGCAGTCCTAGCAAGTGAAAGTGCTGGTTCCAACCTGCAATAGCCACAGCATTCTTAGGATCATTCCAAATCCAAGCTTGAATGCCAACCTGCACCTTGGTGGTGTGCCCATACATGCACCGGTGCCCCTATCGAACACTCGGTTTCTCCTTGTTGAAAATCACCGTTGTGGGGCCCGTGGCAAGGCTTGGAGACATTGCCAAGTTGGCTTCCAGAGCCTGGAATCAAGCAGATGGATTGGCCAATGCGTGCCTCGGAGATCGCAGTGGAGTTCGCTGCTGACATGGGCTTTGTGAATGGCGTACGCCCAAAACTGATGGCATAATCATAGGGTACGCCATTTTTGGATCTTAGGAGGTACAACCATAGGGTACAACCATAGGGATACCATCAGCTTTGATAAAGATTTTATCCCTATTGATAATGGCTCTGAACTTGGACATCAGTAGGTACAACCATGCCATGGACAAAACCACATCACCTATGACATCTTATGACGAACAATTGCACCGCCTGTGATCACAACTTAACCATTGATTCTTTGGAGTCATGCGCCTGGGGTTGGAGACTAGTCTGAAATTATTGTTATTATTCTTAATTTGGGATCAATGGCTTACAACTATGTGATTTGGGATTCAAAGAAAGATCATCGTCATGCACTCAGAAATTCAAAGGCTTTCTTAATGACCTCCCATGCTAGCTATAACGTAGGTAAAATGTTGGCGAGCATGCCTGAGTGCATCGCCAACAAGAACGGAGATGCCCTTTGATTATCTTGGGATGTTCTCACAGGCAATAAAGGGTCAGTTTTTTGGTGCCAACCCCTGCATATCTCTTTGTTAGTACCCGGGAGTCCTGGGCAGATCACTGTGGTGCCATGTGTGGCTATCCCTCCTTACTCTTCCTTACTATGTGTCATTGGCTGGGATGTTCCGCTGCAGCATCACATTGTTGTGTAGCTTCCATAGGTGGTCAGCCAGGATTGAGCTTTGAGTGGCAATGATCAACCATCAATCAGCCGCTATTCATAATCAACCCAATCATCATCAGCCAACAACCAACCATCAATCAAGTATTAATCAACCATTGTAGACTAGCATTGTCCACTACCATCCACTGGGATCCTTTAAGAACTATGGCTCAACTGCAACATTGCAAACCATTGTTAAGCATGATTAGCAACAGTTTGCCAGGCTCAACTTCGCAACCATAATCAACCATCAACCAAAGTTATTTAACCATGTTAAACCACGTGAAGCCAATGTCCAAAATCCAGCAACCATTATACATCAACCATCAAGCAACCTTTAACAACATTTTAGAACGTATTAAGCATCAAGCAACCATTTCATCAAAGGGATTTGACGATTATGTATTCATCCATGATTGATCAGCTTTACCATCAACCAACCACGATGAAGCATCAATCAACGATCAATCAACCACCAACCGACCACCAACCAACCGTCAATCTATCTGACTTCTACCCCACCAAGCCACCGGGGGATCCCCTCACCTCTTAGGTTCCAGATCTACACGGCGCTCCAGAGCTCCACGCAGCTCTTCGGCCTGGCGGATCTGTCGTTGCCGCAGCTGGCGCAGCTGCGCCGCGTCACGGCCACGGTGGAGCCCCAGCTGCTGCACCGCAGCGCCGCCAGGAACCGCGAAGGACGGCTGCGCCTGGCCCCCGGGGAAGCGCGGGAGGCAGGTGGCTTGGGTCATGACATGGTGAAGGTGGTGGAGACTTGGGAAACTGAGTTTTTGTTGGGGATGTTGTTGGCCATGTTTGGCCAGTTTTGGAAAGTCTTTGTTATTCATCAGCGAATTGAAGAATCAAGAAGTATGATTATGATAATCTCATGACTTTTCTTAACTAACCATCACCGACTGAGCTTAACCATCATTTGTTTTCCATCATCTATATTCGCCGTCATTTAGCCAATTACTACATGGATGCTCAGATTAGGTTGTGTTGCATTATTCCAGGGCTGGTACTTGGTACACTATTATTTCACAGAATATCGTGTACTGGCAGTATGTTTTCCAATAATTCCCACAACAACAAATCTGACGTTCACATGATGTTAAATTCCGATCTTCTCAATAAGAGAGTGACCGAGAGAAAGAGAGTGCACTGTGCCCAAGATAGTTGCATGAATCATTTAACAACAACAACACCAGCAACAACAACAACAACAACAACCACTGCAGGAAATCTTAGCGCGACGCAGATTTGGCAACTGTTGTATGGGATTTGTTGAGAAACTCGTGGTATCATATTAGAGGCTCACAGTTCCCGGTTAGATTGTGATTCCAAACATTCATCAGATGACAGAAAATCCATGTTATTATAAATATTATGTTAATAGACTGATAGACCACATGTCTAGTTTCAACCATCCATGTGTTGCCCTCGTAATTTGATCATGACAAGGGTTTGGCCCCTGCTCGTCAACACCAGGAGCGACGGAATGTGAGGTCGTATCCGCGCTGGAACACGTAGCGCCAAAGACGATTCGGAATCTCACGCGACTGGAAGCCCAAGTGGCGGTTGGCCAATTTTCATTAGATATCATGCTCTCGGTCAGACGCTCAAAGCCAAAATGGATACGGGAAAGGAGTGGGGCTGGAACTTGCTACTGCCGGTGGTGGTTGGTTCCAATTAGGATCTGACATCGCATGTTTCAGAAAGATTCATACAGGGTGGCTAGGAATCAGTGACGCCAATCACAAGTGTCTTAGCACGAGTCGTTTATGATGGAATTCAGAGACCAACTGGGATGGCCATGTAAACATTCAGGTACGCGTTGGCGATATTCGCCTGGGGTAGACAACTTTATGTATTTTTGTTTGGCGTTTTTGCGTGTCAATACTGCACTACCTGCTTGTTGATTATGTTTTTTCCTCGTGGACGCAAGACTTTCGCAGAACAGTCAAATTGTCCAGTAGATCCACATGACACATCTGAATCTGGATCAAAACATATTCAACCACACTGATTAGACTTCATGGAGACATGCTAATTTGCTATACAAACATAGGCATTCAATGGTATTCATACATGACCAGCTAATGTATGTACTATATACAGTTATACACATATGCATTGACTAATTGTCAAAAGGGATGTTCATATTATTCTTTGCATATTTGTGCAAATTCACGAGGCATGACAACCAGGACTCCGCCAAACCGAGAAGCTACTACCCGGCTTTTGCTACCGTCAGCAGGGATGTTTCTTTGAGCAGCAACGATTTCACTACGATCCAACACCGTTGTCATTCCAGTGATGTCCATCAGCGAGCCATGAGCCGTGTGGAAGCTTGCAATGAGGAGGCGCGGAGATGCGCGGTGCCTCCGATACGATACGTACGTGATATGCACATGTTTGAAGCTTTATGGGATGCTGAAATGGCGACAGGGAGGGTTCTACGGGTGATAGTTTCCTCTCTCATCAATGGTCCTCATCACCTATGAGTTTGTCAGCCTAACCATGGTCAGAAATGGCAAATCTAAGCACTTAGTATTAGGGAATACCAATGGTTTGTGGCTGCACACCAAGCTCACCAGCGTTATTGATAAGTGGCCATGAACCATGGTCATGAACCATGGTCATGAACCATGGTTATGAACCATGGTTCATGACGAAGTTCATGACTATGTTATGAATATGATTATCGTACTACTGATAGGTCAATCACTATGAGCAATTTCGACCTATCACTGTCATTCTCAACTCATCAACCATGATTAAGATGCATAGTTGTCAACCGTCACCACGATTGTACCGCTATTAGCCATCATTCATCATTCATATCAACACAATATTCACCATGACCACTATAGTAACACGTAATGATTAAAAACACATGTTTACTTAGACAGCGCACAATTACCAATTCTTAGTCATTCACATGGACCACTATCAACCATTTGTTCCTGCAGTCATTCATTCTGGACCATTTTCCACCATGTGTTTCCGGTTCATCAGCTTAACCATTATCACATAACCTTTTTTTAACATTGATATCACCATGTTTTTAGCCATGATATGATGTTTATATGGCATCCTACAGTAACCATTCCTACCCAATATTGACCATGGTATTTTGATTCTATGGTACCAACATCAAGGATTCTTAAATGGCAGTGGGTCAAAGCCCCCATGATTGTTTTCCTTATTCTTGTTGGTTATTAACCCCCATGAAATTGGTAGGTTAATATTGACCCATAGCCAAATAGTTGGTATATATCCCCTATAATTGTTAGTTATCATCCCCTATTATTATCCATTAACCAGCTAGTTAACCATTGTTGTTGGTTGGTTGATATTGTTCCTATTCTTCCTACCCCCATTCACCAGCTAAACCAGCTATAACATATGGTTGGTTGTTGGTGGATGTTCGTTATCATCCCCTATGATTATCCATGCACCAGCTCAACCAGCTATTGTAACCACTCGAAATCTTCCCAGCAGCCTATGGACATCCCCGAAACTTCGAACTGCGAAACGCCAGGACTATGCCTTCGCTTCTGCCTTGCAGAGCCTCACAGCTGAGAAAGTGAAAAGGGCCTTGCAGGTGCCACGGGCGCGAAGCAGTTGAGACGGTCAAACGTTGCAAGGTTTGGGGAAAAAATGGCATGGATGGATGATGGCTGATGGCTTGGTTGGTTGGTTGGTTAAATGATTTTGGCTTGAGGATGACAGCTGTTGGTTTGTTTTGTTTCTTTGGTTGGACAGCTGTTGGTTTGTTGATTTCTTTGGTTGGGCCGTAGTTGTTGACAGGCATTGATTGAACATATGGAACACAGAAAAATGTGAATATAGCAACTAGAAATGCTTGCCTGTGGTCCCATTGATTCGGCTTGCCTGTGTATAGCACCATTATGCGCCACTACGGGGCTATAAATGTAGCTGCACAAACTGTGGAGCTGCTTGAAGTGTTACAGCTCTTTGCTCTTTTTGCTGCGAGTTCTTCATGCAGGCGAACGCTGCCAGCCACCGCCGTTGCAAGACAAAGGCCTGTAGTTCCTGTGGAGTGGGGACAGTTCAATTTACGTGTTTGTAACTTCTCTTTGTGTGAAATTATTCAGTATCAGAGTGAGTAAGACATTGGAATGCGTCCGTCGGTGTCGAAACTTGGACTTTATTGAGCTCTGACCTGATTCCTGCCACTGACTTGAGGATCTTGATGTGGCTATCCAACACTTGCGCCAGGAGATTACGTCCCTTGGGCCGAATTGTAGATGGTATCAGCACTTTGTAGGTGGTGTCAGCACTTGTTGAGGCTTGCATTGTAGATTCATTACATGTGAACATGTCCTGTATTTGGTTGGATTGGCTTGCAAATTTACCGAACTGACTTATACCACATCATGCAACTTTCTGTTGAAGTATCAGGAAGGAAACATGAGCCGTGAAGAGAACATCGAGGGTCCAGGATTGGTTGTTATTTTTTGTTGTTGTTATTGATAGCGGTGAAGGTAGTCTCTACTAAGAATATTTGGAACTGGTTGATTCTGAGGGATAGAACCAGCCCAACAAGCGGGACACCCTGAGTTTGAACCCCACGCATGGGTAGCTCCCAGGGCGTCTCGACAGGTCAGCCTTTCTGGATGCCCTGGAAGGCATCGAGCCGCCAAGAGCTGCTGACGTCTCAGCTCCGAAGGTGCGGCAGGGCTGGTGCCTGGGGATGGCCATGGATGTCGCTGGAAGCCAAGGCGGTTGATTGGTTCAAGCTGGTTGAAGTTGGAGGCTGCTTGGTGCATGATGGTAAGTGCCAATGACCAATGACAGCAGGGGATCTCGTCAACAAGCTATGGAGATTTGTGGGCAGATCAGCTGTGAAATTGCAAGTCTGAGGGAACCAACATGGGGCCACTCATTGGTTGACATGTGTTGGAGAATGTTTTGACATAGTAATACATAATAGGGTGCACATGTGTACATCCGAGAATGCAGCTATGCAAACAAACATGCACAGATGGATAAGCATGGCAATACATACATACTACTGATAACAACATTGACAGGTGCCTTCCCCTACATAAATGAACAGATACATTCGTATGCTTGAATATATTATTTCTTGTCCAAGTCACTGAGTAATTGTAGAAATTTGTCGAAGAGCCATCAAGACGGTACTCCTCCATAGTTTGTGGATGTCTTCAAAATGCACAAATTACTGGCAGCACATGCCTCGGGTTCCTAGCTTAAAAGATGCATCAACTACTCAAGAAAGTAGGAATTCACTGAAAGAAAGATTTAACAGTCGGGTCCAGCCTTACCTTTGCACCTCTCCAGTGTCAACATCGAAACCTGCAGGTGGAAGCAACCAGCGATGCAACTTATGCGATATGCTGGGGGCCCCACGCATAAAGCGATCGGTGTCGTGCACAACCCTGCAATGCTACTCCTCAACATGGGATAGGATCATGAGATAAAATGATATAAAATGATGTAATCCTGAAGGACCATTCGTATGGTAAATTTCACGCAGTGGGCTATTCGTAGTAGATTTTTGAATCTCGAAGATAAAATTCGGAAACGACATGATTTTGCCAATTCGTAGCTTTTTTGGTACTTGTCCAGTTTTTGACCGCCTGTGACCTTTACTTGTACGTACATTTTCCTATATACACTGTTTGAAATCATCCGAACCTCATTTTTGGAACATGATCGTTTGTAGCCGCATTTGGGGAGCAAAAAGACCGCAACTCGTCGCAATTTTTCCGCAATTCGGCGCAATTTTTCCGCAACCCGGCGCAATTAAAAAACCCTTACAAATGGCTCAAAAATAGCGCTAAACTTCTTCAGCAGAAACACATAATGGCATAGAATTGCTGCAACAATCACCAGACAATGCTAGATGACAACTCAACCACGCAAATCGTCATTTTTTTTACAGATTCGTCAAGATTTTTGCAATTCGTACTGATTTTCCTGAAACGTCAAGAAAATAAACCGTAATTATACAAAAAAAACATAGCAATTGGTCCTCTAGGATATCTTAATAAAGCACATACATAATTACAATAGTCATGATCGTCATAAAACCCCGCAAAATTCTCAACATCGAAATCAATCGCCCTGTTCTCATGATACTATGAAAGTCACAAAACGCAGCTGCACTGTGCATTGTGACGAGGTAGGTATGGCTCAATATCAACCCTGAAAATTCCCCACGGAGATGGTGAACACATTCTCCACCCCAACGGTTGAAGTTTCACCCGTGCATAATCCTGCAGTTTTTTTGGTTTGTTCGAGCTATACTCAGGCCCCCAGAACGGTGCCTTGAAACTGCTTTGAGAATTCTTGAAGCACCCAATCAGCGCCAGTATTTAGGATGAGGAGATTTGAGGAGGAGCCATGCAAATCCTGATTATGTCCGATGGAAGCCCATTTGCTGATCATACAGAGTCTTGGGCGGTGAGGTGAGAGTTGCCACGGATGTGGTTGTGACGGCTTCAAATGTCATTCACTACTGCGCGCAAGTCCTGATTCTCTTTGAAGTTTTAGTATCTCCTGTTCCCAGAGCTCCATCCCCTTTGGCTATGTGCGGATTCCAAGATACTCCAAGGCGTGTCCTGTGTGGACATGGATCGAGTTCCCTTGTGACAATCTCAGACTGACCCTGGGCTGGAGCAAAGGCAAGAATCTGACCACTGCGTTGATCTGTCAGCCCTCGTTATGTGAGAATAGTATCATTACAGCCATCTAGCAAGTGATCAATGAGTAGTGTTGCTTATTATAATTGTTTTATCAACCATTGGTTTTTCACCATCATCAACCATCATTGTCCCATTGTTGTTAATTCAATCTTCATGACAGCTAACACTACGCCTCTTATATCACAGGCCATCATTTGCGTTGGTTAGTATCCCCCTAGCAGATGTTGCTACTTGTCCTGTATTATTAGACTTCATTTAGCCATTCTTTAACAATTCTGAGAACTGTGATTTATGTTTATCCCCTGTTATTATCAACCATGATTTGAGAGAATCATCATTGTTGGTCATTTCCCCTCAACAAATCTTGCTTACTATCCCCATGTTAACCATCACTCAACCGGCATTTACCCACTTAACCATGATTTTGTGGAATGTTGCTCAACATCCCCACCCTCTTATTCACCATCATTTAACCATCATTTCACCACCATCATTTAGCCATTCCTTAAGCACCACAACTTGCTGGAACCCAGCCACCATGCGCCAGCCGTTTCGTGGCATGTCACAGTGAGGCCAACTCGCAAGGCTCACATGGACTTCCAGAAGAATGTGCGGGGGCCGGTCGTTGGGGCACGCTGCATGCGAGATTCAGTACCTTTCTTTCATTGAGCATGGTGAGGAACATTGAGGAACTATGTGCTTATGCATGGTATGGAAGCAACATGTGATGTTCCAACGTTTTTTCTTTTTTTTCGAGGTCTTAGATATTTTGATATGTTCCATGTTTGGACGCCTCAGTCTTTCTGGCATGTCTTGACGTTGCTGATCTCATCGGTTTCACCGCGCCGTAGGTCAAGTGTCGCGCCAATCTGACGTGTACGCAGTGCAGAAGGACTCGGCACAGGGACTGGTCAGAAACAAACAACTTGGTGGAAATGAGCACTGTGTTGTTGTTGTTGTTGTTGTTGTTGTTGTTGTTGTTGTTGTTGTTGTTGTTGTTGTTG